>VZRZ01006832.1:381878-420557 GCA_013398175.1 Climacteris rufus | reverse complement strand
AAAAACCCCAAAGAAAACAAAAACAAAAACAAAACAAAACAAAACAAAACAAAAACAAAAACAAAAACAAAAAACCAAACCCAGACAGAACATTTCTCACCTAATTCTTTCATATAGTCATCAAAATTTTCACTGGAGATGAGTTTCCAGGTTCCCACAAATCGGTTACACATCGTAGAGGCTTTGTGAGGCACTGGTCCTGCAGAGAGGGGCAGTGGCCACGACAGCTCTTGGTGGCAGTCAGAGAGATTGTGTGCCCAACTCGGCTTCAGTGGTCTCCCTTTAAAGAGGTCCGGTCCCTGTGGCAGTCGGGGTGGGCCAATAGGAGAGGCAGTTCCAGGGCCAGACAATGTGCACCTTGTCCAAGCAGCCGTGCCAGTACCCAGGCTCTGGGTGACGCCTGCCGCGCCTTCCTCCTCTGAATACATCAGGACACGAGGGGCGCTGGGGATGGGGATGGGACGTCACCACTGCACCACAGAGCAGTCAGGCGACACTGCAGTGGGGGTGTCAGCAACACAGAGACAGGCACAGGAGCACTGCATCCCTATGAAACCCAGCTCCAACCGTTCCCCCAGCATTATTCCTCTGCTATCACCCTATGGAATGAAACTCTATAATGACCATCTCATCCAACTGCCTGATCAATCCAGGGCTGAGCAAAAGTTAAAGCACGTTGTTGAGGGCATTGTCCAAACACCTCTTAAACACTGACAGGCCTGGGGCTGGAAGCCTGTTCCAGTGTTTGACCACTCTCTCACTAAAGAAATACTTCCTAATGACAAATCTGAAACTCCCTTGACACAGCTTTGAACCATTTCCATGCATCCTATCACTGGATAGTAGGGAGAAGAGATCAGCACCTCCCTCTTCACTTCTCTCCTCAGGAAACTGTAGAGGATTACCATTATTGTCACCTGTGTGCTGGTCAGATAAATTGAAGCCATGTGGATTTTGTGTAGGAACTGCCAAGAAGCTAATGTACAAAGTGGTTTGTGGGGTTTTTTTGCATTTATGATCCAGCCTGGAGAGGATCTTATGTTTTATCGTCTAAAGACAGAACCGAGTTATACTGTTCTGTTTTCTCCCTTTGCATCAGAAAAATTATGCCAAGCTGTGGGTTCTTCCCGGCACATGACCCAAGCAGGATCACAAAAAGAAGCAGCCAATATTCACTGGCTCCCTTCTGCAATGGGTCATATTCAGAAGATTGGTGCATCAGTGGAGATCAACTCCTGTGTTTGACAGCTGGATGGCATGAAAAGAGGCTGTCATTAAAGTGCATATTCTTAGCTCAAAGTCACTCTGTGAGAGGCAAGAAGCTTTCCTGACTTGGTAGGAGGACATGTTCTGCTCTTTTTTTGTCTTTCTGCACATGGATAGTTGGTCTGTCATAGAGTTAAGGGAAGATTTAAGTCTGTGCAATCATATAAGGCATTGCACTCAAATGTGTCTTACTATTGTCAGTTTTTCCATGAAGAGATGCCATGCCCTCCCCAGGTGCATGTCTTGCTTGTACTGGGGAGCCCCGAACTGGACCCAGCATTCCATCTGTGGCCTTATGAGTGCTGAGTAGAAGGGAAGGATTATCTCCCTCAACCTCCAACACTCCTAATGCAGATCAGGACATCACTCACCCTTTGCTGCTGGCGCATGGTCCTGGTTCATATACAACTCGTTTTACACCAGGACCCCTAGAACCTTTTCTGCCAAGCCAGAACGGAAAGATTGAAAATTTTGAGTTTTCAACATTCAAAACCTTTTTTTTTTTTTGTTTTAATCCATGTTTGGAACTATTGTCTTATGATTAGTAAAAGTCAGACACAAAGAACAAATCCATAAACCACATGTATATGTGACAGGTAGGAATCTAAAACATTGTAATTCAAGACACCTCAAACTGTCTGAAACTATTTAGTGCAAGACCACATTGGATGTAATTCTGTCCTTCCCCTTCCTAAACCATCTTCCTGGACAAAATCATTACTTGGCACATGTAAAGATTAGAGGCTTCTTTCTGACTTGGCTGAACAATAGTTACGTGTTTGCCTTTTTTGTATAATTTCTGGGTTATGACCACTTATAAAGACTCTTCAGATCTACATTGTAAGGACAGAGATACTGGGATTATAGGTTGAGGGACCAAATTTCTTGTGTTTAGAGTCGAAAAATGAGATGGAAGTGATGCTGTGCCAAGGAGGCTGAGGTCTGGGTGCTGACCTGAAAGCTGTCATAAGGAAGAAGGGGAACACACCGAAACAGGTAAATAATACAGTCTGAGCAGTGAAATCATTGTAGTCTTTCATTTATATGGTGGTTGTGGGAAATAAGAAAATCTTCAGGCAAAATTTTGGCTGTGTATGCAAAATGTTTTTAAACTCCTCAGTCATAACATCAACAGGGTAAGTTGAACAAAACTTCCCATTGCTGCACAGATCTAATGACAGTGCAGAGCCGAGAGCAAAAGTCTAGAGTGACTGAAAATAAAAAAAAAAGTAAAGGAACTCTTTCACCCCACAGGAGGAAGCAGATGCTGTATCTGTAATATGTAAATAAATGTCAGTCTTTGAAGGTGTTGTCCGCACAAAACTCTTCTAAAGCAGAGATGCATTATATCACTTTTTGTGTAAAGAATAGCTTGGTCTTTTATCCAGTCTCTGGAAATGAGAAAACTCCTCCTAAATGAAACTAACCAGTATTTCTCAAGCAATACTATGAAAATGTTCTACCATTGCTCCTCAGGCATTCTTTATTCTTTAATTTAATTATCTTATCCACAGAAAGGCACTTTAACAAGAAAAGGCTGGTGCCTCTGGGAAATAAAAGATGACTGGGATGTTGTAAAACCAGGCCCAAAGAAATCCAAGAAGAGCAAATTAGTCAGACTAGAACAGCTACACTGCAGTACCAGTAACCTTAAGAACAAAAGTGACAGAGAATTATTTATTCAGACAAAACCCCAGTCTTAAGCAGTCTCAAACAATGTTGACATTGCTACTATCTATCTCTTTGTCACTAAGAAAAATCAGTACTTTCATATAAAGGACTTACAGTTTAGAAAGAACGAGAGCAGGGAATTACATATCAGTAGAAATAAGTTGAAACCAGTCTTTACTTCGAGTTTAAAGGGAAAAATTGTCAAAGATTGTGAATATATGTGACAAGGGAGAGCCTTGATTCCTTTTTTTTGCTTAATGCTGGAGTAAAACAATGTGTTGGAGATTGTGAAGCAGCATGAGAGATAAAGGTAAAACTTGATAGAAATAGCGAACTAAAAATTCAGAGAGTATTTAGAAAGAAAGATACTATTTAAAGAAATATAAAAAGTAAATTTATATCAATTTATTTAAAGGAAACATGATCCAGGCAAATTCAGGGCTAAAATAAATCTAAATAAACTCCCAGGAGAGCAATGAAGAAAACAGAAATAAAAGGGGAGAACAGAGGTCAAAGAGGGACTTGCTGTGAGGATGCCAAGGATGTTTTAGCACTGACTCTATGGCACTGAAAGGCTGACTTTGAACATGGGGCCAGCAGCCTGCCTCTTCCCAATAGCTACATTGGAGGGTGCAAATAGTTTGTTGTCTCTTTAGCTGGAGCATCCCACAAAACGAGACTAGGACAACTGGGCCTGGGGGAATGAGTCCAGACTGCACCACACACACGGGGCTTGACTGGCCAGGACACAATAGTCCTCCAGGTTCTTTCCACTGGAAATAAATAGTTAAAAGAAAACCAGAAAAACAACAGAAAGGTCAATGCTCAGAATAATCCTTTCTTCATCTTTCTCCTGAGCCGCTAAAAATCTGTGGGTGTGAGTCCCCTTTCCCTCCTGCCATCCAAGAAGCCTCTAAAGGGTAATGAGTGAATATCCTAAGGGGCAGAGATCTCCTCTCAACATTCAAGGGTGCCTGCTGCAATGAGTGTGCTGCCCATGGGTTTGTAGGGGTTTAGTGAGATCCTTCTTTTGCAGAAAAGAATGCTCTGGGGTGGTTTCTGATTTTTGGAGAATAGTTCAGCACAACAGAAGAGAGAGGGAGACGTGCTGCTCTGCAGGTAAGGACAAGACACTGATCTGACTTTAGCCCTTCGAAATGTGTGGTCTCACCTCCCTGAGAGCACACAGGTTTGCTTGCCAGAGAGAAATCACCTCCAGACTGTTGCCTTTTTTTAGACAATAAATTTTGGCCTTCTTTAGAGAGTAAGTTCCAAACATGTTCAGATTCTAAGAAAAGCATCACTAATACTTTGTTATGGTGCTGTCCCTGTTCAAGTTTTTAGACAGTGTCATTTTATTGAGATTTCAAAAAAATGGAAGTTTTAAGTGGCTTGATTCATTCACAAAGGTACCAAAATAAATGGTGATGCTTTTAGAAGAGATTGCCCTTTTCTGAAATATTAGGCTGTGTCAGAGACTGAAAAGTTCATGCCTCAAACACTGATATAAAGTTTTGTTCATTAAAAAACTACAACCAAAGAGAAGCCTCCTTGAAGACTGAGACTTTGGACTGAAAGTCAAACTCTTGATTAGATAAAGGGAAAAACTATTGTTCAGTCATCTCAGGCTGAGGGAAAGGTATGCATCCACAAAAAGCCAGCGCTGAGGGTCATCCCTGGCTGAGTTTTGGGTGTGGGGAGAACACAGTTCACAGAAGCCAAGTTTACACAGACCTACCCCCCAACCAAGATATGGGGGAGGAGGAGGTTTTTGGGTGTGGGGTGCAACCTCTGCCCAGAGGCACTAAACACCCATCCTCCCTTTTACAAACTGGCCCAGCTGTGAAACCCCCAACCCCACAGGTCACATCCATGGGACTTTCAAATGAGAGGCAGCTGAGGTGGAGTCATAATCCATCAAAGACCCCCCAAAGTGCCTCCCAGGGACTTTGCACCCCAGAGTGCACGTGATGCAACAGATCCAGAGTGCTGTGAGAGACTGCCCCCCCTGCCCCAGGGGGACATGCCTGGACATTGCCACCTGGCTGGAGAGTATATTAACCCAGAGTACTCTACACTATTTGGGGGACCTTCACCACCAAGAAGACCAGCAGGAGAGGATCACCAGGATGCCACTGAGACCCACGGAGCAGTGATACTCCTTTTATTTTGCCTCTGTCACCTCTCTATCCCCCCACCCCTTTTCCTATTTCTCCCTTCTCTTCTCTTTCTCCCTTTCTCTCTTATATTTACTATCAAATAAAACCTGTACTATTGACTGGCATATGATCTCACTTGCACCCTAATTCAGGCAGAGAAATGTCTAAATAACCTTATAAAACCAGATCTTAACAGGCTGTGAATGTTAAAATTGTAACTGCTGGCTGCAATGAGAATGTAAGATTTCTGGAAAATGAAGTCTGCTATATGAATATCAGAATATATGAATATTGGAAATTTGACTTCTGACAATCAAATCTGTGGATGATGGAATATATCTGTGGGCTGATATTTAATGTCTATATGTAGCTTATGTAAGTGAATGTCTCTGCTTCTTACAACCATCACTCTCATGCAGATTTTCTACCACTAAACTGTAGTTGTACCCTGACTCTTGTAAATAATTTTGGTTTTGTAAAGTGCTAAATAGATTTAGTATTGTATATATGGGGTGCTCTGAGGCATTCTTCCATCCCATATACAACTGGTGTTCTCTAAGTTGGTGAGATTTCACAAGCAATTAAGTCAAGGTTAAAACAGAGGAGCTGTTTGTTCATGGTTTTTTAAACATTTTCTGCAGAATTTACTGATAATCTTTGCAATCCCCTTTCAGTGACTCCTCAACACATGTAGAATGAAAAAGTCCTTCCTTTTTCCCTTTCCAGTTGTCTAAATAGTGCAAACAATCTGAGTTATGCAGAGGAAAGTTCAAGAGTATGAGAGGTCTCTGCTGCTAGCAGTAGGGACTCAACACCATCACCTCTGATAGCTGACTTCAGGAATGTCAGGAATACGTGGAATTTGGTTCACAGATCTCAATCACAATGCTGGAAATACAGTAATTTTCCCAGTAAGTGGTTAAAGCACACATTTTTAGACTTACTGTCCAGGTTTTCCCTAGAAATCTCGATTTTCTTTTTTTTTTTGGTGCTCAATTTAAGTACTCCCAGGGGTAGAAATCACAGTTCCTGTGAATGCAAAGTTTTGAAATAGGAGACCAGGACTATGGGCAGAGAAGATGGTATTTTGAAAATAAGCAGAGTTGAAAAACATGGTGTCCAAAGGGCTTTGCATCTATGGAGGCTCATACTCCCAAGACTGACCAAACCTAAAGAGCTAGTAAGAAATGCATGTAGGTAATAAAAGGAGGTTATACCACTAGCAAGCTTGTGCAGGCTTTTAGTAAACCTGAGTACTTTTAAAGCTATACTTTTTAATTCAAGGCTTTTTGCCTAATCCAGGACAAAGTGAGATGTTTGAGAAAGACATATTGACAAAATAATCACAGGTGAAAACTACAACAGCTGTAATTTCACACTTGAGGTGAAAAAGGACAAGATCAAGCCACTTCAGAAAGTCCCTGGGTTTAAAATTGTCTGCATTTGTGCACAGCGAGGGTGCCTGGCACCCTGCCAACACTGGGCATTCACGGTAATGGTCTTGCTCCCTGCCCCAGGAACATCGACCTTTTCTTGAAGCCAAGAAGAACAGCCCTGTTATTCCCCTGGCTATGCACTCCTTGCAGTGGGTAGCTTACACAGAGCGCTGACCAGATGATGTTTCCGTGTTCAGGTCTACATCTGTCACTGTCACACAAGTGCCACTCATGGGACTGACTCCGATGTTCTTTCTGCAGGGAGATGGGTTGCACTGATTGAGTGTGGTACTGCCTCTCACATGATGCTTTCCTGCACAGCACCCCTTCCCACACTGCATCCTCCCCAAGCTCCTTTCTGACAAACTCCAGCAGAAGCACGGGTTGTAGAAAGCAGAACATTTTATTGAAAAGGCACAACAAATTAGAGTAACTGCATGTAACTGCTTTGGGATATATCTGAAAAAAAGTACAGTTCTCTTTAAAACAGATATGTGGAGTTTTTCTCCTTTGGTTAAGTTGCATTAGTCCTGTGTGAATGTGGCTTCTTCATGCTTTTTCATAAACTCTTTTGCAGGAAACGTTATTCATGGTACATTCCTGGAAAGAAAAGAGAATTCCATCAGTTTTAACTCTCAATAAATGTTTGTTAGTCAGAAGGCAGAGAATTATTTATGCTTTGGGAGCTGGTGTAAAAAAAATTTACTTTTCTCCTCCTTTACAACCAATTGCCAAAACACTGAAACTCAGTTTTGAGAGCTTCAGAAACAGAAGTCTGAAATACAAGGACAGGAGTAAAAGAATTTTAAAGGACTCCAATGACTTCCAGGAGATCTCTAATCTTCTCTTAAAAATCCCTAAAGAAGGCTTCCAGGATTTCTGTGGAGGGTGACTGGATCCTGGAGTTGGGCATTAACCTTTTTCCTTTCACCTTTTGCAGCTGTGGCTTGTCTTCTTCATTCACATGTGCATAACACATGCACACAGAGAGAGCTTTCAGACTTGCAGCTGCTAGTGTCAGCCTCTGCATGTTAGGCTCTCTTCTCATCTATTTTTCTGTTAGATCAAATTCTGTTTTGTTCAATCTTCCTTAATGAAGTTGTTATTAAAAACTATTTCCATTTCTTCTCCTCTGGTCTCCATCCAAAGAAATTTAAATGTTATATATATGGACATAGTATTTTACCCTAGGGGAGGGCAGAACTCTTCAGGAATTTTGTGTATGTGTATAATTTTGCAGCATATAGGAATCTCAGCTGCCTTTTATAAACATAGATTTAGTCCTGTTCTAGATTCTTCAAAGCATATTTTCTAAAACTGCAGAGTAGAGCTGGGAAGCCCCAGACTGTAGGTGGGCCTTACTGGCACCAAGTCAAGCACAATAGTCTCTGACCAGATAAAACCAACCAACAGAGCTTGGATACAGGTTCCCTTTTTGACCCTCACATCATATTATTAACACAGTTGTTGGTGATGTATAGCAGGGTTTCCACACATGGCTGTGGAGCCTCTGCTGAAGATGAACAGGAGTAATCTACAGCAGCCTAAAGCGGATGTATTTAATGTGGACTTTGCTAATCCTTTGTCTATACTGTCTAGGACTTAGAGATTCTGATTTATAAAAATTTCCCTCATAGGGATGTTGAGTTTTTTTCTTCCTTCACTTTCCTAACCCTTTCTTGCTATGAATGGAGAACAGGCACGTCAATACCATTCTATAAGTTTAACAGCATTTCAGTTTTAACCTACACTCCAGACTCAATCAGAGAGACTTCTCACTAAGTGCACAGACCCCTTTCAGATGTTTTTCTTCCCTGTGCTTGAATCCAAAGTCATACATCAGTCAAACATGAGTTCTGCACACTGAATTTAGTGATTAGGTAACAAAAATGAACTCACCACCACCAGGTTCCCATCCACCACTTTTCTCTTTATGATAGTCTCTTTTCCATCCCACTTCTGCACCTGGTTCAGCACACCATTTTCTAGAGTGATGACATTCTGCCAAAGTTAAAAAAACAAAGTGTGGCTGTTTCATCAGGATGCTCTGGTCTGAAGAGAAGACTCTCCATGTCCAAACAGCACAAAGCACAAAGCATCCATAGCAGTCTTACCTGTGGAGGCAGCATTTCTGCACAGGATGTCAAAATCACAGCTCTGCCCTTCTGCTCCTGCATCCCTTTTGAGAGATGTATTTGCAAAGTGCCATTTCTGGACTCACCTTTGTTTTTCTGTCATCTGCTGTGGTCTCATCAAACTCTTCACCCAGCTTGAAAGAGATCTCTGTATTTTTGAAGGTACTTTCTGTTTTGATGGTCATCACATCACCATTGATGCTGATAGTTACATTGGGCTTGGCCACACCAGCCATCTTCCTGGTAGCAAACCCCACACCTGTAAATAAGATGAGGCACTAAAAATTTTTTATCTTTCCTCAATGTTTTTCTCTTGCACATTGGAAAAAAAAAAAAACCTCAGTGTTTTTTTTCCCTATTGCTTTCTGAGTGTCAATAATTCTATGTTACAGAGGTTCCTTTGGAACCTCTCACTTGGTACTTCTGAGTGGGTTGATGTAAAGAAATTCTGTACCCTGTCATTGTCAAGATAGTACAAGCAGTATTTTGAAGACTGAGATAAGATTTTAATGCCAGATATTTGCACATAGATTTGTTCAGAATAGCTGAGGTAGCTTGTACTCTAACTTGTACGCTAATTGTGTCTAAATGTAAATAAGCAGAAATATGTCACAGTTTCTAAGCCACAAAAGCAACAAAACAAACAAACAAGGGAAGAAAAGCAAGTGCTTTCTATATTTAACAGTGGGTAGGTTGAATATAAGGAAATGATTAAGAAATAGCTGGCAATGGTTATGTCCTGAGTAAAATCTGGAGTAAAGATTAAAAGTGCAAAAGTCTCACTCACTGAAAGCTATCTGTATGCTGTGTAAGTCACCGTGTTTTACCTTTAAACTTCAAATGAATCCTCAGCTTTTTAGCATGTACTAATTGAATCAGTGCAAGTTATCCCATGCTTCATCTACACTGAGGGAATGTTGAAACCTTTTAAATCCCAGTTTTAATTCTAAGCAAGAAGTCTACGCCTTTAGAGAAAAATGTTAGACATCAAATCTTTGCAAGTGTCTGCATGAATCCATGCAATTTTCTTTGTTAATATTCACTGGAGGCAGTTACAGAGTTTCATTCACCATAACAGCCATGGCAATTACCTAGAGTCCTAATCCAGTAGCAATATGAAGTTGTTTAGGTGTGTTGCTTATAGACATAAAGAAGCTTGCTGCTTTCTATCATCAAACCAATTTGCATGTCCAAGGATAAAACCTAATTCACGCAAAATATTGCAGTGATGTGTTTTACTTCCATTTATAACCCTCATAATAAGGCATGCATAGGCTTGGCTTACCTGAAATTACTCCTCCCAGTCAAGGCTTTTCTAATTTATAGGAATTTAACACCACTAATTCAAACAGCCAAGTTCTCCTGTTTAAGACTATCTGATCAAAATAGTGGATTAAACTCCCATTGATAAAAAGCATAGCCAGAAAAAGCAAGCAAAGAATAAAATTCAAGATTGGTATTCCTTCCCTGTCTCAGATACAAGAACTTGAAATAAAAGTTCTCACCCAGTTCTTTCATATAGTCGTCAAAGTTTTCACTAGAAAGGAGCTTCCAGGTGCCCACAAACTGGTCACACATTTTGTCAGGTTAGAAAGATGTCTTCCACAGGTTCAAACAGAAATGCAGGACAGGAGGATATTATGAGCTCCAGGAGATGAGGACTTATCTTTAAAAAGGAGCTGTGGCCACATGATGCTCTGAGATGACCAATGAAGAGGGAGTCCCAGTGCCCAGTGTTTTTCTTCCTCCCCTACCCCTCCTCTGCCAGTAGGTCATAGTGCTATTATTCATATGCCCTTACTAGCACAAAGATCACAGTCTTGTTTTTATTTAATTATTTTTGTAATTCAAAAACACTCTACCTTAAAGGCAAATAATTAAATCAAATTACCTTTCAGAATAAAAAGGCAGGCTCAAGCTCAACCCACAAAGGGTTATGGTCTCTCCCATACTCCTACACTTCAGTCCACTATATCAAATGGATACAGCTTAGCTCCTAGACTTTAAGATCCAAAAGGCTCGTTGGGATCTGTTAGTTTGCTTTCTGCAGCGCTGCAGTCAGAAATTTCCTCCAGAGAAATACAGAATTACAGGAAGAAATAGATTTGAAGTACAAACAGAGAATGCTGGGGTTATAGAAGGCTAAGGCAATAAAACTGCTTCCTTGATTGGGATCTCCTTGTCATTGCACCACCTGAATCAATTGAACAATAGGTCTGTAATATGCTTTTATGTAATGGAGACAGAATATGGGGCTCTGTGAGAAGAAAAATAACAAAACAGAGGATTTCTCTCCCTGTTGCTCCCATGCTTTCTGAAGATCTATGTCCCAATGACTGGCATTATGAGTAGTTATGGCAGAAAGCTAGGCTTCAGTATCGACCCAGCAAAGGTCCTTGAACACTTCACTTGTTTTCTGCTCATGCTGTTCAGGCATCAATTTGTTTGAGGTAAGTTGTGTGCAGACCTGACAAAAGTCCATCTTAACTGACCCCCTAAGCCCTGTCATATCTCATTTCACAAAAAACTGTATCAGAAAGCAGTCTAGCAAGTTCTTAGACTTTCTGTAATGTGTCTGTAATGTGCTAATCCATGGTAAAAAACCAGCTAATAAGTGCATAGTCTAGGCTCTGTAATTCTCTTTATGTGGATTTCCAGAAATTACTCTTCTGGTTGCTAGGAATCAAATATTGTGGACCCCATATTCTTGTACTTGTTGTCTTTGTAAGTAACAACACTGTAGAAACGTTATTTATATATGATTGCAAGATCATAGGGANAGTGCTCTCCAGTATTCCGATTTTTTTTGTGCTTGCACATACTAATCCTTTTCTTAATGTATTGAGGTTCTATCCAGCAGAAAGAATGAGCTAACTGCAAGGCATGCCACATGAGGAGCTGGGAAATGCATGGCGACATGCTCGTATCCAGGGCAGGTTTAGCCAAGTGTGAAGCAGCAAACACATCTCGGGGGAAGGGAAGGGAAGGGAAGGGAAGGGAAGGGAAGGGAGGAGGTCTCCAGTGCACCCTTCCACTCAGGCAGGGTCACCTCTGAGCTCACATCAGGCTGCTTAGAGCTGTGCCTTTTTGTGGCTCAGAAAACTCCAAGGATGGCGCCAGCACAGTTTCCCTGGCCAACGTGCACCCCTGCCCAGAGGTCCCAAAGGGAAAGGATTTCCTTATCTTCTCTCTGGACTGCTCTGCTTTCAGCTCTCACTCACAGTTTCTCGTACCCCCACCATTAACTGCTGAGGAAAGCCTTGCTCCAACTCCTTGGTCACTTTCCCACAGGTGTTGAGGACTGTTTGTAAACACTCTCCAAGCTTAACCAGGATGAACCACTTCAGCCTCTCCTTGCAGGGCAAGTGCTCCAGACCCCTGAGCATTGTGTGGGCCCTCTATTGAACTAACTCCAAAACTGGATGCAGTACTCTGGATACAGCATAATGAGTGGTGAGATGAGGGGAATAATCACTTGCAGCAACCTACTGGTTGTACTTCTGTTCGTACAGTCCAGGATGTTTTTGGCCTTTCTGCTGACAGAGTTTAGCTCACTGCTCACCAGGACCCAGAGGGCCTTTTCTGCAGAGCTTTTCCATAGGCAGTGCGTCCCCAGCCTGGATTGCTGTACATGCATAGTTAGTTAAACTCTTGTGCCTTTAAGATGGCAGTCTCTGGGAACTAGAATAGCTAATCTTAGATTTGGCCTATTCTTTTTTGAGTTTTTTGTATATTGACTGACTTTGGCCTAATCCCAAAATAAATAAAACTATATTCTAATTATGAAGCTTCTGATGCCTTTCCTGGTTGGTTTTCTCAGAGTGTCACATGCTCAAATGCTCTTTAGAAGGAAATTCTGAGGTTTCTTCAAGTTTGTGTCATTATCTTGAGGTATTTTTACTTAGGATTATTGGCTTGAGAAACACCACACTGTGTGTGAACATATGGTAGGAACACAAAAACTCAAATCCAGCAATTAAATAATGAGAACTGAAAGTACCAGGTAAAGATTGCTGCAGTGGCCCAGATAGAAAGGATGCAGTCTGGATGAACTCAGTTCCTGTTCTTTTCTTGCCTTTTGGAAACTATTCTGTGTGTGGCTTACTAAAACTAGCATTCATTTCTTTGGAGGAGAAATGGGGTTTTTATATTCAAAACTATGGTCTGGGAGAGGTAGTTGGCCTTCCTTTGGTGCTAACAGCTATCTGCAATGCTTGCGGTATTGGAAGAGTATTTTGGGACAGTCTAAGCACCTTTCCATGCAAATCAGTTTGGAGCAGACAAGTGCACCCTCCCTAGGCAGTCAATTACTTGCACTGATTTAAAGTGAATCTGAACTATTTGTAGATATCTTGTAAATGTGATGACTCAAAAATACAAGAAGAAAGCCAGCTTGTGGGTTAGTTTGCATGTTTACTTCAAAGCAAGCAGCCATCTGGGACCATGCTTATGGCTCTCTCTTGGAAAGTATCCTACCAATGGTATCCTTTCCCTCAGAAGACTCTTCCAGTGACAAGAGAGAAACTCGTGGCACTGATGTAATCAAATACAAACCATACCTGCTCTCTGGGGCAAAGACATACAGGCTGCTGATAAAGACTGGAGTTTTTAAAGGTCGTGAAGAAATCAGTGAGGTTTCTACACCTGGAAGCCTAAGCAAACCTGTGATTCATGTCACATGCAGAAATGTCTTGACAGCAAGAGCTGGGCAATCTGGCTAAACAGCTCTGTGGTTATTGGTACTGATGTGATCTAGTACCATCAAAAGCAAGGGCATCCTCACAAGTGTAGAAACCTCCTTCCAAATAAGCAGAAATTTTGAAGAAACCACTGCAGGTAAGAGGTTAACCAAGAAAAGGAAGCTTGTGAGGGTCAGCACAGTGAGGAAATGCTAGCTAAGGAAATTCATCTCTTAGTCCGTATATGAATTGATGTAGCTCAAGTCTGCAAATGACAATGATACACTGTCTGCAATGTGGTTTTGGGGTGCTGTGACCTTTGAGGATAGTTCCTGATGCAGGAGATGCAGAAGTGACCACAGATTACAGAATTTTGTGGTTCTGTCAAGTGGAATCACAAAGTAGCAGCTGTGCGGGGGAAGTCAGTAGATGGGAAGGTAATGATGATGGGTTAAATCTTGCTCTGTGAGTCAGAGCAACAGTGGAGATCTACTTGAGATAAACTGCTCTTTACAAAAATAAGCACAACAGTAACCTCCCTTTGGCTCTTTCAGGCTTGCAGGAGCAATGACGCCCTTCCACTAGAGTATGTGAGAAAGAGGATGTTTATTCCTGTAGTGAAGTTCTACCACTTAGGAGAGCTTTTAATTGAGCACTGTGTCAAACCTTCCGTGGTACTTTATGTAAGTATGGAATTGTCAAAGTAAAAACATGTCTTACTCTTGAATGTGAAAATGTAAGTTAACAGTTACAACTATGAGCTACACTCTGCTTAAATGGAAGCTTCTTTCTTAAGTTCCTGCTTGGCCCAGAAGGATGACAGAGCACAACTCCTTGGACTACTATGGCTATCAAACTGTTGACTTCCAATGAGCAGCCGTGTATTGTGTTTTGAATCAAAACTGGCATGAAAAGGCATCCATGATCAATTCCGCACCTGGTGCCACTGACAATGACTTCTGTTGAACATTTCCTTAAAAGGAACGTGGCCTCTATATGGGGTTAGAAGTGGCACAGGTGGCAATATTCACAATAAGAAAAATTACATATTCTTGGCAAAGCTATTAAAAATGGGGATTTTTCCTTAGGCAGGGAAGGAGCTGCAGCTTTGATGCAAGCTTCTTGTTCAGGCATAGTAACACCCATTGAGAGGATGGGCTACAAGAGCCCTCATGTCAGGCAGGAAGGACCATATCACACTGTGAGGTGCTGATGTAACTTAGACCAAGCAAAAATCTTTCTTAATATTTGTCTGCCTGGATACCAGAGTAAGAGTCTGCTCTAAGGCTCCAGGAAAGCTTCAATAAAGGTGATCTAATGCTGCAGAGCAGACAGGAATAGGCAAAGGAGTGCCCATCTCTGCTCACCAACTTGCTACTGAAATTTCTGGTTAATGTTTGAAACAGGTGATTGTCTTGGACTTCTTCTTATCCAGGAAAAGGTATAACTAAAGCTTCAGGACCCATTACATGGGGCACTGTCTTTACAAATACTGGTGTCAGCTAGTTTGAAAGTCCAAGAGTAATGAATTGGCTTTCAGTGGCATTTTTCTCTCTCAGGGAAGGAGGTGAGCAGGAGAAACAGCTGGTTCTTTTTCCTATGCTCCTAGGCTCCTAGCACCAACCTGACGCTCCCCTACTTGTGATTGTAGCTTCAGACCTCATTCAGAACTGGGGGAACTACTGCAAATGGTCACTTTGTTGAAGGAATCAGATTTGCCAGCAACAAAAGATCTGTTCCCTTGAGTGGCTATTGGCACTACTCTACCCTGTCACACTGCTGGGTTGCGGCTTTGAGACCTCAGGCTGGTATGCCCCAGTACTTAATTTTTTAATTTTAGTGATTCTGGGTTCTTTAATTTTCTTGTGAACCTTAGCCCAACCAGTGAGTCTCCACATCCTTAAACAGGCTCCAATATCTGAGAGCAGGAACATGAAAATCGAAACATCTAAAAGGTGTTTATGAAACACTAAAGTTTGTGGTAAAGCTAAGAACAGAAATGAAATCTCATCACTCTGAGGCATAGTAAGATCAAGCCCAAAACAAAACCTGGTGGTTGACTCCATTAACTTGCAATTAAAATACGCATAATTACATTTTCTGAACTTGCTTTAAAGATGAAGAAAAGATGCAGATATGCCTGGAAGGAATGAAAAGCCTCTGGATCCTTTCTTTTTCTTGAGCTACAGCTGAGCTTTTGGCTTTTCTCAGCAGATGGCATGGTGATAATATGTGCTCTCAAACATCTGTGGCTCATGTCAGGTGACTGCTATCCCCAAGGAAAGCCCAGACTTCTCACACTCTCCTCTAATACGTGCATCCCTCATTCCTGGAGCAAGGCAGTTGACAGTGTGATTGCTATGAATTGTAGGGAGTGAGTTAAAAGGAACATCAGAACATCAGAAAACTAAGAAAGGAGGAGTATTTACTTATCAGGTTTGCTCTTTTATTTCATTGCAATGAGTAGAAATGCAGGTACACTAGGTCCTACAGGCATGCAGGTGATAGGCTTCCAGAACATCATGTGGACATTTCTGTATAAGAATATCCTAAATGTCAAAGGCCCACCTTATGTGTGTTGTATTCATCAAATGCCATAGTGAGATCAGTGATAAATCCAGCTTCGTGACTTAGGAATATTTGTATGAGAGAAGATCTTGATTTGCTGGCTATAATATAGGCACTGAAGATGCTTCAGGTTTCTAACAACCTATGGATTTCTCTTATCTAAAGAGCAAGTTTAAGGTTGTCTAAAGTTTCTGAGGCTCAAATCTGTCTGACAGTTTTTAATGTATGGTACAACTCTTGCATGTAACAGCAGGGCTTTTCCCCTTGAGGATGTATGATGAAAGCTGGCCTTTTTCTGAATCTTGTCCATCCATGGACTTGCCTCAGAGCACATAAATCCTGCCTGTTCCTCCCCTCTGCCTCCCCTCCACCCTACAAAAAAAACAACAAAAAAGAAACCAAAAAAAACCCCAAACAAACAAAACAAAACAAAACAAAAACAAAAACAGACAAAAAAAAAACAAAAAACCAAAACCAAACAAACACAGAGTTACTTTTCTTATTTCTTTATCCCTAAACTTCTCTCTAAATTTAGGTATTGCAACAGACTTGCAAATGAAGGAAGTAATATGTTTCCCAAAACACTTTTGGGTTTTGTCTAGCAATTTGAAGACTTGCTAGAAGACTGGATTGCTAATAATGTTCTGAAAATCCCTTGGTGGTCCTTCCCCAGATACTTTCCTGAATTATCCCAGATCATCCAGCTGAAACCCTCTCTTGAAGCCTCTGACTGAACAAAGCGATAAGACTGTTGATTACATCTTCTTTGGGACTGTCCAAGAGGGCTCCATCCCAGCTCTGCCTTGTTACAGCAGGTCATACAATACTACCTGTCTTATTTCCATACAGGTCTTCATTTAGAACCCTTACAATGTTTTGTTGATTGGTTTATTATTTGTTAAAATTTTTTTGTCAAGCTGAGGAAAAAGTTTTCAAATAAAGGTGACAGACTAGTATATATTAGTAACATGTAATATCATGTAAATTTAAACTATTCCTATCAGTGGTTGTCCTTTCTTAACAGTTGCCCTCTTGTGAAGCAAGAACATTTCCAGAATTTCACTTGTTTCTAAGACAGCAAAAGAAAGAACAAAGTGTAAGAGCAATATTTCAACAGACGAAAAAGACCTTGTACCAAACATTTAAGCTCTGCTGAACCTGCACTCTGAGTAAATATACATGGGTTTGGCAGCCCTGTTTATGCTTGTCTTTTTTCTGCATGCTGCAGTTTATGGCTTCCTACGCTTTCAATGACAGCTTGCTCTGAAACTTTCAGTGATCTGTTCTTGTACTTGCCAGAAAGCTATCTGTTGTTAGAGATGCATTTGAACCACATCCAAAGATCTAGTGCTCTGTGTAAAGGAAAGTAAAAAAGTCTGAGTATGAAATGCCCTGAGTTTAGAGTTAAAGCCTTACAGAGAACAGCCCTCTCCCTCTACAGGTAGTGAGGAGCTGGTGGGTGTGAAGGCTGGCAGCTCTCTGGCTCTCTACAGCAGATCTTTAATCCTCTGCAACTGATTGCTGCCCCCAGGCACTGCCAGATGGAGGGAGGGAGAAGGAGCCAAGAATTCCTGCCCAGCCATGTAGGTTGCCTGGGCCAGTGGCCTCATGCATCTGCCTCCACTGCAACCTCGCTGCTGAATTATACTGTCACTGCCAATCTCATTTCATCTCATCTTGTACCAGATAAAATAGGTTGGCAATCAAAAGGATCTGTGAGGAAAGAAATACAATGGTTTTCTAAACAATTCATTACTCCTGCTCTTCCCACTCTGGACAGCTGTCTTGTCAGAAACTAATCAATGTTGTTTATGTTCGACATGTAAAAACTCACATCACATGACCGATAAGTGAGTGCCTATAAAATATGTTGCTTAATGTCAGGTAGCAAACCAGATTCTTGCTCAAGATGCTGTGGAGGGACTGGAAACACAGGGCAGCTTGCACAGGGAGGATGGAGTTTGCTACCATATGTGCTGCATCCCTCCCAACAGGCATCTTCAGCAGATCTGAGCAAGGGATATCCCTACGCCTCTTTGTGCCCAAATTCCTAAATATAACCAAGCCTTATTTTTGGCATAAGACTCTCTAGAGCTGCTAGTGAAAATAATGGCACCTAGATGGACCCTAAAATGGACCCGGAAGCTCAAAAATTACTTTAAAATGCTCCACGCCTTCTACTTTTTCCCTTCAGGAAGATCTCATCACAGCTGTCAGGCACGAGAAATTGTAGGTCACTATTGGAGATGCATGGCATGAGGCTAGACACATGCTCTTCTTTAACAGACACTGTTTCTTCCTCAGCCCCTGCAGGTATGGCTTCCCCATTTTCTGATATCATTTTAATCTTGCTGCCAAACTATGTAAGCTGGACATAACTTAATTGCTTGTATGATCTTATATAGCTTTAGGTTGTACATACCCCTGTTCTTACACTACTTTCTGCATTAGTTTTGTTAATGTGAAGTTTGGATAAGCCAATAGATACTAGCTTGCTGAAATGATACTCAAATATCTGAAAATCTCTTCTGTAATTTTTTATTTAGTGCCTGGCTTATTGCTCCTTCAAACTGCTCACAAGTATGGCATGACTGTGTCCAGTCATTGATATAGTTCCCAAGTCTTCTGTGAAGAAGCCTCCTGCAGTTGCAGCACTTCAGGTTCTTCCCCCGCCTAGATAACAGCTCACAGAATCACATCTCACAGAATCATTTAGGTTGGAAAAGGCCTCCAAGATCATTGAGTCCAATCTTTGACTAATCACCACTAGAGCATAGCAGTAAGTGCCAGGTCCAGTCATTTCTTGAACATTTTTCCAGGGATAGTGACTCCACTGGATAGTCCATTCCAATCTTTATCAACCCTTTCTGCAAAGAAATTTTTCCTGATGTCCAAGCTGAACCTCCCCTGGTGCAGATTGAGGCCATGTCCTCTTGTCCTGTCACTGGTTGCCTGGGAGAAGAGACCAATGCCCACCTGGCTACAATCTCCTCTCAATACTTGTAGAGAGTGGTAAGGTCTCCCCTGAGCTTCCTTTTCTCCAGGCTAAACAACCCCAGCTCCCTCAGCTACTCCTTATATGACCTGTGCTCCAGATCCTTCCCCAGATCTGTTGCCCTTCTCTGGACATGCTCCAGCATCTCGATGTCCTTGCTGTGAGGGGCCAAAAACTGAACACAGTACTTGAGGTGTGGCCTCACCTGTGCTGAGTACAGGGGGACAATCACTGCTCTGGTCCTGCTGGCCACACTATTGCTGACATTAGCCAGGATGACATCGGCCTGCTTGGCCACCTGGGCTTATGTTCAGCTGCTGTTGATCAGCACCCCCAGGTCTGGCATTTCTTCCCATAGCACAGTCAGTAGTGGAGATCCTTCTCTTTAGGACTTTAACTTCTTCATACGTTGAATATGAAGAGTTTCCCATTTACCTTGGCATGGAGAATTCCTCCTCCCATACTTCAACTAAAGTATTAAGCACCTGGGCTTTTTTATCTAGCATTTACTGTTCCAGCTATGAGTTTATTAGCCAGTGCAACAGCATAAATTTGTATTCTGGTACTATCTCTCAATCTCAGTTATTGAAATCTCTGTCATAGACTGATATTTATGAGGAGGAAGAGTTGATTGGAGGAAAAATGATGAATTAATTCATACATGAAATCTTCAAAATAAGTTCTAAGCTGTAACCCAATGGGCTAAATGTAATTGTTAGCAAGTCCAAGATCCTTCCAGACCTTATAAGTCATCAAGGAAAATGGATGGTAATTCAGTTCATACAGGCACAATTCTGCACAGATTTGCAGGGAAAAGGAGTCTTGTTCCCTAATCCGAAATCATAATAGTTATTCATGAGTTTCACACTGTCCTTCTACATCTTAGTAGGAATACATCATAAAATTATCTGCCTGAGTGCTGATGAAGAATTCCTCCATTTAACATCAGAACTTGCTGTTGTAAACTGTTTTGATTATACCTGAGAAATGCAATCACACATTTATTAAAAAAATAAGAAAAGGTCCTACAAGTTGTCCTGGTTCTGGACAGGACAGGGTTAATATTTGTAGACCCAGGGGTTACTCTGTACCACCTCACCTCATTTTCTAGGGACAGGGCAAGGAGTCCTTTCCGGGTCAGGGTAGTGTGGTGGCAGTTTGTGTATTGCTGGATTCCACGTGGTGAGCAATTCTTGTGTGAATCGTTTGCCTTTCTTATACATCCTTTTATTAATATTGTTGCTGTTACTGTTTGCTCTCTTATTTCTTTGCTGTTTCCAGCAAATTGTTCTTATCTCAGCCTGTGATATTTACCTTTTGTGCCTCCAGTTCTTCTTTCCAACCCATTGCAGAGGGAAGGGGTGGTGAGAGTGAGCAAGTGGCACACGTGTAGGAATGTTTCAGTGGGAACACTAAATTGAAGAATATTATTCCCAAACCATGACACAAGTGGATTGAAAGCATCTCTGTAACTACTCTGCCAGTTATGTTGCTATTAAAATTTACAAACACACAAAGAAATTAATTTGCTGCCAAAGGAACTCACTGGAGCAATGCTGAAGTTGTTTCAAATAGTGGTATAGAGGAAGCCTAAGACTGAGATTTTAGCTGCAAACCTAGCAGCATGGTTCCTTGATTACCATGATATCTGCTTAGGCTGAACTCTTTTTGTCTTTATAAAGGATGAGAGATCATTTTTACTGTCTCACCTCCTATAGAAACAGGCATTTTCTGAAGTGGAAACAGCATGAGATTGGTCCTTCTTTTCTTGCCTAACAACCATTTCTCAGACAACATGGTGTTAAGCATTTGGTCCCATTAGCAACAAAAGAACTTGGCCGCAAAACACAATGTTGGAGAATCAAGCCAGGGAGATTTATTTGCCAGTTCAAGCAAGTATCTAGCAGGATAATGATCAGACTTACACTACCTGCTGGCAAGCAGGTGTTCAATTTGGGACAGTACTGAAGCTGCTATGTCTTGGAGACCATGTTGACACAACTAAGAAAACTCCTACTGTGGCAGTGGGTGGCAATAAGACACGGCACACAGCTTGGTTCACAGAGATCCGAGAGCCAGCGATCGCATCCTGTTTATTGTATTGTCCTTTATATAGTAGGAACCCAGGTATGTGATTCATTTAAATCCAACAACCCCCCCAGTATGGTTGGCTGGGCTCTACACCGCCCTAATCCAAAACATGTCATACCCAGACTCACAACAGCAGGTGCTTTATCTTATTGTTTCTCATACCTCCCATGGGAAAGACGGATTTTTCTCACAAGCAGCCCCAGGCAGCAAGCTCTGGGCCGCTACACTCCTACCATCTCTATGATTCCATAAGGTAAGTGGTGGTACACATCTGTCAAGTGCTTGGAAGTGCTTAGCTACAACTAAATCCAGACTAGTCCAGGTCACCATACTAGCTCATTCTTGGATGAGCATGGTACTCTATAACCAAACAACTCAAGCCTGTTAGCACTGCAAAAACACTATGTGCCTAATATGATCTAATCTAGCTGCATAACATCTTCTGCACTGTGAAGCAGAAAATATTGGATACTACTTTTTCAACTGGTACAGCAAATTACCTATATTTTTCCTGAACATTTTTCTGGTACACAACCTGACTATGGTAACTGTTTTAATAAAAATCTTTCTGTTTGGTAGCCAGTTCTAGGATCTAAGCAGAACAGGCTTAACCCACTATCCTCACTGACGCTTGGAAGTGCTACTCACAGAAGCACAGAATCACAGAATATCCTGAGTTGGAAGGGGCCCAGAAGAACTACTGAGTCCAACTCCAGACCCTAAGAAGGATACTCCAAGGTTTACACCATGTGCCTGACAGCATTGTTAAAATACTTCTTGAACTGTGTCAGGCTTAGTGCTGTGAACACTTCCCTGGGTAGTCTATTCAGTGCCCAACCACCCTTGGGGTGAAGAACTTTATTCTAATATCCAACCTAAACCTCCCCTGACACAACTTCAGGCCATTGCCTTGGCTCCTGTTACTGGACACCACAGAGAGAAGAATAGCATCTGCCCCTCCTCTTCCCCTCATGAGGAAGTTGTAGCTGCAATGAGGTCTCCCTTCAATCTCCTCTTCTCCAGGCTGAACAGACCAAGTGACTTCAGCCACTCCTCATACGGCTTCTCCTCAAGGCCCTCCCTTGCTCGGCTGGCAAGGTTGTGCCTGATGCCCCTCCAGATGTGGTTGGCCCTCCTGTTTCAAAGTTATTGGGATGAGGCTGTAAGCAAAGTCTTATCCAGAGGGGGCCTGTATCTTGCATACACCGTTGGGTAAGTGTGGAATCTACATTAAAATTCCTATGTTCATAATCAACCTGCATAAGTCAGAAGAGGTGGCCTTTGGATTCACATCTAGTTAAGCTGAAATTTGGAAGATTTCCTCACTTTCTGGGGTATATGACAAAAACCAGTGTGCTAAATATATAAACACTTTAGGTCAGCAGAACATTATTTTAATTATATAATTAACACCATCCTGATTTGGTTCTACTTAAGCATTTAAAAAGCATGTGGATGTGGCCCTTAGGGATATGGTTTAGTGGTGAACATGGTGGTTCTGTGTTAACACGTGGTCTTGATTATCTTACATGTCTTTTCCAACCTTAATGATTCTATGATTGTGTGATTCAACCTGTACCATATTTCTATTATAAAGATAAATGCAAGATTATTAACATTGCACACTAAAAGAAAAATTTAATTCTAAAAAGATCATTTAACTTCATATTGGAGATGAATGAAGTTCAAGTCTGCAAGCATATATACCAGGATAATTCCAGGTTAAAAATTTGCTTAACATTTAAGTTAAGAGAGAGTGACTTTTAGTCACTTGAGTCTGCAGTGTTGTCAGCCAGATGAAGGCTCAAAATTGAGTATTACTTGACTGACCGAAATAATCTGTCGAAACACCTTGCTGAGTGCTCTTGTGCAACAACCACCAAGAGCTGTTACCAGCTACACAACTTACTCTTCGTACTGAAATGGCAACTTTCGTATTCATTCTGGGAGAGGATCAAATGCAACCAGAATACTTCAATCTCAGATTTCGCTCTAATGCATTTCAGAGGCAAACTGATCTACCTCCTGCCTTACTTTTCCTTTTATCTTCAAATTTGATTGTATTGTTCAAAGGAATGTCTTCGAACAGGAAAAGTTATGTTGCATTAATAGAAAACATTAGTTCTGAAGATTGAACAGATTGAATTTGTTTGTATTTTTTGGGTTATTACTATTCAAAACCACAATGGCTCAAATCCCTGGCTGGATGGCCAAATTCTTAATCTGTTTTTAGGCAAGAGGGTGGTCTGTGTTTGGACAACCTGGTCTAAATTAATACCTAACACATCTTTTGCAAAAAGCATGTTTCTCATTCTTTGAAACCCAATTTCTGCTGCCTGTCATGGTACATTACTAATGAGCCCTTTGGGAGTGCAGAAGGTACATGAGATTATCTCTTTTCTCCTTTTCTTTCCTCTTTTTCCAAAAACCAGGCAGAAAAAACCTTTCTCTTTTGAAAAAAAAAGAGCAATTGTTGAGCTTGAGATGTGTCAGTCTGTGGTCTTGTGACCTGCTTTACAATGTGAACAAGAGGGTCAGAGTGCTGCCAAGAGCCAGAGTGCTCAGAGAGGAAAGTGCCTCTCTTTCTTCTAAATTACGGTCTGTTAATGCCATCAAGATGAATGGAAAGGCAGGCACTGACTCCAGAGGGCTACATCAATGAGACTGATGAAAACTGAGTTAATAGTTTCTCCTTCAAATTTGTGAAAAGGCAAAATCAAAGAGAATCACTGCGCTATTTATATTTACTCTGTGTATATTAATAACTTTTCATATTAAAGTTGCTTAAACTTTCTGAAGTTGCTTACACTTCGTAGTCTCCAAACTGAAGCCATTGCATTTTGGAGCCTTTGTCTTCACTGCATCTCCTCAGGTCCAGCTATTCACATCTCCATTTCCAGTATTGGTGACCTTTCTCCCTCATTCATGTGCCTATCAAATGAGGAACCTAATTGGGTGAACATATAAAGGTGGAAAAAGGCAAGGCAAGGTACCTGAATGTTCTAATTTTTTAAGAGATGGTAAAATTAAGACTTTTACTAACTTGTATAACATTTCCTTTAAAGTCAAATAGCTTTATCCCTTTTCCTGACTCTATAGAATTCTCTTAGTATAGCTGAGGAAGCAACAACTTTCCTTCTCAGGAAAAAACTGAAAATCAGGTTAGGTTTCTAGGGCATGAGAGTAAAAGAAATGTCACAGATTTGTTCACCTCATCAAGGAATGAAGCAAGTATGTGGTGGAAGGTGTTTCCAGCTATATGGACCAAGCAAATTGCCCACAGCATTTTCCCTTCCCTGGAAAAACTATTTCTAAAGCACAAGGAAGAAATTTCTTACTCCTTACATTTTGTAATGCAATAATTTTTGGGGATTATCCAGGGATTTACTTCAAAGCAGTGTTTAGTTTCTGGCATCTGGAAAAGATGAGCTGCTTGCTTGTGTCTAATGTTCTTACTGGAAGCTCTGTGTTGATACTGCTGCGATAAACCAGCATGTATAAAAGAGTCTCATTATCACAAATTAAACTCCAAGACCAATCCCCAAGAATATTTGTAGTTTTTAAGTAATCCATTTCTCAAAACACTGAAATAAAAGTGACTGTAAGTCATCTATTTCTGTATGTCTCAGAGTAGTAGCATGTACCTGCAAACCAGAAGGAGTTGTTGGCTCAGATCTTCAGCCTCAGCTGTGATAATTAAAGGCAGATGACTTTAATTCAGTCATAAGGTTGTAATTTTCTGAGCTGCAGTATGGGCAATTCACCAGCTGTTCTGTGGCCACCAAAAGAACAATCTGTACTTGGACTATGTCCTTGTGGCCCCAGCCTATGTCAAATGGAGGATTTAACCCTAACTGTCGGCAAGGAAATCATTAATCATTTAATATTTTATGACTACTGTGGTTTGGCTGATATCTTGAATGAAAGTGTCCTGGATAAGTGTAGTTGTCTAGAAAACAATATCTATATCAAAGAAAGTCACCTTGGATTCTTCTTTATATACAACAGAGGTTCAATGGTGCATTGCAGAGTACAAATGCACTCATTTTTAGGTCATTGCCTGCATTAGAAGAATACTTTGTCAATTGTGTTAATATATTGTAAAAATAGGGAAGAGTGCTCCAATGTGAAGCTCTTTAACTTCATGTCAAAACTTACGATGAGGTATATTCTACATGGTGAAACAATGACAAGAGTAGGATGCACTCAAGGTTTTTACCATTTGCATTAACTGGACTTGAGCAGTTGAGGGATTATGAAATTATGGTTGTCCCTGTCTCTACGAATTAGTGTTTTTCCCTTGAATTAGGATCTGGACCATTTGTAGACCATTAAGAGTAATTTTCCAATCATACCTTTCAATCTTCTGTGTATAAAGCCATGAATTGTTTCCGTGACCTTCAATGTCTTCTCTTTGTCTTTGTAATTCAAATATCCAAATGACATCTTGACCCTAAGTAACTTCTGCTTTGTATCCCTGTAATCATCAGGGAGCTAATAAAGAACAGCAGATGAAATAGTCTCAGCAATGTAATATTTAAGTTAACAATTTGAATAATAACTATACTTCAAAGACTGCCAATTCTGATTGCAAGAATTTTATATAATTCTGGGAAGAAGAACTATTCCTAGATAGAAGAATGTTGTTTTAAAAACTCTCCTTCCTTTATTTTTTATTTCTGAACAAAAGCTGATAATATTCTTCTCTTGAGTTGAAAAATAGCCTTCAAATTGGCAGCAAATAAGCTGCGACTCCTTTTGGTGAAAGTAGAAGCTTTAATATGGCACATTATGTCCACAATTTTGGGCAAGTGCTGCAGTATTTAAGAAAATTAACGACTGAACAAGAAAACACCCTAGCCCTCGGCCACTTAGTCAGATGTACAGGCAGTCAAAGAGGGGGAAAGTAGTCACATCAATGTCCCTGACTTTTCTGGATTTCCAGTCAGTGTCTGATCCAAGAAACTCAAGTACTCTCCTCCTACTGCAGACCTTGATGTGACTGATACATTGCCTGTGGCTTTCTTTCAATCTTCTTCACCCAAGAGGGAAGGATATGCAACAGCTTCAGAAAAGATCATTTCAGTTATTTTACACTTGGCCATAAATCAGGAGCTGTTGTTCATAAAGTACATCTAATTTTCATAGAGTCCATCACTTTAATTTACCTCAAACTTGCCTTTCAGAGGATCTTGTTGCTGGTGTGTGACCAGACAATGTAGAGAAGCTGGTTCATGTTAATAAGGCACACACTGAGTCACTTTCTCACTGAAGAAAAGAGACCAAGAATAGGTTTCTACCACCATTTCCCCTCTGTTGTTTGTCTCTTGGTTATGAAGTCTGTGTCATCCCATTTCTGGACCTGGTTCGGTGACCTACTCTCTATAGCCACAATGTTCTGAAGGAATGCAAAGGCAATCACAAGCCTCCTGTTCATGCTACAGTGGTGCTTGACATTACAGTGGTACTTCAGTTTGCTTCTTAGGATGGTGTTTCTGTTCTACTGTAACCATGGAAGCATAGAGGTTTGGGTTCACACAACTTAATTTCAGCCATTCCACAGTTAATTAGTCAATTTAGCTCATTTAGTCCACTAAACTCCAGCTACAGCCAAGGTGAAATTATATAGGTAGATCCAGGCCACGTATGAACAGGATATATTTTATGGCAGGATGCATGTGGACGTAAATTTATCTTGCCATTGGCTACAGAGGGAACATGAATAAGTATCCTAAAATTAAATCTCCTGCCTGAACAGATCTTGGTCTTGCAGAATCAAGGATTATCCAACACTCAGAAATGCCCATATGCTATTCCAGGGTTTCATGCTGCAGATTATTCACTAAACTGGTTTTGTGTAAAACTGCTGGGCAGCAGTCAGTACTGACTCAATCTAATGCCTTTATTAAAAATGGAAATAGATAAAAAATACTTGCCAATAAATCCTGTGGATGGCACAAATACTGGTGGAATGATAAACTATGACAGGTGAACAGTTGGTAGTGCAGCATGAGCTGGACGTGGTAACAAAGTGTGCTGCAGTATGCATAAACAATGGAATACTGGAAAATGGTACATTTGTAAAAGATTTTTACCAGACCACCAAGTGTTAACACCAGTCTAACAGTGTGATAAACAGAGTTAATGTGATTATTGAGGGTGATAAGAGTAAGATACTTTTATGGTATAAAGACTGTTGGATGCAGGATATAGATTCACTGAGGAGCTGCATGAATTTTCTGAAGGATAGCAAGTGCGTCTCTCAGTGAGGGGCATACATGGCTGGAGTTGCATATAGCAACAAAGACTGAGAATGAAGCTGAATGCAGGATAGTCATCTTGCCTTCACTGCAAACACAAAGCAAAAGGTTACTCTTATGTTGATATAGTTCCTTATTCTATGGCGTAACAACAGTCTGTGTCTCAAAGCGGAAACTGGAAAAATCAAAAATAGAATTTAGGTACACTCCCTAAACAATTGAGATTAATAAAGCCTGACGTATTTTCTCTGTATCTTGTTTACACATCAGTACCAGTTATTTTCATAATAATCATCATCATGCCTCCAGAAGATAATTTTTAGTCAAATTAAAATTATCTATTCCTCTTGCAGTCTCTACTATGTGAAGCTGAGCGATTTAGGAAACACAAAAGTTTGACCAGATGAATACCTGAACTTCTATGAATCTAATGCAGAAAACATATCCCTCATGGTTTTATTAAAGTCCTTGGTCACGTCTGTTTCTAAGTATGGAATACTTATTATCATTCATTATTCTTTTCCAAAAGCAGTTGGGTTTTACAAATGTTCTTGCTGATGAGCTGCATGATTTTTCTTGCTTTTCTGGAAATATGGGCAATCTAGTGGAAACTTCTCATTTTTATTTCAGTTTTACAGTCATGCATTGCAATTTGATTGAACTCCTCACACAGTGTGGTTGCTTTAAAGGCATTTTTTGTTTTGATGGTGATCATATACCTTTCAGCACTGATTGTCATGCTGGGCTTGGCTAGCCTGGCTGTTTTCCTTGAGGATAAAAACACTCAAAAAGTAAAATAAAAATAAAGAAAAAAAAAATCATCAAATAGAGTAATCTCCGCCAGAAAAATTAGCAAACTCTTGTGGAATTGAATGTCTGGTAAATAGAACAGTGGCACTGATGGGAAATGCAAATATTTCACAGCATGTGGTCTTGAAGAGCTCTTAGCATCTTAGAAATATTTAATTTCCTGCCGAAGATAGGATGTCATTTATCATTTATTAAAGCCAGTGACTCTTATTTGCTAAGTAGGAAAGACATTTTCCATCATTGTCAGGTCACTGCAGTCTACTGCTGTCTTTTACAACTGCCTTAGAAGTGCTTTGTAGGATATTCTATATACATGTTGAACTGTGACACCAACTCTGCAGTTGTGATCAGAATGCACTTCATGAGGTGAGGGTAAAGGCATACATTAAACCACCTTCATAATGTGAATTATTGCTAAGGGCAGTAGTGCATTCCTCTCTTCATCTTCCTAGTGGGATAAAATACTGCTAATAACTGAGCACTAAATGGGGAACTGAACACAGGTAAGGCCACGTGCTTTTGGAACATGTACTGACTCTGTCAAGAAAACCACATGCATAATAAAACTTGGAGCTGTAGGGATTCTGACCGTCAGCTCCATTTACTGCCAAAGTTGCTTATGATCAGAGAAGCTGAGATAGAAGATTTAAATATCCAAACAGCATAAGACCTGAAAATAAACCAAGGAGTGAGGCAGATTGACTCACTTCTATAGCAGTATTCTTCCAGACTCTGGAGAGAACTGAAGAATGAAGATCATGTAATACTCCAATTGGTTGAATCTTGTTATATGAGATGCTGCTTACATGAAAAGATGAATCTGCAGAACATATTGTTGCTGTACAGTTTTCACCTGCAGATTATAAGTTACTCATCACATCTCGAAATGAAACGAGAAAGGATCACAAAATCCAGTCAGGCCAGCCGGTCCTCTGGTGCATCAGGCACAGCATTTCCAGTGAGGCAAGGGAGGGGATTGTTCAGCTTTGCTTGGCACTGGGGTGGCCTCACCGTGAGTCCTGGGGGCAGTTTTGGCCACCATAATTAAAGAAAGATATTAAACTATTAGAGGGTGTCCAGAGGATAGCCATGAGGATAGTGAAGGGCCTTGAGAGGAAGTTGAAAAAGGAGCGGCTGAGGTCACATGATCTGTTCAGCCTGGAGAAGAGGAGACTGAGGGGTGACCTCATTGCAGTCTACAACTTCCTCATGATGGAAAGAGGAGGGGCAGATACTGATCTTGTCACTGTGGTGACCAGTGACAGAATCAGAGAAAATGGCCTGAAGTTGTGTTAGGGGAGATTTAGGTTGGATGTCAGAAAAACTGTTTCACCCAAAGTGTGGCTGGGCACTGGAACAGGCTCCCCAGGGAAGTGGTCACAGCACCAAGCCTGACAAAGTTCAAAAAGTGTTTGGACAATGCTGTCAGGCACATGATGAGACACTTGGCAATGTTCTGTGCTGGGCCAGGACTTGGCCTCAATGATCCTTGTGGGTCCCTTCTAACTTGGCTTATACTGTGATTCTGCGGTCTCGTGTCAAAGAAGCCAAAGTTGCATAGAGATTTGGTGTTCAAAATAAAAGAACAGTGACCGTAGAACCCATAAAGTGCTGAGAAAGGGGAAAATGCAGGGTCCTGCTAATTCCTGGGATTGATACCAATGGAGTTATTACCAGGACACCTGATGTTAAAAGAAACAGGAAACTATCCTGAACTTGTATCCCAGCTGCCTGGGTATTCCAAAGCTGAGAAGAGCCAAAGCCAAGAAGAGCCAAAGCCACCACATGCAGTGCAAGCTGTAGACAAAGTCTTGTGAATATTCCCTGACAAGGAGGCTGCAAGTCTCTGCTCTGCTGCAGACTGGAGGCTGTTCACACCTGCAGAGATGTCCCTGCTGATCAGCACTACATTGTGCAAACAGCTGCATCTACATGGCCAAGCACCTACAAAATCTAAACTTTTCCCAAACCAATTGAGCATGAACCACAAGCCTGAAAGAAAAATCCAGGATCTCCCAGAGCTGCTAATTAGACTGAGTAATCAGAAACAACTCCACCTCATCAATCTCATGAAAAATATTTGCAACATTCATAAATCTGTGCCCTTTGTGGAAAGCTGTTAGGAACCTTCTACAGAGGCTGACCTATCACAGTTGCCTTTTATTCTTTTCCAGCACAGGTTTCTCAAAAGTGGGAGATGGGCAATAATAAAATATATAAAGTATAATTCCTGCTATGGCAAGCACCGTTATGTCATTTGATGAGGTCTTTCCCTGAGTATTGCTGGCATGTTCTGAACTCTATATGTCTGGCTTGTTCAGTACTGGATAAAGATATTTTGCAGAGAACAGTTTTGCAAGTACATTTTTGTGCAAATATCACTGATTTTGCAGTTGATAAAAACTGAGAAAAAATAATCTCTTCCAACTTCAAGCCTTACAAAGTCAAGTCTGAATGAAGGACCATCTCAGGAAAATCTTACTTGGAATTCCCTGTAGATGTTCCGTTACACCTCTAGGACAGCAAAATTTTTCAAGAATGAAAAGCAGTTCCACTCCTAAACTGGGGCAGATTGGTGTTCAGAGAACATTTCCCAAAACCAGCTGGAATTGAAAAATTACTATTGAACATTAGTAATGTTCAATGTCTATCCTGACATATCTCAGGGTAGAAAAGATGTCTGAGATTAGCTGTAAATGCCTCTATATTAAATGCAGGAATATTTCGAAAGAGAATAAAAAGAACCAAACCCAATACCCCCACCTGCCCCCGAGTAATTTACTTATTTCTAGCAAATGAAGAACAAATGTCTCTGCTCTTATCTTTTATGTCCTTCAAATGTTGGCTGTTTTAATTATTCTTGGTATTTAAAATTATTTTCATTAAAACATTGTTTCTTTGCTTTCTAGATTCAAAATTTCCTCCTTTTGATTAGCATTTTGATGTTTCCCATCAAAAATATTTCCCAGTTTTTCTCATGGAAAACAAAAATTATCCTTAAGATATTAAAACTTAGCTTACCTTTTAGCACTATTTCTGTGATAAACATACAATCTTTACCAAAACTGCTGTGTCAGAAGACTGACATATGCTTTATTAATAAGTGGATGCAATAGCAGAGACTTGACACTCTTTTCTAAATGAAACAGATTTCACAGATAGTTTCCGCACAGAACAGGTTACTCCCCACAGTTTCATTTCCAGACTTTGCCAAGTCTATTATTCCTTCTTTCCCTTCAAGATGTTCTGTGGATATTCTGTCTTCATAGCTATTGCCACCTTACTCTTGCAAGTAAGATAGTCATCCTGTCTGTCCTATCCCTATTTCTCTTATTTTCATTTTTAAATGGTGTTGATTAGAAATTTTTTAAAGATAATATTTATATACACTCACATATGTTGTACACTTATATATGTATATACATATGTGTGTGTGCATATAAATATATATATATATATACAAAACACATCTTATGAAGTTCTTCCATATATTACAATAATTTTTTGCAAGAGGTTGATCTCAGGTTCCCAAAAGGTTATCAATGCCCTTTCTTGATATGGTGAAGGATAAAAAGTATCATCCATTTCACTATTATGATCCAAAGGGCACTCATTTGCAATCTGTTCCAAAGGGTCCCTACCTGTGTGACACTTAAAAACCAGAATGTTCTAGTGAATGATGCTACTTAGGCAAAACTGGTGTAAAAAAAAGTCTAAGAAGCCAATCAATACGCACTTCACTTTCATATCTCAGTCTTAACCCCATAGTATTTCACTTTTCCCATTAACAATTCAGCTGAGTCTGAACTTATATTAAGAATCTTCATCTGCTCCCATTAACAATCTTCATTTGCTTCCCACTGCTCTGCTCCATTCTCAAAGGCATAAGAGGACAAGTCTAGATAGGTGACTTCGCAGTTTTGAAGGGAGGCTGATGATGCTGATATGGCATCCCAGAGGCAAGGGATGTTCAGTGCTCTGGTCCTTGGCTGAACATCAGCAATGGGCAGGAAGTATCAGAGGGAGGGAAGGTCACTGGGAGACATAGAGATACTTAGAAAATCTGGGTATAAGGTGTGGCAGATGAAGGCTTAAGGTTGGTGTACAGTGATGCTGAAGAAAAGAGCAGAGGAAGAAATGAGGGTTCGAAATATGAGAATTTGTGAGTTTGAGAAGTTGATTTTACAATGACAAAAGACTTTTTCTGGAACGTTTGAAAGACAAAGCAAGAGTGAAATGTCTGGGGCATTGCCATGGAAAAGGAGGCAAGGAGATTCAGGGATCTACTGTAAGTAGAGAAATGGTGAAAGCACTTCTGTATATTAGCAGCAAAAAGAAAAGAAAATCAGATAGTATTAAGAGCTGTATTCAAAAAGTCTGAGTGGTTGGGGGAAAACCTGCCAAACACACTTTCAAATATCCAGAGAAGGAACATGAGTTGGGAGTTACCCAGGCACTATTTAAGGACTTCTCTGTGCAATTGATGGAGATGCAGTTGTCAAGGGCTGAAAGCTGTATATATGTTTAAATATTAACCAAACAACTGCCCCTTCCTTCTGCTGGTGCTACATGTTTTTGATCTAGGTTTTAAGCCTGCTTCTCTGTTACAGCATACAAGGGCTGGAGCTGGGAGACCAGCAGCTCCCATCAGGTTGTCTGGCACAACACAGCTTTTGTACCACAGTGCTTGTTAGTGTTGCCTTTTCTGCAACAGCCTTTGAGAAGGTGAATGATTTAACCTCTGAATAAGATTCCTATAGAGGAACTAAAGGAAAAAACAGTTTCCTTATTACAGGGGTGTGCTGAAATCCTCATTTGTGCTTTCTACTGCTTAGGTCCTTCTTTGGTGTTGGAAGCAGCAGCTATTCTGTGACCCTTTACCATTATCACATGATTGGGTTTCCAACTATATCACTTACTGTAGGTCATCTGGCACATAGCATTTTAAAATCGAACCGTATTTAACTTCTGCTGAATGAAAATGAAGAAATTGACCAAATAATTATTCTAGAATTTGGCAAAAACCTTCATGTTCTTGGAGTGTCTTATTTCCATGGCCATGTAATATCTTTAATACCTTTATTCATTGGTAGTCTGAACCAAAGAAAATTGTTGAGGACAAACACAGTTCAACTTTCAAAAGACTTTTCTTCAGATCTGAATTGGATGTAACCTTTGGGAAAACTGAGGTTGCTTTGGAAGCAAGATTTTCTCAAAGGAATTTCTTACGGATGAGCGTATGTATTTATCACATTACCTTTTTTCCTCTGCGTGTTACATTCAGATTCCGGAGTTGTTCATAAACACACAGCACAGTTGAAAGCTACTGTTTGCTTGGGAGTTACCTTGAAGAGCTTTTTTAGACAGTTCAAACTTGTCATTGTGTAAAATTTGGCGTGATGTGGTGGGCAAACATAGCTGACCCACCACCCTGGAGGTTTAGGAAGTTTTGTTAGACCCATGCCTGGGGAGAGTGAGTGTGTCCCCCTCTGTTCAGTGCACAGTGCAATGAGAGGACACAGGCAGAGGGCTTGTGCCCAACACAGCAGGGTGTGACGTAAGCAATTGCAGCTATTAAGATTAATATTTCCTGCTGACAGTCTGTTTCTTCATGGTTCTCTGTGAAAGGACTGAGGAAACTCAGGTGCATCGAAGCTTGATCCCAATGGGATGCATCCCACTGCAGCTAATGCTGACCAATTATTCAAGCTATGTATGTGTTATTTCTGGTGGGCTGCTCTCCTTGCCCTTACCGTTTCCCTAATCTTCTTTTCACTAAACCCTTTTCTAAACAATTACTTAAGAGAGAAAACAGTACCAGGTAAAGCAGGATTAAAATACTGATCTTCTGAATGAGCTGAGACTCAGAAAAATGAAGATATCTCACAAATATGAAAGTCAGTAAAGTTTAGTTTACTTCTGCTTAATAGGATTAAAAAGAATTTTATAATCTGCTGATGTTTTGCCTTGGACTCTCCTCCCCAACACACTACCTTGCACAAACATGTAATGTCGGGAACTGCAGAAATCTATTGAGGAAATTGAAGAGAACTCTGAGTCTGAAGTCTTAAAATAAATCCTTGACTGGGGAATGAGTCAGTCATAGACTTTGTATATAAAAAACACTGAATATTGCCCGGTGACAGATAAACCTTTGTGATGTGGTGAAAGTTGTTATTAAAGAAGATACCCTTTAAACAACAGTTTTATCATCATTAGGGCATAACAGTCCAAATACTCTTCCCACACCTTCATAAGACAAGTGCAGTTTACCCTTGAGAACATACCTGGAAAAATACACACATCTTCCAGGACCTGATGGCAGTCTTACATGTGCAGGCAAGGCTGGCTGATTAAAGTCTCAGATGTACGAGCAATGCTGGCAGATTGTTGCCACAGTATTTTCTTCCTGGCAAAATTAGGTTTTGTTTGGTTTTTCTTTCTAAATGCAGCAGGTGCCTTGCTAAGAACAGCAATTCAAGCTGTGTCAAAGCCCTGACAGGAACTGATGATAAAAATAGCCTGTAGCTGGGTGGCTTCACCTTTAGTGAGTGTAACTGTGCTCTGGAAGCCTTGTCACTGCTAAGATTGACCACCTGTGAATTTCAAAAAAAGAAAAGAAACAAACCAAAAAAGCACCTTACCTTTTATCTTCCCTAGCAAAACGGGATTTATCATGCTGTGTACAACAACAGAGCTAGTGCTTCTTGCCTTCAGAGAAGGAGATGTGCAATTTTGTTACGACACAGATGCTGATGCTTTCTGCTATTCAGCTTATTGTTCTCAATATGAGTTATTCTGTGTTATCATAAACTGGTTTTGACAAGCATCTAAAACCAGTCAAAGAACTATTATGAATCTGACCTTTCTTGTAGCTTTCTTTAGAATATGTTTTTCTTTAGAAATGTGACTCTTTTCTGATTCCATTAGTTTTGCTGTTATTCCCCATGCTATCTGCACAGAATATCTCTACTCTGCTATCAGCATTTCCAGCCGATGGGTTTACCTGCATTTTTCAACACTCATATCTTCCTTCAAGTCCCATCGGAGACAGAGGCTTTTATTTAAAATCTGAGTTTATAGCTTTACTGACTACAAAAAAACCCTTAAACCCCCACTGAAAAGGTGTACTTGAAAAGAAATAACACCTAATTTATTAATTTAATATACATATATTTTAAATTAGCTATATGAGGCCACCATTGTTTGTTGGCGTTGTTTTTCTGTTGCAGACCAATTACACTGAGTTTCCTTACATATATATTTATTTATTTATAGTGTGAGAAGTCAGAGCTTGGTGTTGACAGGCTGAGTGACCATGTCTTTGCTAATACCAGTTGTGTCACCTAGTCTCCTGCCTTGTACCATCAGGAGACTGTTAATTTCTTCTGACCCAAACCCACAAAGACATGTAAGAGAGTGGTGGGGTTTGTAAGGATAACAGTATTTACAGACCAGCTGATCTGTAGGAAAAGAAATGGACTAACTTCAGGTCTCCCAAGGTTGTCTTTGATTTTCAGTCTTTTATGTACACAGATCTGCAAGTACATCAGCCCGGTGGGCTACTGCTTATGAGGTAAATGGCCCTCTGCCCAAAATCACAGAAATTCTAACAGCAGCTTCAAAACTTGCAGTTTTGTCAGTGTGTCCATGAGTTCTGCGGGCTGCAGCAAGATCCTGGTGAGCTGGATTTCTCACTTCTGCTTGGAGGGCTTCCCACCAGGCATTAGGCCTGGACATGGCAGTGGCTCATTCAAATGAAATTGGGTGTCAGCTCCCAGAACTGGGCAGGTTCCCAGCCACAGGCAGTGTGGCCATCCTGAAAACCCAACAGTACCAGAAGCATTGGCTACCTGTATTATTGCCATGGTAGCCATGACTCTGGACTTCTGTCCCCTCCTGGCTTTCTCAGGTCACACTCGCAGCGTGAGCCATGTGTGTTGTCTCACTCCCTTCACCCATCACTGGTGGCATTGCAGCCTCTGCTGCAGGATGAGGTCTTCTGGGGATGGGCAGACCCAGAGGTAGATCCAGTGAGCTGGTAATGGGAAGATGGGGAGCAGACAAGATAAGCTACCCACTGGACCCATTAACCAAGAAACCCTAAAGTTACTAATGATATAACAATAATTTTCTGATATCATCATAATAACAGATTCAAAAGGGTTTCTCACCTTCATACACTCTGCATGTATACACAAATAGCTGTGTAGGTTATTTGAAAAACAATTCCCAGGCTCTTTCAACTTGGCCTTCTGTTACTACATGAAAAATAAAACCACAGGGCCCAAGTTACTCCTCTCTAATTTCGTCCAGTAACGAGAGATACTTTTGCATTTCAGAGACAAATTGTGATAGAGCACTGAGCAGACAGAAAAAAATAAACCCAAAACTATTCACCAGTCCCTTGCCTCTCTGCTTCTCTCACCATCCCCTAAAATGAAATTACCTTAAAATAAACCTATTTTGTGTGATATAGTTGGTTTCTTTCCATTTACCTCTGTGTCTTCAGTGTATTCTGAATTTCTCTGCATCAAGGAGAGTGAGAAACACACTCTTCAGACAGAAGTTGTAAGTACAATTTCTTGGCTTCTGACTGGGTTTTGAAGAAAAAACAACAGTCCTCGAAACCAAGAAAGAAAGCATAGAAATTTATTAAACATTCTGCAGATTGAGATAAACTTAGTACAGTTAGCAGTACTGTTGGCAGAGATATACTTCAGCCATAAAAAGAAGGCAGCAGATCTTTATGAAGCCAAATTATGCTGTCAGACTAATGGCTTAAGTAGGAAAAAGGGGGTTTAATTTTCTTGATAAACAAGATGTATATTATTGTCAAACTGACAATCAGAAACAAGGAGCAAAAGCAGAGAAAAGTTTCTAGAGAAAGGGTCTGACTCACTGTGGATGAATTATAAAATACATGGACAGGGAAAGGCCTCTAAGAACAGTGTGAATAACACCCATCATGCTGAATGAGGGCTGCCTGATCCAGGCAGAGCACACACATATAAAAGTGAACTTAGGTGTGATTTTCTTTGGCAATTATTGGCTATTTTAAAAAGCACTGAAAACTGAAGTGTCTAAACTCAGGAGCCTCCTACAAGCCTGAATCCCTGCCTTAATCTTACACACTACTACTGAGCAGCCATCACACTCGGTATCACCCACTTGTAATTCAACAGTTAGTAACTAGGAGCAACGGAATTTAACAGCATTTTTAGAAAGAAACATTTTCCTAAAAATAGCAAAGGCCCAAAACTCTTACCCACTAATTCTTATCTCTCCTTTTTGGCTCCAAAATATGGTTCATGCACAACAGAACATCGTTGGGGACGTAGGCTGAGACAGCTGGCTTCCACAATGCCCTACAGATTTTCAGCTAGGTCATTAGTCTTAAAAGGGGGCCTTAGTCTGTCAAATTATGGCTAGAAAGTAATTTAGCCTGGGTTTCCCATTTCAAACTATGCCAGATATGGACATCAAAAATTTCTTGCTAGCTGTTTTCTGGCACAAGCAAGAAATTATCTGACTCCAGCAAAAGAACTGGTCTTTAACTGTATGGATGAGCTTTTCCCTGATCTGGGTAAAAATCAGGTAAATCTGAGCTGTGAGGGGATTCTTCCACTCCTTGCCTGCTTTGAGTTGCCTGCAACCATGCTCAGTTACTCTCCTCTCTGTGTGCTGGCTTTTGTGGGTGACACCTCTATGGGCTCACCTTTGCCTCGTGTTCTTTGTTCCTACCATCTGTGTTGCTTTCTAAAGGAAAGAGACCTAAGACAAGACACTGTGCTCCAGGCAGCAGGAGTCAGAGTCCCTGGAGCCGGCTGGGACACACATTGGTTGCCCTATGGCTGCGGTAGAGTTAATTTTCTTCACAGTGGCTGGTATGGGGCTGTGTTTTGGATTTGTGCTGAACACCGGGCTGATAATATAGAAATGGTTTTGCTATTGCTGAGCAGGGCTTGCACAGAGCCAAGGCCTTTTCTGCTTTTTGTACTGCCACGCTGGTGAGGGCACTGGGGGTGCTTGAGTGGCTGGGAGGAGACACAGCCAGGACAGGTGACCCCAACTGACCAAAGCAATAGTCCATACCCTGTGACATCCTGATCAGTATATAAAGTGGGAAGAAAAAGAAGGAGGGTGGGGAGAGGATGTTTGCAGTGTAGCCATTTGTCTTCCCAAGTCACTGTCACGTGATGGGGGCTCTGTCCCCTGGAGATGGCTGCACACCTGCCTGCCCATGGGAAGCAGTGAATTCCTTCCTTGCTTTGCTTTGCTTTACTTGTCTGCATGGCTTTTGGCTTTTTTTTGTCTTTATGTCAACCTATGAATTTTCTACCTTTGTCTTTCCGATTCTGTCCCCAATCCCACTGCTGGGGGAGTGAGTGAGTGGCTGCTGGCTGGACTTAAACCACAGCATCCTGCCCAGGTGTGCACACATATTTCTGTGTATGTCAGTTCCTGCTTTGCAACTTGGGTCCAATTTCTCCAGTTGCTCAGTGAGCACCTGTGAGCCCTCTTAGCTCACCCCAGCTGTTCCAGAACACTTGGGAAATTTCAGTTTCAAATTTTCTTCTGGTCAGTATGACCCTGACCCTGGGCTTTT
>VZRZ01006832.1:357108-381853 GCA_013398175.1 Climacteris rufus | reverse complement strand
TTTTTTTTTTTTTTACAGGAGCATCTTTTTGTATTTTTCCAGCATTGCATAACAGGTAAAGAGTTTGGTTGTATTACAAAATGCCTGGGCTGGGCCGCTTGCATTTTGCTGCAAACATAGCTGAGTGTAGAGGGAGAATGGCCAAAAACCTGAGATCAGAAAATCAGCAGGTCTTGTTTTAACAAGCCAGTTGAATTCACTACAGGCTTTTTGCTGACTGTGCAAGCAGCGACAAAAAAGAAAAAACTTCCGTGTTCAGGTGGTGTAACTGCTCCATCCTCTTCCCAGTGGTTCACATCTGGCAGCTCCATGAGCTAACCTGCAGAAACAAATAGGCACCATTGGCTGCCTTCATGAATGTCTTAGCAACAATTTTTCACACTTTCATCTGGACAAAAACCAAATCACTGCATTTGGTGCAACACACCTTTTTGAGATTAGGATTTTCTGTATGTGATCTCAATTCTACCATTTTGTTAAAGGTTTGACTAACTCCATAATTAATAGCCAGGGCCCTGGTGGTGCTTCCATTGCAGCTGTTGGGATCTTGACTGCTGTGGTAGTGTTGCATACTGATGATTAGAGAACCTCTCCATTCCCTCCTGGTGCCACGGCAGATAGTGAGAAACCTACCATTACTTGTTACCATAAATATTTAGACATCTTCCAACTCTGCAGCAAGCCCAAGAGTAATGAAAGCACATTTGGTTTCCACCTTTAAGTGTCTTTACACTTATCATATAAGTAAAAGTTTTGGTTTCTGCTTCCATGTTTGTTCGTTTTTTATATCCAGACACTGTCCCAGGGACCTTCAATCTCATGAGACAAAGCAGCACATGAGAACAATCTTCTAAAGTTCTTAGTTGGATTTTCCTCTGGTTGCTAACATCTTCTGTCAAATCTGCTTCTGGTTGTATAGAAGTCAGGCAATATGGCTGGAAAGGACCTTGAGAGCTCTTTGGCTCTGAAGGGATGAGCACTAACACTGCATTTCTGATGGGTATCTGCGTAACTTGTTCTTGACAACTCGTGAGTAGATATTTCCCACATTCTCTGAATTTTTTTCTTATAAGAATTAACCTTTCTTGCTGCAGTTTAAATGTATGATTTCTTGTTCTGTCTTCACTGAATGTTCACATTTTTTAGTTTTTGCAGAACCTGGCTGACCATTTCAGGAAATATTAAATATGCCCTCAGTTTTCTCATCTCTGTTTAACAACCTCCCTTCTTCACAGTCCAAGTCTTTCTGGTGCCTGATCCTTCCTGTTGCCTTTTTCTGACCTCCTCTGACAAACACAGTAAGATGGGCTTCTTCAACTTGCTGCTTCTTTATTGCTGTCAATGCTTAACACACTTCTCAGTAAAGACCAGCAAAAAATCCCCTTCAATATGACTCTGTGGCTGGTCTTTCTGCAGAAACCAGTTTAAAGATACTTTTATTCTGAGATATATAAAATCAGCTTATGAGGATAGTTACAGTCTTTCGCTTTGTTTTCTTAGTCATCCTTCTGGCAGAAATATAATGACATTTATGCATAAAAAGCTTCAAAAGTCTTCCATGTACAGACCTGCAATTAGGAGGAAAGGCAATTAATGACCCATTTATGTGTAGAAAGAGAGGCAGGTTCTTTGTAAGGAAACTGAGCAGCTTTTGGAGACATGAGTTTCCAAATAAGAAATAATGGTCTTAACCAGAAAGATTTGGTCCTAACCAGAGATTTGGGGATTACGGCATGCAGACAGACACACAAGGTGCTGCTTTGAAGCTGTATGAGCTGTATGCTCAGTCTAACCTCAGCTGATTAAAAGCGTTCAAACACTACCTGGAACATTTTGTCCATAATCAGAATATTTTTCTTTTGTCACCAGAAAGCAAAGCAGAAGATCCTGCTGGCTCCATGTCTGTGCTCTTGACACGCATGATCACTTAGTGATGGTTGACGCAGATCGAGCCCCTGCCAAATCAATCACCTGGGAGAAAAGCTAAGAGAACCCCCAGCATCTGCATCCTGTTGTCTCTACCCTGTAAACATTTGCTTATCACCTGCATTCCTCTGTCTACACTGACAACTCAGCAGACAACTACTGCTGAGAACTCAGCAGATATATTCATTTTTTCCAGTGCAACTTGTCTGCTGCCTGGACACAGGGCTAGCTTCCTTGCGCTGGGAAGGTTTTATATGCTATTTTCACTAAATGAACTTTTATGAAGTGTGAAGCTACAAATGACACAATAGGTTTGGATATAGTGCTGTTATCAAGATCAAGAGGCTTTTATGCACGCACAGTGTGAAGCAATCTTTACAGTCAGCGGTGTCTGAATCATAGACAATTATGTCTGGAAAGAGCTTCCACAGATCAGCCATTCTACCTCCCACCCAGACACTGGATAAACTCTACCTGCAACTTTCCTGGCAGATATTTGTCTTATGTCTTGGTAAAAGTCTCCTGTGATGAAGCTTTTTACAGATTTCCTCAGGCAATTTATTTCAGTGCTAAATTATACTCACTCACTTTCCTAATGTGTAATTTAGACAAAACTTATCTTTAGAGAAGAAAGCAGTATGATCAGAGAAAGGTAATATTTCTATTTATCTCTGGTATGAGTGCAATAAGAGAGTGACACATTTAAATATCTTGAAAGCACTAACCCACGTGATTATGCGTATAAACATACGTGGATCTGAGCATGGCAGCAGCAAACCTGTCAGGGAGTTGTGCAAATTAGGTGTCTGGAAGTGCTGAGCTCTGACATTTTACTAAATTTCCTCCCTCTCTGAGCCACTGATATCTGAGCCAGTGCTATGAAGTGATGCTTCCCTCCACGCAGATTTCACAGCTCTGAGCCTTCACCTGGGGACTCTCCTTTGGTAGCAAATGCAGAGCTCACTCCCATTCTTCAACACAGATTGGCACGAGGAACAAATTCTTTTTATAAATCACTCTATTGTGGAGCACTCATGCAAGGTGAGGAAAATTGGGTTCAATGTCCTCTCTTGCCTAGTGAGTCCTGACTCATCATTTGCACTCAGGTACCTTGTCTTGAGATTGCTCATAGTTTCCCCCTTTTGCAATGCTTGACATGAAAAAAGTTTTATTGCACTGGAAAGCAAGAGTGTGACTTTTAGTCTTGCAATTAGATTCTTACATTGAAGCTTGGAACCGTTGGTTTGGGTCTGGCCACAAGGATTGCATCAATATTTTATGCAATATTTGTTTCATGCATAATGCAAACACAAATTTTGGCTGGAAGAGTAAGCATCACCCTCCACCCCTAACTGCTTTTCTCAGGACTCATGATTATTTTCTGTGACTCACTCAGCATTTAACTTTTCCACACAGTAGAACAAGTTCAGCAGGTGAAGCAGAGCCTCCCCTGTCCTTGGCTACACACCCTTTGGAAGGTGAGCAATGGTGGTTTTAATCTTTTGCCACAAAGAGAAGAACAAACCCTGTAGCCCACTTCTTGGTGATTGCTGCAGAGTGTTTAATCTTTTCCATCCAACTGCATTTTGAAGGAAAACAGCAGCTGTCATTGGACTTCATGTGGATTCAAAGCTAAGAGCTCAGCATGACCTTGCCTGCCTGCCCACAAGGCAGGCAGGGCAGTGTCTGGGGGGAACAGAGAGGTGAGGGCAGGGGCTGAGCTGCACATGGCCATCCAAATGGGCCCAGAAATGGAGTTGCAGAATGGAGGTCATGGCAGAAATGCCCCTTCCTGGTGAAGTACTAAGGAACACAGATCTGGAGGGTTAAGCAACTGGAGTTCAGTTTACTGGAAACAGCTGGAGTTAAATTTAAGTTGTCTCCCTAAGAACATGCAAGAAAACTATAAATCTGAAAACTTCTTATGTCCTGGTGAATGAAATTCAGTCATATTACACCACTAATGTGTTAAAGGATGTTGACTTCTTTCAAAATTGTTACCCTGCACTTAGAGATCAGGGCACCAATTAATTAACATAACATTCTTACTATTATTCATCAAAGAAATCTTATCTAATTATAGTAGTTTACTGCAAACTTTTCCCCAGGGAGTTTCAGACTGTGGTATTGCTAGGTATGCTGACTTAATTAAGTATGCACATTTCTAATTCAGCCATTCAGGAGTATTTTAGTGCCTAATTCTCACAGAGTTTCTTATCGGTGTTGTTTTAATTTCTGTTGTCATTAAGTTAACTCTGGAAATTACTTCACCACCACGAGAGTATCTGATATTGAAATCAGCTTGCATAAATTTGGACAAAAGAGAGAGAATTCCCAATTAAGAGGTAAAGAAAAAGGCAAATTAGGAAAGCAAAACAAGAGACCTCACAAAGGTAAATGTGACTAAATTAGGGTAGTGCATCACTAAAATTTCATGGAAAGTTGATGAGAAGGAAGATTAAGCTAGGGAGAATGGCTGTCACTCAAAAGGGATCAATAGGAAGGACAGATACAGAAATAATCAGACAGAACATAGAGGCAGCTTGCCTCTGTCATTTCACCACTGTCCTCAAATTCAAAAAGAAAAAGAAATGGAAAGGAGATCATGTTCATAGTTACAGGAAATGAAGAGTGAGCCTGAGCAATTACAGATAGGATCTGAATGGCCAAGGCATAAAATAAAATGTCAAATAACAAGAAATTTGGCTATAAACAGCCTTAATAAGGGAAGAACCAGTCAAGAGGAAGGCCTCTGCTTCACTTGCAAAACTGTTTGATGTGGAGGCCAAAACATTCAGTCCTTTCTTTTGCTTAGCTTTTCATAATAACCTCATTGATGAGCAAATCTGTAATAACTGACACCTGTCCAAAAAGTGCAAGATTTCAGCCTAGGTGAAGGATGGGATAGGAAGACCTTGGAAGGTAAAATTCTTATGTGTTTGATGTTTCAGCACAGCTGATAAATTGCCCAGTGTGATGTTTAAAGATGTGCTGAAGCAACCTCAGTGGAGAACATACACGAGGAAACAAAAGTTCAGGTAAAACACCTGTCCTTAGGAGAGAGGGAGAGAACTGGATAGAAGATAGGGAATAACAGGTTTTACTAACAACAATTGAAAAACTAATTGTAAGTATCTGTGTTCTGAAATAATATTCTGTTATTTGCCAAGCTAGATGTCAAGAGCATATTATGCAATTTCAACTGTATTTTCTTCTTCAAAAGGAAAATTGTTCTTATGGCTAAGGAAGAAGTAATATGACATTTGTCCTGACTTTAATAGGAGGTTTTGGCACTCCCTTTCAGTGTTCTTACAGGGATGTTAATGGGCACAGGTAGGATGAAATCAGAAGAAAAGCCCAAGGAAAATTTTATTTCTTCATGATTCATTGTTGAAATGGAAGGACTAGTTTTTCTGCAAGGCCCTTACTGAGGTTCAACTCAACTAAGTTTTCTACTTGATATAAGAATAGTTTTTGTTTTCCATGCTCACATGGAATGGAACAAGAAGTAATGAGCTTAAGTTTTAGCAAGATTCATTTTAGACATTAGTAAAAACCTTTCTAACTCTGTCACAAAGAGAAGGAAGCAATGTCAGAGTCTCTATCACTGAAGGTCTGTAATAACAGGTTAAACAAACATAAAATCACAGAATGGTTTAGACTGTAAGAGACCTTGAAGTTCATCTGGTTCTAAACCCCCTGCCATGGGCAGGGACACCTTCCACTAGACCAGGTTGCTCAAAGTCCTGTCCAACATGGCCTTGAACACTTCCAGAGATGGGGCATCTACAGTTTCTCTAGACAACCTGTTCCAGTGCCTCACCACCATCACAGTAAAGAATTTCTTCCTTATAGCTAATTTAAATCCGCCCCCTTTCAGACTGAAGCCACTACATCTGTCAGGGATGAACAATTGTAGTTGGCTCTGACTCTTCTCTCGCTCTATTTTTGCTATGATTAGAAGCATTCAAAGAAAAAAATTGACTACAAATGCAAATGCAAAAAAAAAATTTCCTAACTCTAGAAAGAGAAGAACCCTTCCATTAGTTCATGGAGTCATGCACTTAACAGCTTCAGGAATCAAAGCCTCTATCACGTCAAATATCAGTGATGTATGTGAAGATCACTATTCATCTGTACCTTTTATCTTTGTTTCTAGCATCTGTAATCATAATTCAATTTCAGCATTGCTGTTGTGGTTCATGTTAAAGCTTCTTGCTTTGCAGTGGCATAGCTGGGACCTGTTAGTCTTTGGTGGTGTTAATTATAGAATGAACATTGATGGCAGAGAATATAAAAAAAGGTTTGTTGTGGGAGAATATTGCTATACAGAAATGCAGGCATTTATCAAGAGAAGCAGTAGCAACATGGAGAAAATAATTCCACTGATTGAACATAACAAAAGAGAGCTTCAGCAGATCCAGTTATTAAAATGAAATGCCATTGTTGTCTCCTTACACTCAGCACGTACACTGGTGCCTACTGGGATGGAGGGCTCTGCTCCCGCAGCACCCTCAAGCCTTTGCATGTCCTGATGTGAACAGCCACAAAAGTGGCAGGATGAAAATTGCTGAACTAAAGAAAATGTTCTGCTGCAAATACTGACATAGAAAAGCCTGCCAGCCTGGAACTGTGATACAGGGTACGAGGCCTGCGAAAAAGAAACATGCTTGAGAAATGCAGCCGACATCTTTGAAGTACAGCTGGGTACCTGGAAAACAGAGACATCTTGAGACACAATTGGTAGGCCCCAAAATAAGACGTTGTAGCAGAAACTTACTGTCTGAAAAAGTGGAAACAGCCTGAGAAAATAAATTGGTTCTAAAGGAATAGCAAACAGAACTATCTGGTCATGGTTATATGTGAAAAAATGGAAACTAACAGCACCTATTGACCGCTTGAGGTGGTGATGTCTTACATCCCCTTATGCCTTTATGATCTAAAAGACATTTTTATCCAAAGTGAAGCCACTTCCCATGCTTCACTTGTTTTCCTTTCCTAAACAGGTTAAATCTCACACAAACTGTGAGTGAGCACTTGGATGTCCACCAGGGATGTCTGGCTGACTCCGGGCTTGGTGATGCAGATCATGTCCAAAGTGAGACTCTGCCTAAGTATTTTACTGGACTCCCTTTGGGTACAGTTTTGGAGGATTGTCCTACCACTTTGGGGATGGTTGGGTACCCCTGCAGGGTCAGTTTCTCCTGTCTTTTGGGATGGTTTGGCCCCTTCTGAGATCTGTCTAGTTCACTTGATACCAGCCAGTATTATATACCTGTACAAGTCATCTATTGTAAGTGCATCTGCTGCTGTATTGTTGATAAATTTCCTCACTGATTATGTTTGTAGTAACCTGTAATAACATATGTCCCCTTTGCTGCTGCTACATAATTGGCTGCTGGTAATATTGTCTGCCATACTAATGATTGATACTATGTTATTGATTGCTCATCATAATTTGTAATAGCTTGATATATGTATATCTTCACTTTATTAATAATATGTATACTTGCTATTGTTGATCTTTTTGTTGTTTTTGCTAATCTGTAATAAGATAGAGAAAGTTTCAGGATAAAAGTCTCCATGTCTTTGTATATTATGGAGTCCTACAAACCACAGTCATTTCCCTACCCACCCACAAGCCAGGTAGGCCATTAGGTTGTGACATACTCCCAGGCATGTGCTTAGTTTCCCTAAGCTTGCTCCATGGTGCCATTGGAAACACAAGTGAACCTGCAGGTAAGCATGTGACAAAATATTTTGCTGGATGTACAGGAAGCTGTAAAAATCAGTAACATCCTACCACAAACAGGATCTCCCAGGAGGTTCAAGGAAGGGAAAATTCAGCTGCATTAATCAAATGGCTTGTCATCCACTGAAGATGTTTGAGAACAGGCTGCTCTCTTCATTCATCTGTGGCGTTGCAGGTTTCGGCTGCTGAGCAGCCAGCTACTCACAAGGCCAGAAGCAGTGGGTGCTCTGAACGATTTTTCCCTCAGAAGCAGGGAAAAGGGTTTATTTTTCAGAATCACCTCCTCCTCTCTGGCATGGCGTTGGTTTGCCACTGCTAAAAGTAGAGGCTCAGGGATGTAAAGAATTTTGGTGGTGACCAGCAGAAAATATTTGGCACAAGGTCTCCTAGCCTAGCCATGAAAAAAGTAAATTGGTGGGTACAAGTTAAATTAGTATTTATCAAGTTAAAGTTTAAAAATTTAAACTTCATCATACATTAATTTATACAGGAATTTTAATTTTTCCAAATCAGGGTTTTTTGGTTTTTTTTTTCATGATGTATGTGGATATTGGCTAGGTAGTAAATATGCAGAATATAGATGTATTGAATTTGGTAGACTAACATCACTTTTTCTCATCATGCCACCAGAAGTCATTTCTGTGGCTCCTGAATATGACAGATGAAATCAGTGGAGTTACACATAGAACTACCTTGCCCATCTAGGTTTCCTCTGCTGTCTTCAGTCACCTAATTAGGTCAAATTGCACCAAGTACAATCTGGTTTAACGTGACAAAGTACCGGCTGTGCCCACCTACGTACCTGCTGTGAATGTGTCTGCTTTAAAAAGCCAGTGAACTAAGAGTGAAATTCAACCAAAACAAGAAAATTCTCTTACACGAAGCTTCAGTTTACCCAAAAATCTTCCTTCTAGTGGAAAGTCATTGCAAAATGTCCTCTCTGCCATTAGCTTGCAAGATCTCTGCCACCATAGGGCAGCCCTCCCTTACACACCCTTTTCAAAACTAAATGCATCATGTCAATGGTGTTGCCACCTGAGCTCATTAAGTTCATGCTGTCTTGGAAGTCATTGATAGAAGACATTGCAACAGGCAGAGTGGGAGTGGATTTACAGTTACTGCACTGCTTTTGAAAAATCTAGGGATAAATTTTCACAGACTGCAATGAAGAGTCACACATTTGAGACACTGCCTCCGTGTGTCATTCTGCATATGTTGGAAAATATGAAGCAAATGGGAGGAAAATGGCCTTCAAATGAAACAAATTTTTAATGAGCAAGCTCAGGTAAAGATGAACAGAGCACAAAAATCTGTCTTCTTTTATTTGATTTGCTGCCTACATTATCTCAGCAGCTGTAATTTGATTTGAGGGTTTTTATTGTTACTGATACCCTGTTCAGAAAATCATTAGTCTTTTTCTGGGTTAAAACCATAACTGAGTTTTTTCTGCTTTCTTATCTTTTGTTTCAACTTCTATGCAGATGGTGCCTTTTCTTGTGAAGATTAAGCCAATAAAATAGTTGTAAATATTTGTGGGAAAACTGATTACTTATTTTCCTAGGTTTTCTGCTAAAATAAAATTATTTTTAAAATGGATACAAATACCTTTTCCAGAAAGCTCACTCTAAAAGTTTTACTATGGATTACATCAGAGCCATAGGGCTCTGCATAGGTACAGACCCTTCTGGAGCAGAGCATTTAGTGTTTATTTCGAGTAAATAAAGAGATGTATTTTCCTGGTCTTTTTTGGTTTTGTTTGTTTTTTTTTTTTTTGTTTTGTTTTGTTTTGTTTTGTTTTCCTTGAAGTTGTGTCACTCTGAAGAGAGGAGGGTATCCTATCCTAAAGAAACCAGCACTCCAGTGAAGAACATGTTTACCTGAGAGAGGAAATGGGATTGTGATTTCTCTCACTGTTTCCCATCCTTTGTACATTTTGTCCGTAATTCGTTCATTTAAATTAACTATTCTGGATTAACAAGGAGACATAATCCACTTGATTTCAGTTGAGATGCACTGAAGATTGCAATGAAAACTTTAGGAAGAAGAAACAGACACTAGTAACAGAGACTGCTGAACTGTAGAAACTCATTTGAGTATAGAGTTGGGGTGGCGTTTCCTAAAATTGCAGGTATTAAGTTTAGTAGTTGGCAGGTACACAAAGTGCAGAAAAAAAATACTTCTGACAGAGCCTACTAGTGATTAATTTTCCATGATATTTAAATAAAAGATAGGACAAATTAACTGAACTGGAATGTGGACTAGTGGAAAACATATTTTCTCTCCTAATTGCTTTAGCTAACTGAACAGCAGTGTTTTTCAGTGTCAGCCACAAAAATTACTGCTGATGGGAATCATTATGTCCAGGTTTGCACTTCCTTTCAGTGGAAACTGCTATTAACATCTAAGTGCCTACAGAAGCAGAGCTTTTAACCTCCCCCTGCTATGACTGTTTGTCATTATGAATTCCATTTCAACATAGTGAGCTGAACAAGGTGCACAGATGAAGTGGGATACAATTTACTTTTACACAGCTAATACATTGCTAATTACAACTAAATAAATATTGGAACAGGAATTTCTAATAACATTAAACATTACTCTCTTTTAAATGTGTTTTGCTGTAGGACTGTTGAGAACTGTAACCACAATTTCAAGTATAATGAAGCAGAAATAAAGGGTGTCTTGATTATTTTTAGCTTTCAGTAGTGAGGTAATTGTTTGCCTACAATAGGTCAATGCAAACATCCAGTAAAGTGGAGGTTTATGCCATTAATAATAAATAAAGTCATCCTGATGAACTTTTACACCTGAATTGACTGGGCTTAATTCTGGAAAAGCTATAGAATATTGAATATCCCTATAAAACTATAATCTATATAACTCTATAGATGTCATCATACCTGTTTGTCATGAGAACTGGAAGAGAATGACCTTCCTAAAATTAGAAATATTCCCTGCAGGTACTACTATAAGCTGGTCCCAAACTAGGACCTCCTGTTCCTGCTGCTGTTGGCCAAGCCCCTCTCCTACCTTTCTCAAGATCCTACACCTCGGCATTCCCCAGGTCAGCACATCTCAGCTGGGACCCTCTTCTGCAGCTATTTGTCCTTGGCCAAGAACCTCACTGCCAGAAACAGCATTGGAAGCTTTTCTCTTGTCCAAAGGGGAATTTGCAACTGAGCATAGCTGGAGGAAGGAGAGCACCAGCTGTCTTGCAGCACCGTAGAGAAGTCAGAGTAGAAAAGAGTTATACCACACTGATCCCCACTAGAGTAACTCAATCTTTTTAATTCACCCCAACCTGCATGGGAAGAGCATTGCAGGCAGTACAGGACATATCACTCCTTTTGCTCCTTGCTTTTAGGAAACAGAGTACCTTGGGGGTGGCCAGCAGCCTGTGCAGATGAGCTCGGTAGCGTCCTTCTGCTGGGCACGTTCTGCACGGTGTGCTCTGGCAGGGCATGTCCACATGTATTACAGGGAGGGCAGGAAAGTCTTTTCCTGAGAAATGTCTTTTCCTGGGAGGCAATACCTCTCAACCAGCCATGCTGAGATGAAAAGTGAACCTTTTGTCAGGAGTGCATTGACACTTAACATCTAGGCCACTGCCTTCCTAGGCAAGGTCATAAATACAAATAAATTTTTTATAGGATGCAGCACAGAGGCCCATGAAATCTTGAAATAAGGGGATGAGTTACCTGTTAATGCTTGAGTAGATCCTGAAAAATAGTCTCAATACACTACAGAGTAAAGGGAGAATGCAGACACAGCTAGTAAAGTTCCTTTACATCATCTCAACATGTTTGGAGGCAAAATATTGAGCTTGTGTTCTCTTTGGAAAATAACACAGTTGCATCTCAAAGATCATAAAGACCTGTTTATTTGTGTCTGGGTTTGTTGTCCTGGGGCTGTTGTATCTGCATACAGATTAATACGTGTGACCAGAAGATTATCTGGTAGGCTTAAAAAAAAGGCTGCTAAAAAGCCATGACCTAATTTATGGCAGCAAAAAATTCAGGGGAAATGACTATAGTCTTAAATGCAGTAGAATCTAATGACTTGTAAATTTTTTATCTTATTTTAGAATTCAGATTTGTGATCTTTTGTGATAAATACCACAATTTTCAACATACTTGCTTTGAAAGGGAGGGAATATTAACTCTTCTGGCACAAGTCCTGTTTCACACTCCTCAAGTCACAGAAGAACAGAGCCAAAGTCCTCAAAAATTTTTCGCATAATTCTTCCGAATACTTGTCAGTTATTATATCCAACAATAATTATAGAGCAGAAGGAGGATGGAAAAGAGGCCTGGAAAGGGGAATGTTCTCCAAAGCAAAGGAACCTTGGGCCTCCTGGTGTTTCCCTGGCTCCGGCTGCCACCTAGCGTTGTGCCGGGAGCGGTGATGGGCGCGGCTCCCTGGGGAGTTTGTGCATCTCCCAGACCGCCCTCGCCCCTGCGTCCACGGGCAGGATAAACCAGCACAGAACCATCTCTCCGGGACAGCAGCAGAGGAAGATGTAACCCAGCAAGCTGAGGAAAAGCGCCTATGAAATTATTTCTCAAGTATTTGCAGTGCAACTACTTCTAAATTAAGTGCTTCACATGGTTGTAAACGTGATCTCTGCTGTTGTATTTTCTTTGTTTTATCCTTCCACTTAAATAGGAGTACAGAAGGCCCGATTCCCAACTAAAGCAACATCACGTCAGTGTAAAAATCACCACTGCAATTGTGCAAACCAAGAGTAAGTATGACACAGTGTATGAAGCTAATATACAGTCACCAACAGAGGCTATAAGCTTCTGGAGCAGATGTCCACTCACCATTATTTTTAGCATCTTAATAGTTTGAATTGTGCTAGAAAATTAGTTCTGCTCTACTTTGGGAGATCTAATCCATTCTCCTCAAACAGGCAGAAGTTTGTAGCTCTTTCATACAGTGCCATAATGTGCTCTCGGCTGAGTGCAGTCCTCCAGTCTGTTTGTTCTGAGTGCTGCAGGCGGCTTTGAAGTGTGTCAGATTTTCTCTGCCCTGTTGTTGTACCAGGCAGACGGCAGAGAGTGGGCACAGAGGGCATTTCAGAAGCTCCTGCTTTAAGAAGCTGCAGATCTTTGTACAAACTGGAGAGTGATGCGAGAGACTACGCTTCCTGTTGCTTTTGGTGCTGGACAAGAAGTAATCCAGAGGTTGAATGGATTTTGCCATCCGGTAGATCTGGCTGACACCCTTGAGGTGTCACGTCACTGCCATCCTTGTGATGTTTGGAGTTTGAGCAAATAAAGGCAGCCATGCCAGCTGCTGTAGATCCGAAAACAATGTGCTGTTGGGGAGCTGTCTGCCAGCACTTTAGCAACAGGATCAGACTTGTGAAGGAAGCAATTACCTCCCTCACAGGTAATGATTAGAACTGAATTAGCAGCTGGCTCTGAGAGCATGGGAAGAAACTCAGGGGAAAAAAAAGATGCTCCTTATTTTAAATGCTTCATTACTGAGGCCACAGGATGACATGTCTAGTCAGGATGCCTAGTTCACACCTAGACATCAGACTACGCAGAATTCAAACACAGCTTTAGGTCACAGATAGTACGAGGGATAGTCAGTATTTCATGCGGGGGGTGGGGCAAGGAGGGATTTTCTGCAGGGGGGCTGGACAAGAGCCTGAAGCCTTTTGTGCCTTTGGCAATATTTCATGCTGTGAAAAGCTGAGGGACTGAATCTATTGGAACACCCTGCTTTGTAGCTAGAGCAAAGCTCTGCAGGTTGTCACAGAAAACAATCACAAATGATCAGTAAATCAATAAATGGAGAGGGTTAGTGACGGATGATAGCCAGGACGGTAGACCAAGACTACCTGCCCTCTTTCATAGGCAACATTGCTAGAAATCAGTATCACCTATTTTGTAGTACTAATTGTTTTAGTGTCGGCTAAACATCAGTCCCCTACTCTGACAACCTTTGTTAAGACAAGCAGTAGGCTCCATAGCAAGTATAGTAACAATGTTGACCATTTAAATTCTCAAAGTAAAGGCAAAGGGACTGGTTCATTTTGCTCACATGGCCTTTTAATGTCCAGTAGAATTTTTTTTATCTTTTCACTTGCCCCAGTTGCTGACTCTGTCCACTTGATCTTCTTCTTGCACCTGTAAGTTTTGAGTGTTCTAAACACAGTGGAATTTGCCAGCTGAAGTCCTGTGTTGTTCACTAAAAGCTACGCAAGAAAGTTTCCTGTATGCTGGACTGTTGATGTTTACATGAGCAGTAGTCATGATCTTAATTTGATCTGTCTGTTCAGTCTGGGGTAACTGGTTTTCCTTCCCAATTGTCTCATTGCCCAGCAAAACTTACCTTGTGAATATATAATTTTATCTTAAATTATTAAAAAACAAATCTAAGAGGATTTAACTCTGCCCCTTTATCTTCCAAAGCAACAAAACCATGCTTTTTATTGCTTTGAACATTTAGGGATTACCTCATATATAAACTCTCAAAAGCCTTTTGATTACACAACAATCATGACTTCTCTGTTTTACTACAAAAACTTGCAAAAATTGTAGGCTAGCCCAGAAACAAAATGTCTTTAAACTTCATAATTACATTTCAGTGTCCCTTCACATGACAAAAAACCTGGCCACATATTAAAGAGGTGTCTGAGAAGATAATGCTTAGCAAAATGGAAAACTAAGATTTCTGATCCTCCTGAAAATGTGGCTGAAATAAAAAGAAAGCAGACAGCTGATAAAACCTGCCATTTAGAGAGTAAAAAAAAATTAGGCTAGTTTCCAACACAAATAGAGTGAAGAGAACCAAGATAAGAAACTCGTATGAATTTTTCCTCAAATAGCATTATTAGGAACGCCAACAGTGAGAAAGCTCCATTCTTCAACCAGCTGATCGACCTCCAACACAAATGACGGGTAAGGTAATCCATGAAGTTTGAGTCTGAGGTTGGAGACGATTCATGCACCATGATCTCATGGGAAGGGGTTGAAATACTCACTCCAAAACCCAACTGCAGCTGCATACATAATCCCACATCTAAAGCCTCAACAGTTTACCATCTATGCACATCAGAGGACAAGAAAAAAGTGTTCAGCTCACTTTGAGGCCCCCAAATCCAGCTGGTTGGAACACAGCATTGCAGCCTGATGAACGCTAAGAAAGCAAGCACAGCTGAAGCCACTGCTGCTAAAGTGTATTTATTTCTAACATGTTCTTCCATATCAAGTATTTTTCAGACATATCTCCATTTCACAAATAAAGTTATGCAGAGTTTGTTATACAGAAACCACACAAATGGTACAGAAGACATCTCAAAAATAACCATGATCCCACATTGTTTACAACAATAAAGTTACAGTGAAATGTTCAAAAGGATTCCATCTTTGTCAATAGGAATTTAAAAAGTAAAATAATTCTAAGTCTGGCTTTTGGGGAAGACCTTTAAACAGCAGACTGACCTTGTTAACATTAATTGTCTGGCACTAGATACAACTTTGAATTTAGTATTTCTGCAAAACCTGCAAATATCAACTGATATAAAAAACTGACATTTATAATATGCAAACTATTGAAACTACAATACATCATTTTTCAAAATATGAACTGTACTGGGACAGCAGTACAAAAAGTCAGGCTTTCCAAAGCATTGCTCTATCTTGACTGAACAACCAGTGAGACAGCTTTCTTTTCAACACAAAGAAAATCAGTCTAAAAACTGATCTGAGTTACATCGTTTTTAAAGTGCATTAATTATTTGGATAGTGCACTGATGCTTTTAACAATCTTAAATACAAAAATGCAAAGAACCAGTGTCATTTTCAAAGTTTAGAACAACTGACACCTAGAATTAAATCACTAATATTTCTTAGATTTATAAACCCTTTAGGTTTAGATATGTATCTTCTTTTGTGTCTGTACACTCTATGACACAATGGAAACCTGGTCCTGGTTGGTCACTGCTTTTGTAACTTACAGAAAAGTATGTAAAAACTATGGACTTGTTTTTTGCCAGCTGAATTACTGAAAACTCTCTTGGATTTAATGATTCCTTAGATTTTGAAACAGACTCAGCCATGAAAAAACTCAAGCAAAATTAACAAAATGCAAATCATACTGCATCTTAATTTCAAGTAAGTAGATTTGGTGACAGGTGTGCTCAGAACTTATTTCTGGGAGATGCACATATTTTCTGGCACAGTAACTATTACGTTTGAAATTGTAATGGATTTGCAAATGTACTGGCCACATATGAGGCTAAAGAAGAGATTGTGTCTATCTACCACAAGAAAGGCAAAATGGTGACTACAATACCAATGACAGATAAGTAATAAAGGCTTTAAATTGGAGCCAAAACTACAAGCAATTAACAAGTTCAGAAATGTGTGAACTACCTCTACAGAAACTGTAATGAGGTAAGAAAGAGAAATGCTGAAGACCAGATATAGGAACACTGGATAAACAGTAATGCCTTCATCATTTTGGGTTCAGGATCAGATGTGATTGAGTGGTGTTAGGAGGGTGGTTTTTGTTTTGTCACTTACAGAATTAGAGATCTTTATTCACCGAAGAGCCTCCTGCTATGCATTTCAGTGTAGTATAAAATGTAAAATACTAGTTGCATATATTTGCTTCTTTTTCTAGACTTTTATCTAATTGTGATGTTAAATAAAATACTGAACAGTTACAGCTTACTTAGAACACTGTTCCAATCTCAAAGCTCTACTTAGCAGTCACAGCAGTACTGAAAGATTGCTGTCAATTCAAGGTGTAGAACAACCACCACGTGGCAACATGAGACATCAGATAATGACATTTACAGAGTAGCTTTGGTACTCAGTTAGTTGCATCATCTCTCCTCAGAGGAATTACTTGAAGTGCTTTGGCTATTCTCTCTCCTATAGCTCGACTGCTTGCTGCAATTATTCTTCGAGACATCAAATCAAATGGTCCACCTAGAAACCAAAGCAAACGGCTTATACATAGAGAAAATTAAAAGTTGGCAAGAAAATAAGCATTGAAAAAATTAAGTGTAAATTATACATTACTATTTAGGACTAAGTTTTGCCTCTGGATTAAAATGCATTTAACACAACAGGTATCTTGTATGAGCTACATTTAAATTCTCTTCAATGTATGTTTACTGTCTTTTTTCACTTTTCCAGGTGTCCAGCCAAGGGAGTAAAGGTTGTCTTGTTGCTTATGGACATACAATTGACCCCCTCTTCGTCTATTAATGGATTGGGAACTCTGTTCAGTAGTGGTAACTTGGAAAGAGGATTGGAAAGAACTCTTTGCTTTCTCATTTCAGCTACATTTTGCTCCCAATTAGCCACTTAGAAACACAGAAGAGTATTATGCAGCCTTGTGTATTTACCTGTTACATCCAGCAGTACTCCACCAGCTTCAGTAATAATGATTCCAGCTCCTGCCATATCCCAACAGTGGATGCCCATTTCATAATAGGCATCAGCTCCACCCGTTGCCACCAGGCACATGTTCACAGCTGCTGTACCAACGGCTCTAATCCTAAAGGAGGTACACACAAAAATAGGAATGAAGTTTTGCATAAGTAGCTTGAAGAGTTTGCCAAATACAGCAAATTTCCAGAAATTTTAATTACAAATTGTATTAATCAATTTTATTTTAAACACATCCTAAGTGATTTCTTAACCTACAACATATTATGGAAGGTATCTGCCCATGAAACGATAACAGATATTCTACTCTGCTTTTTGAATAGAAGAATTCAAGTAGAGCAGACATTGTTCAGTGCTGACAAACATGATCAGTAAACACCTCTGACTTGCAAAACCCTCTAACAGTAATCACAAAAAATAAATTACACAGCATAAATTTGGTCTGGATAACTTCACCAAACCCTCCTGTCATAAATCCCAGTTTCTTTAGGAAATGTTGATGCACTTAGCAAATAAGTGTGACTTTTACAAATAATTGCAGTTATTTCAATTATTAAATGTACATTAAATTGTAACTGATAGCAGCTAAATTATTTCAAAAAGCAACTTAAATCAACTACAATCTCAAATTATTGTTTACAAATAAAATGCCAAAGCTGAACTGAGAACACACCTAAAATGTATTCCCTACTTCACATCTTAGCATATATTCTTTAACAACATGGGAAGACGTTTTGAAGTAAAAAAAAAATCTACATGTTAAGTGTCAAAACACAAACCCTGGGAATCCCAGCATAAAACTTTTTAGATTAGAAACATGAACATGGTTAGAGTAAGAAAAAGTTGTCTACTGAAACCAACTTTAAACAAAATGGTTTGCAGAAATGTAGACTTTGGCTTATCTGGACGAGAGGACGCAGGGAATGCAACCAAAATAAAAGCAGTTTACAGACAATTTAAACTACTCAGACAAATTTAAAAAATTGTATGATTTTGAAAGAGGAAAAGGAGATCTACTTTTGTCTTCTGATTTACATATATAAAAAAACCCCAAAATTTTCATTACTAAAAAGAAAGGAAACTAAGGAACGTAATATAGTTTCTGTTCATTCAGTTTTATTCCTTGTGTGTTTCTGGAGGAAAAAAAAAAGGCAAAAAATTGTATTTCTTTTTTTTTACTAGATAAATACAACATTTTGTAGTCCTACAAACCCAAACATGCTTTGCTTCTCAATACTGACTATCAGGGTTCTCTTCTATATGTCCCAGCTTGAAAAAGTTAAATGCAGTTTCTCTGTAGAAGCTACCAGACAGAAACATTTAAAACATATTTCACATTTAAGGTGTCAAATACAATGCAACCAAAGTTTTCTTAAGATTATCATATTTACAATATTAACCACTGTCAGTATATATAAATACACATAAAAAATAAGAAGTATCTTACCCATGAATAGGAATACTGAGAAGTCTTTCCATATTAGAAAGAATTATTTTTATAGCTTCTGGGTCACGATTTGAGCCCAATTCTGTTACTAAAAGGGATTTTGTAATGTCTGGAAAAGAAACGAAACCTGAGTCTTCCAACAGCACAACTTAAATAGTCACAGCAACTTGCAACTGTGTTGCTTTCTCACAAGACTGACTAAAAGTAAGGTATCTTAATAAAATATTACATCAAACATATAAAAATCTGTTACTTGGAAAATGGCAGGAAAGAATAAAATACAATGAAACAAGCATGATTTGCTTCAACTGTGCCTATACATTAATCGATGCCAAGTACTAAAAAAAATTCTGTTGCTATAAAAATTAAAACAGTCCTGAGATACTTAAAGGTCTCGTTTGAAGCATGCATTTTACTTCATGCAGGGTTGCAAGCATAGAAGAGTAAAACCAATAGATCACACCTGGGAGAAGTTAAAGTGTTTGACAGATTTATTACAATCTAAAGAACAACCTCAAACAGATACAGATATACAGGGAATTACAAACAAGGCAACAAACTAACGAAACCACAACACAGACACGTCAGGAACAAAATCTTCAACTGCCAAATCCTGATTTTGCACAGACTGTGCCATATAAATCAAAGAGAACATAAAAGGTGTTTCTCAAAACTAAACAGCCCATGGCCAAAGAAAGTCTTGCAAAACAAAACTGGGAGCTAAGTACCATCAATTTATCCAGGTCTGAAACTTCTGATGTCTCCTTTGCAATCTGGTAATCACAAGAAATGAGCTATTTAGTCCAGCTTACCTTCTTGGCCTGATACTTGAAGTTTCTGACCATTGCAAAATGCACCTTTTCCTTTTCTGGCAGTATACATCTTGTCTTCTATACAACTATACACAATTCCAAACTCTATCTGCAAGAAAGAGGAAAAAGACCTTCAGGCGTTTTTCCCTTTCTTCTTCCAATTTACTGTGAAATAACAGAACTTAAGTTGTAACTACAAACAAGCAATTGATTTGGGTTTGATTAGATATTAAGTAATAAAAAGTATACCTTTTTGTTTACAACAAAGCCAATTGAAACTGCCACAAATGGAAACCTACAAAACAAAACATTTCACTAATTTATAGTGAGCTACTAAACTTCTTTCATTACCATGCTTACTCTTAATAAAGACAGTGTTCAGTTAAATGTAATGCACATTTCAAAAACAAACTTGGACTATATAGGACACAGGTTTCCGGAATTTGCACATTTTAGTGAAAATAGAGCCAACAAAACCAATTACTGTTTCAAACAAACTTTCCTGCCCGCTAGGGGCTGTCATTCCTGTTACAGCTGTTCCTAGCTTGGGGACTGTTGTTTCATAGCCAAATACAAACAAGCCTCTATGCTATTAACTTTTCTCAGAAAGAACAAGCTGGCCAAAATGGTCTCGTGAAAAGAGCCAAGTTACCTCTCCTCCTACCTCCCCTTTCTTCACCAAAGCCATGAGAAAGACAGACATTGATGAATGCAGGAAGAGTGAATAGAGTGGGACTGTACAGGACATGGTAGGATACACATCAACCTAAGTTTGAAACAATCAACAAATTAATTTGTGTTTTAGTCTTTACTTTTTTGCAATTCCCAAACATTTGTTTTTATTACTATCTGCAAAAAATACTGACTTTTAAGCCAGTAAATGCAGCACAATGGGTTCTTTTCTTATAGTTTTCTGAACGTGTTATTTAGCAGGATTCAGAAGCTGGATTCAGGACTCAAAGGTCGTGGCACACATAGCAGCAGTCATTTCAAAACTGAAATCAAGCAGACTCAGAAAAGCTCACTGGGGCCAAAATCTATCATGTTTCAAAGGTATACAGGATAGGCTGTCAGCATTACACTGAAAGTCCCTCCTCATGATGGTGCAAAATACTGCTGACATTTACTGGTGATATCCTGCTTTCTTTTATAGTAGGGGCTCCTAGATCTCAGTGGATTTGAAATTTCTTAGAAATCAGCACTTGGAGCTGTTATCAGCTCTCTGAAGATGCCGCAACTCCCAATTCTGAGTCCTGTTCCTTTACTGCTGAAATCTGCCCATCTATCTTTGGAATCCATGCCAAAATCTGCTGACCCATGCTCTATAATACAGGCCTCTCATGGAACAACTGATGTTGGTTACAGAACAAGACTAGTATAATACTTATAAGAATATTAAAATGCTTACAAAAACTGCCCAGCGCATCTCAAGAAACGTAAATAGCAATTTGTAACTATTAACAAGTTCATAGTATCTCTCTTAAAGCAATTTAAAAATTAAAAACAATTTAACTATCATGGAACTGGAGAAAGAAAGAGGGTAATCAGCTGAGCTTGCTAACATAAAAAAAATGAGAGGTGGACCTGTGTACAAAGTTGGTAGTTCCATCAATAGGGTCTATAATCCACGTGGGGTTATCTGTCAGAACGCTGCCCTCTCCAGCTGCAACAGATTCTTCTCCGATAAAGCTACAGTAGAAACACATTTAAAAGACAGAAATAAATTGTTTAAAATGTCTGAATTACAACACTGTCCCTGACATTAAAATTCTTAAAAGTGAGATGAAGCTTTTAGTACCACCAGTGATTTTACATAAAGAGCTGAGAAATACATGATTTGTCTGGAAACTACCAACCACATCTGACCAAGCATCAATATTTATGATGTCAAAGATAAGCAAAATACGTGGGGAAAAGAATTTTACGTTTCAATATCCATTACTGGAATTTAGCATTCAAAACATTGACGTTTTCATAGTTTTTTTCTAGAAAAAGCATCTTCAAATTTTGTTCAGAATAGCTATAGCTATTTACACCTTTCAGCTTACTTGTGCTATAAAACATTTTTTAGCTTGTGTTTTAATTGAACAATCTTATGTATCTGGTTAGAACACTGCAGCAACTGTGACATTTGAAGCTTGATTTCAATCCAAATACGACAGAAAGTTGTTAATCTCAAAACTGTTTAGCTTTACAAGCATGACAAAATGGTAACATGGCAAAGGGATGAAATCCAAACCACAGTTCCTGAAGAAGACAGAAGAGCGCATGCTCAACCACACTACTAAACTCCAGGGACACAGAAGGCACAGTGCCAAAGGAACCCAAATTTCACAATTTTTGCTGCTCATGCAAGTACTCGTTTTCGACTGCAGAATTATTAGAATGAGCCTTAGGGGGTGGAATTCTCTTCGAGGCCTTTTGCAGGTTGTCACAATTTATCACACATTACTCAACCTACGAAAAGTTTGCATCAAACACATGCTTTCTTTCACAAACATATAAAATGAGAACTGCTGAGAGGAAACAAATATGGTCCCTTTAATATTGATTAGGTGTTTTATGGTTAACTACAGAAGCAAAGATGACTAATCAGAAAGAAACAGCATGTTTCCAAAAAGCAGAAGACCTTCAGAAAGAGAAGAGAGAGACTGAGTAATAATTTAGGTGGATGAGTAATTCATTAGAAGGACAAGTTCAACACCATAATGTCTAATGTGACATCGGTTACCTAAATTATAAAGAAGCTAAAATATTGTAAAATGCTTCTCAGTGTCACAGAAACTGTTATTTCAAGGTCATTCCACAAATCTGTATGCTTATGCTAATTTGGTTACTGAACTCTTGCACCTCCTCAGTTGTTCCAGTTATACATAGATTTCTCACATTTCACATATACAGTTACAACAACAAAACATCCAAGAAAATGAAAGAAAAAAATAGCAAACTGGCTTTAAGGAAACTGTATTAAACTTGAGCCATTATGTCAAAATGGTAAAAACAGACCCATGCAAGTAAAAGACAAGATCACCCTTCAAGAATGCATTTTTTGGGAGATGGGGGACAGGGGTATGGAGGAGTGGCAGGGGCAGGGACAGGGAAAAAAGGGAAAAGTGATGAAGAAAACCAATATTTTTCATGACAGTCTTTCCCTCATGCAGAACAAGAAGATCCTGTCTTCTTTTAAGGATGTTTGATGCTGTCAAACTGTATGAGATTTGCCAAAGGCACTTTCAGCTCCATGAGACCCATCCAACACAGACAGTAAAGGCACACTTGTTTCAAAAGCAGACAAGAAAATTGTGTTCCAGGTCTCCTGGGCCCACCTTTGATTTTCCAAAACAATAACCAGCTGGCTCAACTGAAAGTGACTTTCACCCTAAGTCTTGTCTCATGTCAGTACACCTGGGGACACCTTGTTTTGGTGCTACAGCCCTGGGCAAAACTTCAACTTACTACTACTCTAAAATAATTTATTGAAGGTAAAGGAGAATGCTACAGCTTCCAAGCATGCCAACTGTAATGAAATTGTACCAAGCAAAATTATAAACTTTCCATTTTCCTTCTGTCAAAAGCATACTGGTAAGATGCCATACCTGTGAGAAGGGTACTTTTCTTTTATCAAAGAAATAATGAAGTTTTCTACTTTTTGATCAGTTTCTGTCACTAGATCTACAGGTGAACTCTTAGTCATAACAGATATTTCTTCTTTGAGTGCTCCACGGATTATCTGTAAAAAAAAAAGAAAAAGAAAAAATCTTTCGCTGTTAACAGTATGGAAAATATTATTTTCTCCCAAAAAACTGAGCATAATTTTTAGTAATTTTCTATACTGCATGTACTAAACATAAACCCAGACAGTGACAAAATCTGGATTTAACTGCAGGAGCTGGGACTTAGCCTTGCATCTCCAGTCCCTATTCAGTACAAAGTTTTACATGGCCTTAAATCCAAGTACTACTGCAAGATCCCCTGATAGACGAAACTGGGGTCCACTTTTTTAGGACAAGTTTTAGACTTACAAATTTAAATACCAGAGTTAAATAAAACACCTAACACTGAGCTCAAGTCAGCTATTTTTAGCCAGACCCTGCATTTATCATCTTGAAGCTATCAGAATCAGCCTAAGGAAGAATCCATGCCTCCCAGTCTACAGAATTACTTTACTCTAACTCAGATTCTCTGAGGGAAGACTTTAATGAGGTCGTTGCAGAGACAATGTTCCATAGATTCTGCAGCTCCAGGGGACAGAATTAGTACATGTGCCATCTTGTCTGGCTGCCACAGCCTTCAAATGTACCAAGCAGAACTACCAAGAACTGAACTGATTTGGTAACAACTTGTGCTGAGGCTTTGCCAAGATGTATAAACTCTTTCTTGTTCTAAGCCATCTTCAATCTCAAATGGGAAAAATATTACCATTGTAAGGGATGCTTCTTATTTACAGAAGCAAAGCAGTCTTCATGAAGAGAAACAAACATAGAATGGCCTGTGTTGGAAGGGGCCTTAAAGACAATCTAGTGCCAAGCCCCCTGCCATGGGCAGGGACACCTTTCACCAGAGCAGACTCAGAGCTCCACCCAACCTGGCCTTGGACACTTCCAGGGCTGGAAAGGGCACAATATGGTATTGTGTGCCAACAACAAACCACTGCATAAAACTGACTGAGGTGTTCTCAAGAAAGACTGTCACCAGCTTTCAGGTGGTAAAATAATAACATAGACAGAAGCAGTTCAAGGGAGGAAACTGAGATACTCTTTGTTAACCACAATTCTGAATTTTATTTTATTTTTTACGTCAAATTCAAGGAATAAAAGTTACTCCTTCATCTTTAATCAGACTGTAGCCCAAAGAAAATGGCAAAGTTGTTTTCTTAAATTAACCAAGTTGCAAACATAAAAGACACTAATCTTCCACTTGAACATCACAAACTATTCTGTCCATTTAGGTTTTTGACAAAGCACTCTTCAGAAGAAATGTCAACATCAACACCAACCTCCTTCAAAAGCTATATATATATATATGTATGAGACTCAACAGATAATGTTATTATTTAGAAAGATCTTATACATACCTCCCCAGCTTTCCTTGCTAAACCAACTGCATAATCCATACATTCTTGCCAGGGATCTGCCATCTTTTCCGAGGAGCCTAGCAAGAGGAGAAATTAACGCAAAAGATTATTATGGCTTTTNTTTTTTTTTTTTTTTTTTTTTACAAATTCGAAGCTTTCGGCTTCACCTGGCTTATTCTCGGCTCCAACTGGCTTATTCCTAAATGCTGTTGAAACGAGGAAATGCCCTGAGCGAACGCCCCGCCCCGGGGCTACGCGTCCGGAGCGCAGTCAGGGCGGCGCAGCCCCTCACGCCACCCGAAATGGCGGCTGGGGGGC
>VZRZ01006832.1:341700-357078 GCA_013398175.1 Climacteris rufus | reverse complement strand
CCGGGCCGGCGCCGCCGCTGTCAAAATGTACAGCGGAAGTGTTGAAATTAGACGTTGATGTCGAGTTCTTGTTAATAATTGGACGTGGGAGGGCGGAGATACCGTAGATATTCTCCCCTGGAGCACGCGGTTGGAGTTTATAATAGAATCACAGGACGGTTTGGGTTGGAAAGGGCTTTAAAGGTCATTACCACTCCCGCTGCCATGGGCAGGGACACCTGCCACTAGACCAGGTTGCTCGGAGAGCCATCCAGCCTGGCCTTGGACGCTTCCAGGAGTGGGGCATGCACAGCAGCTCTGGGAAACCTTCGCAGGTGCCCCACCACCCTCACGGAGGGTGAGTTCATGGTGTTGAAAGATTTTGGAAAGTAGTTTGCAGTTCAACTGATGCATTTTTAATATTAATTAAAATCATACAGAGGAATAAAACTTTCCAAGCCTGACTGATACGAGTTTATTTTTTTTTTCCTGTGGTCTTTTGATCCAAGTGTCATCAAGTAAAGCACTGAGGTGTTGTCCTCACAAATTGCAACTGATGTAACTTAATGTCCTGTGTAAAACGATGATCTGGATAAACAGGATAAAGGTTGTTGTTTGCTTTAGGCACGCCAAAAGAAGCAGCCTTACCCCATTTCCCCAATGTCAATCCAACCCACAGCTAGGCCAAAGGGGGTAAGTTTTGTCCTTTCCACATCAGGGAAGAGTCAGTTTCCAGTCCCACTGATCGTGTTGTGTGGGACAAGTGACTGTGCCATTTCACGTTTTCTCCCTCCCATCTAATAAACAGGAATAAGCCGCCTTTTTAAAGTATTCACAGTCATTAAAGAGTAAGTTGTGTTTTTCTTAATATTTCAAGTTGTTCTTTGCAAGGTTACACTGAAAGCGTATACTGCCAATGGAAAGAGGCACTTTGGCTCAGATTCAGTGTTCGTTGAGGCAAGCAGCCAAACAAGCCTCAGTACAACCTGTATAGAACTGCACAATGAAAAATGTTATGTTAAAAATGTGTTATGAAAAATGGCTTCTTTGATGCTGTGAATAGTGTATTTAACATTACAGCAAGGGTTTGACAGGAGATTTCAAATTCTGCATTCACCCTAAAATCAGCAGAAGTAAACCAAAGAGGAATGCCTGAAGTTCTCTCCTAGCAAGCAGAAGAATTTCCCTAATCCAAAACGCAATTTCTATTTCAGCTGAAACGAAATTTTGTATTTTGTGTACTAGGCTACTATGAGGAGAACTGAGCTGCAAGGAGGTGTTTTTTCATGTGTCACCTGCTAAGCTGGATGAACAGAAACAATCTATTGATAAAAAGGCTTCAAACCAGACTGATCACACTCCAGGGTGCATACTTTTCTAAAACAGACACAGAAACAGAAAATGGTGAAAATAAAAGAGATTACTGCCTGCTTTCTTAGTGTAATATATTATTTCTCATTTGCTACAGCATTGCCCAGCTGATCTAACACATCATATCTGAGCAGAACTGAGTTTGTGGTGTTAATGCAACCCTTTCCAAATTGTCTTTCGTATATTACAACATACACCAGGCAACTTTGTAGCACTGTTTGAACTGGAGCAAGGCCAGGAGCTGCTACCACAAGCATCTCATAAAATGTTTGCAAAGCATTGACCTTGTGCATTCTCTAAAATTACTTTACAGCTAGAACAACCAAAAAGCTTGATATTCACTTGTTTTAGTAGTTTGTCTGTAAACATTTTATTATAAAATCAGGAAGTATTTCTTTTGATAAATTCCTCTTCTTGCCTGTGTAATTTTGCATACATTTTCTTTGCTTCTACTAGAAGTGAGTTTAAAGCTTTACTTATTAACTTTAAAGTGAAACAGTTTGGTACCTCCTAAACACAGGCCTGTAAAATTAACAGTGGTTTCAAATGTCAAATGACTTTTCCAAAGTGTTTACTTTTTTTTTTTCCAAATGCAGTTATTGAACATTCTCTATGAAAATGTGCTAAGATAATCAGTTTTAGAAAAAAATAAACAAAAATATATGCTAACTAGAGATATGTTTGAGTCTAAACAGGTAAAATGAGAGCAACTGTAGCCTAGGCAAGATATTGAAGGTCTGGGAAAGTTTCTGCTTTTGTTCCTAGTATAATTGCTTAGGGTGGAGTTTTCACCTCTCCTCAATTATGTATCTGTCAGACTTGCTTACTTTGGTTTTGCTTCTCAGTTTCTGAAAACTACATGGAATGAGCTTCTGTGTACAATCGCAAACACATTCCTGGAATAAGATGAATGTGAAAACTTTTTGGAGTCTTATCAACTGTGACTTGCCGTGTTTGTACTGTCATTTACAGGCTGATAGCCCTTAGCAATTACTGGCGATTGATGAAAGCAACCACTCTGGTAAAGCATTTGAGGTCTCCCCAGAGATTTACTTCCTGTATCCCAAGTCTATCTTCTGTTTACTCACAAAAAAAAAAAAGTTATTTTAATTATTTTGGCTGCAACTGCTATGGCAGAAAAATCAGGGGCAGGAGAAAGGGTTTAAGTAGAGAATGAGGATTTTTCTGCTAAAAAAAAGAAAAAAAAATACTCTGTTGCATAGCAGGTTTTTCCACTGTTGCTTTTGCAGCAACAGTGTGGGGAACAAGTTCTGTTTAGGGCTCTTATCACTGGTCCCACAATGCTGGTTGGCCTCTTAACTGCATATTCTGTACCACAGCACCCCGAGATAAAAACAAAGATGAATAGACAATTGCAGTGGAAAGGAAGGAAAATAAATAACAATGAAAAAGGGAACTGTTCGTCTTGTACTGGAGAGGAAGATAACAACTGGAGGGACAGGTGGGGGTAAGTAGAAAGATGCTCCTATTCTTTCTGCTGCCAGATTTCCAAAATATCCAGCCACTGAAAAAACCCTTTTCTTCATGGGAACCAGAAACACCTTCCTTGGTGTGACATCCGCACCACATCCAGTAAAATAATTTATCCATACCTGTCATGTTAAAACTACAGTAAAAAGTACTGTAAAGCAAAATAAGAAACAACAGTGACGGGCTTCCTGAGATCTTTTTAGGGTTTTATGCAAGTCAAATCAGTACATAGTGATCCTACAGATATTCCTAAGTTGTTACAAAGGAACTATTACTCAGCAGGACTGAAAACTCTGACACTTTACAGCTACTTGAACAAGACCACATGACTGTTCTGCCAATGGAGAGTACCTTTGAAGAAGATGCCAGGTACACTCTTCTTACACTGTGATTTTTTTTTTTAATTGCAGCTGTGCCTAGAAGGGTTATGCTATGCATGTCTGTCTTCAAACTGGTACAAATGAACCACAACTTTTTTTAACAATGTAGATATTCAGTCTCCCTGGGACCCAGTTACACTTACGGACATTACTGGGTAGGTTCAGTTACGGTGCACATAGATCTGGAACACCCCTGCAAACATGAGAACAGTTTGCAGGGTGTTGCAAGCTGTAGGTAGTTGCCTAAAAAAAAAAGTCCCATTTTCTGAAAAAGGAGGGTAGCTCTTCCCTTTTCAAACTTATTTGAAGGTCACACTGATCCAGCAGTGAGTCAGGCTCTGGGAAACAGATTTCTCTCCATTGGTCTGAACACTGTGCTCTAATCACAAGCCACGAGGTCGTGTTGGAAGCACTGGATCACACCTTCCCTGGGGCAGCTGAAAATCTTGCTAAGCCTGTTTAGTATCTGATGAATAGGTTTGCTTCTGTAGTTCATTCACACTGCACAGCACCACAGAGCAGCAGAAACACACCACAGCTTTGCAAACGAAGCTTAGGCTTGTGCCTTCTACTGCTCTGCTCACATCCCTTCATCCACTGCCTTTCCAGCTCTTCCCAATTCCCTTGGCTGAGTAACTGTCAACAGGTAAAAACAAATTGGAAAGATTAGTCTTGAAAGGGTTCTGCTCCTCTAGCTTAAATAGAGAGAGGAAGGCCACTGCAGGATGAGTTTAGGTTGTAACAGGCCTGTTCAGACAGATAAAGCAAGGCTCCTTTGTTACACATCATGGTTAGGAGAGTGCTGGCCCTAATATTTGTGGATTTATGTTTCAGTAATTCAAAACAGCTGTAACTGTGATAAACCTAATCTTGTTTCTTCCTTGCTATTTTCAGTCTAGCTTTGAAAGACATCCAAATTCTGGAGTACACCAACCAATGATACTATAAACTCCTTTCCTAATGAGCACCAAGAAAGACACCCAAAATTGAGAAAGCCATCCATGGTATAGGACATACTTGTGCACCTATAGGTATAACTTCTTTATGTACAATCACCATACACAACCACTTTAAAACTTAGTAAGTACACCTTGCACACTGCTGAGAGGAAACAACAGGGATTTATATAACTAAGGATTAGAAATGCCCAGATGAAACTGCAAGCTGTTCAATCCTATGCTTCTAGTTGAACTGGGTATCTTCCTCTCTTACCATATTTCTTCTTCTTTTGCACAGGAATTAGATAAGAATAATTTCAAGTTCATATTTATCCTCTCCCAATCACAAAATGAGATTTACAAACACAAGGAAGACATCTGTGTGAATTTACTTTTGCTTCATAAAACTTTCCTCCTAAACATCATTAAACCGTTACGAGAAGAAAATGTGGACCTGGTACACGGACAGTGCTGGTTTCCAAAGTCCATGAGATTTGTTCTTGTAGATGTAGAAAAGATGCTGCAATAGCATATATTTCTTTCCCTCAGAAAACTGACACACTGCGAGTTCACATTTTCCATATTTATTAATATATACTGTCCCCACCACTTACACAAAAATAAATACAAAATTAGAGAAAAAATATTGATATTACACAGCTCAATAGAGCAAGAAATTATTATAGAATATCTGTAAATTAGTTATGACAATTCTCCTTTCAGGACATAGGTCGTCTTGTCAGTCAAGCAACTCAGAAATTGATGGAATTTGTGTCTTTGCAATGGAAGACAGATTCTGGCATACGAGTGATTTTAAAAGAAAACTGGACTTGCTTGAATACCATGCTTCTAAAAAGTCTTGGCTTTTTTTTTTTTTCCTGTGGTAATTTACTGACTAACTAAAGTAGGACTCTGTATCCTCTATAAATAGAACATTGTTATCAAGATACTCCAGAATTATATTTCCACCATTGTACAGTGGATAGTCTTTATCAGATAGCCATGCTTCCAGTGTGTGTTCAAATGGCAGGGCTTCTCCAGAGGCAGTGTGGCATAATCTCAATTTCTGTAAGACAAATAGCACAGAAATTAACATCAATATTTGTCTATCTGAGATGAAAGAAGTGGAGTGGGAGAGGGAAAAAAGGCTAAAAAAAAACTAAAACCAAAATGCACCAACCTGGAAAATACTTGTTATTGCTGACTTACCTGAGAGGTTGATTTGTTGTTGTCATTTTTAAGGCTTGCTAAGGAAGCTGCAAAATCTACTACTTTGCCAATACTCCACTTACTGCAAAAGAACATGGATTTGCTTTTCTCTTTGTTTCCCTTTGGTAAAAATACTTGAAAGTAAATTCTTTCTGTCTAGAAAAACATGAAAAATAAAACATAAAAATTAGTCACAGAAGAAACACATCATTCCTGTCATACACAGCTAATAATTTTTTAATAAAAAACTTAAAACTTCAGCCCCAAAATTACCAACTGCAACTTATTTGATTTCATCAGAACCATTTTACTCCAAAATAGAAACGACCAAACATCTTTTGCCACACTGTTGTATATAGACACAGCCACACTGTTGTATATAGACAGACATGAAAGGGTATCTGCCCTGGGGAGAAAAAGGTGAGTTTAAATCAGCAGTACTGGCTTTTGGCAGCAGTATAGCGTCTCAAATTGGAACGCAAAAGTAGTTAGGACAGTTCATTGTACTAGAAATGTCTGCTTCACAAACCAACATTCAGGTCACGATCAGCTAATCCTTTATCCTGTACTGTATCCTCCTTTTATGTACTAAACACTCTTTCTACTAGACTGAAAGATTTGTTTAAGAAATGTCAAGAGTAACCTATGAGAGAGAGATTCTGAATGGGACTGGGATAAAATATAGCAAGCATTACTGCTATATATTCATCATTTGGGATCATCCTTGCTGAGTCAAAGCCAGACAGTATCAAACAAGGCAGAAGTCTTCTTTTTAAAGGATTTTTTTGTGCCTTCCCTGGGAACATATGGAACTACTCCAACTATGTTCATAAAACTGAGTCTGAATTTCAACCTGTGCATTTTCCTCAAAATTTGCATGTTCTCCACACACAAGAAAATCTTCAACATCCAGTAGTATTACAAAGGGGCCAAGGAAGCAGGACCTGAATCTTCCTCAAATGTAAATGACCACAACTTGTAGGACAGCTAACACAACAGCCATCCTATTATGGACACATGCTAACATCACTCAATGGCTATCAGTGCCCCAGCTCATTCCTATGCTTGCTCCTCCAGTTCTGAGGGTGATTAGAGAGAGTTGGGGTTGTTCAGCCTGGGAAAGAGAAGTTGGAACCTTTCTACTGCTGCATCCCTGTAACTATAGAATATACCTCCTGGAATTTCTGTGCCATTTCAGAAAATACTGATCAGTCAGGGACACAATAACTAACCCTGTTTTGCAGCATTGCCCTCCTGTTTTGAGCTGGTCAGTCTGCAGAGGGATAATTCTCATCCAGGTCTGACATCAAAAGAAGTAATCATTGGCAAAAAAGCTAATTGGAACAAAGAGGCCAGAAAATTGATATTTGTAGGATAGCCTGATTTTCCTGAACACAGAGTAAGGAAGGTCAGGAAGGACCTCTGGTGTCATGTGGTCCAAAATCATTCTCAAAGCAGGGGGAATTTTAAAGCTGAACCTAACTATAAAGGTGCATCATGTTGCTCCAAATCGGATTCAGTCAATCTTGAACATCCCAAAGACGCAGATTCCACAAATTTTCAGAAGAGCTCATTCCAAAGTCTGACCACTCTCACTGTGTGATTTTCTTCCTATTATCTAATTGAAATTTCACTAGTTGCAGCTTGTTCCCATTGCCCCTGTCCTTTTGCTGTGCACCTCTGAGATAAATGTGTCAATCTTCTCTATATAGTGATGAAGAGATGCTTACCATGCATTCCAGAAACCTCATATTCAAAAAAATCTGTCACCAAACTGGAAAAAGGTGGGCAAAAGCAGACTAAAAGGAGTGTAGGAAGCAATTTACACAGAGAGGTGCTGAATGCTAACAGACTTAATTTATCAGTGTTAGAATTATTGCTATTCTAAGTGATTAATCAACTAGTATCCAATGAAAAAGTGACTGGTAAGAGAAACTGGCATACAGTAATTTGTGCTACACTAGTTAGAACTTACTGGCTTTGGAATTAGGAAGCAACTTTAAAATTTTTCTTATATGCATTGAGGGTAGGTTTTTAAAATTATGTTCCACAATATTTGAAATTACTCACTTTCCCTCTAGCCCATATTTGTTACAGTAGTACGATTTGTGAAGAATTCTACAAGCAGATCTTTGTATTATGACTTCTGCCTAAGCAGAGTTACCTAGTTTTCTAAGCACGTATAAAGAAAGAAATTCGTAAGAAGACTCAGCAATGGAATAGCTGTAGATGTTTTTTAATAGTTCAGTTCCAGTGTAGCTGCAATTCCAGAGTATCTGGAAGTGTTCAAGGCCAGGTTGGATGGGGTCCTGAGCAATCTGGCATGGTGGAAAGTGTCCCTGCCCAAGGAAGGGGGTTGAAACTAGATGATCTTTAAAGTCCCTTCCAACTCAAAGCATTCTATGATTCTATGATATTATGAAATGTACTCTACTAGACAAAACCTAAAATAATACTATCACACACAATGTTTTAGGTATTATAAAATCACTGTAAGAGCCTAAAGTTGCTGTGCTCCAACATAACAATGTGGTGAAACAGTAACTTAAATATAGTTCTTTTAAGAGGATGCATAAGTACAGATCTAAAGTAAAACCCTTGATGAAAGAATCAAGGTGTTTCTAAACCTGGTAAGCGGAAAAGTCTTGAACATCAGGTGTGACTGGCCATGGTAATGAAAAGCAATAAGGAATCTGTAAAAAACTGCAAGAATTAAAGAAATGAAGGGCTTCATGGTTTGCCTACCAAAAAACTACAATTGCTAGTGCAGGAAGCAGAAAAAGAGGAAAAACTATCCACGTCTCTACCTAGTAATCCTTCCATAAATGGCAAAACCTTCAAACCACAAAAACATCCTGACTTATCTCTCCTATTAGAGAGCATTATCAGGGAAACAAGGCAAGGGGATCAGACTGGCAGAGGTGGCCCCACCCTCTGCCACTTAAGGATGAAGTCCTGTCTTTTGGGCCACAGTAAATGATAAATTAAAGACTGATTCCTTCATGGATACTGGAGACCACAATTACTTATTACTCAAACAGAAGCATGTCAGAAAATATTAGTAACTGGAGTAAGTGGAGCAGTGATATTTTGTTCAAGTGTTAAGGTAAAATTGGAAGTTCCTTTTGTCTCACTCCATTCCCCCAAAATAGCAAATGCAACCAGGAAACCTAAATATGTTTGTTACGGATTTTCTGTGAGCTGGATTCAGGGCAACAGCAACTGGGCTACTGAAACAACAGATGAAGAAATAGTGCCAAGGCCCCAGACAGGAGGTCACCTTTTTGGGACACCAAATTGTGCTGGACTTCTACCTTGAACACCCAAGGGGTGGTGTTATATCCTTACTGGAGTTAAAGTAAGGAAGGCTTAGGGAAAGCTTTTGCTTGCAGTAAAGCTGATGGTCTTACCACTGTGGCAGGATTTAATCAACGGTTTGCTGACACTCCCATGCCCTCTGCTGTGCAGTCTGACAATGGCATTCATTAAAAAGATCAAAAGATCCAGGAATGGTGAGAAGATCATGAGGTTGCCTGGGTGTTCCACCTGTCCTACAGATCTCAAAGTAATGGTGCAGTCAAGACGTGGAATGGTCTACTACAATGAGCTCTAGGGCACCATTTACATATGGAAAAAAGGGGTAAAGTACTACTTAAAGCTGTTTGATGTTAAAAAGAAGCAGCAGACACCCACCAGATGCCCAGTGGAACAAGGGCATTTTCCTGCTCTCCAACCAGTAAAATGTCTGATAAATCCCCCACTGTCAGCCATTTTCTCAGGGTGACAATTAACCCTATGAAGTTTAAAATAGCTGTCCCTTTAATAACTCCCTGAGTAAAGGGCACACAGAATACTGTTTCTAAATGGTGACTCCCTGTAACTTTCATTGAGTTTTGGATAATTCCCAAGAATGATAATTTCTTATCATTTCAGGTAATGAGTGAAACTTGAACAGATTCTCTGGCCTGAAAAAAACTCGAGTGTGCCCAAGCAATCATCACTTTACTTTTGTAGAAACCTCAGCTGTAAAAAGATGATCACAAGACCCACTGTATTGTATTGACCCTTATTTGTATCTCATTCCTCCCTATTTCACAAGTGGCATAATAATTGTGTCATTCAGTTTATGAAAATCATTTCTCAAATGGGTTTTTACACATACAAATATGTATTGTATACAACACCCTCAATCTTCAGATGCTAATTCTGGGTGAGTAGCTGAACCTGCACCTGAAACATCTTGGTACCAACCTAAGTTGGCACACTCATCCCTCAACCCTCCAAATTATCAAACCCAAACTTTTAGGGCACATTCTTGTAAGACCCCATTGTCCATTGCAGTGCCCCAACATATGAATTCAATTTTGGTGGGAAAACCAAGCAATTACATGTTTCAAGGCTAGATGATCTGAAATATTGATATTGCAAGCCAAGTATTAAGATTTGACCCAATCTGCAGAGGGACCAGGTGATAAGGAACCACAAGCTAAGATATGCTACAAAATTCTGTGCTACACTACTTACAGAACTGTGCCACAATGATTCTAAAAATTCTGTTCTAGTCTAATAATTCTGTGCTCTGCTGATCATCAAATTCTGCTAATAAAGCTTTAATACAACTTCGTGCTGTCATCATTCTGTCAAGAATCCCCAAAAGACCCTGTTTGTCCCTTCAGTGCTATGTGACAGTTATATGGCAGGCAAATACGATTCTGCTATAAAGTAACAGAATTTGACTCAACTGCTCCAAACTCCACACAGACAACTTGTAACAGACATAAGACTAGTGAGATTGCTTTTGGGTACCAGGTTGAAATGTACATTTAAGTGATTGTGGGCTTGAAAAATTAAATCCAAAACCAAACTGAGGGAACTAGATGAAGATCAAGCAATTTAGAAAACTTCCCCTTTCCTTTGTGAATGCAATTATTGAAAACAAACATCACTGACCTGAGGCAAGGACTTGTCCCCACATGCGTGCATTTTCAGTTTCATTAATGCCACTTTTGCTGCCGTCTCACTGTTTTTTGCTCCTTTACGTTTTTTGCTTTTTGCTTCCTCACTTTTTTTAGAATCTGAGAAGAATATTATTCCTGTTAGTGTGATCATTCAGACTGTTTCCTGAACATATCCTGGAATTAGCCTATTTGGTCTCATTGCATCTCCAAGGATCCCATCCCTTTCATGTCTGTTCATATCCTGCCAAGGTCATGTATCAGGTACTGCTATTCAAGAACATTTGGAATTGTTACAGTTCTAGGAGAATTCCTTTACACTGAAAGGTAGATGAACACTATAATGATGTAAACACGGGCTGCAAAAGCCAAATACATAAACATTCTTAAGTTTCTACACCTGTGGTCATCACAGCATTCATATGGCAACAGTTTCAGGTGCTCCTTTCTACACATAACCCCCTGTCCAGCTGGGCAGTGCTGTTTATTCTCTTTCCCGTCCTAAAGCTTGTTCAAAATCTGCAAAACATTACATTGCAGAATCACACTTTTCTGGCCATCTTGATTGTGTAGGTGTGATCCCAGCAGACTGGCATGTGCATCCAACACAATTGCACTATATGCACGTGAATTAATATGTAAATAATAATGGCTAGGTCCAATTCATTTTATTATGTACTTGTAGAATAAGACAATAATTCTGTAAGAAAACTGTGCCCTGTTTGTTCTTTAGAGACTCTCTTCATACTGTTGTTTTGTCTCAGTTTAGATGAATAGTATTATAAGCTGACATGTGAGTTTAGGACTATTTAACCAAAGAATCCCCACCCTTTCTTCTTATTTGGTCAAACCAGACCCTTAAAAGGAGGTCAGAAGCTCAAAGAGCATTCTGAAAAAAACTGTAGAATATACATCCCTCTGTACTTGCCTATAATATCCTGAACAAGCTGCTGGGTGGCAGCCATTCGAGGTTTTGGTGTGTCCAGCTTCTCACATTCATGGTCTGATTGATGTCGATGTCTGGAAATAACAACGTAGAACTTTTATTGCCTTTTTCCATACATTAATGAATTAATATTGATGTTTAAACACTCTGGTCACTCACCTTAGACAAAAATGTTTTTCACAGTAAGGACATAAAACTGGCACAAGCTCCTTTCCATTGCAGTCCTTGTATGAACATGGGTAAGATCTATGCTGATCAGGTTTCACAGAATTGTTTCTGATAATCACCTAGGAATAATTACAAAATATTTTGTGTAAATAAACAGATACTACACATAGAAGTCACCACCACAGCTTTCTCAAAGATCTGCGCTAGCTCTCCATTCTATGGGCAAACCTGGTCCAGCTATTCTCTCCTACTTTTGTCCTGGTTACATTTAGCTCAGAGGTAGAAAAAGAACCATCACTCTACTCAAACCCGATTTAGTTCTGAGAAGCAGAAAAAGAGTAGGTTCATTTTTTTAAGCTTTTCACATTCTCAGTTAATTCATACTCATATACCATGTGCATTCATCTAGTCTGAAAACACACAGCTAAGTTGCATGGAATTTTGATTTTAAGGTAGTCATGCATTATTAGATTACCTCAGAACACCCATGAGCATCCCGGCTCCTGTGCTGAAGGCTTTGTGGAAAAAGAAGAAAATATCACACTGTTATCAACATTTCAGGAAAAAAAACTGTGTGTGAAAACATTTAAGTATTTAAAGAGTACTCTGACAAGTGTCATCATGGGAACAGTTCCATTAGGTAATGAATCTTCCCCAAAGTTTGTTCTACCCTATGCATTTCACACCTTGGATGAACTGATCATATTCTTCCTCAGTATGTAAAACATTTAGCTTTTGGAACGTATGCCTCAAGATAAACCATTCCAAGAGAATGAGGACGTTAGCATGCGTAAGAGTTCAGCTCAAAGCAACTGGAGTTTGTCTGCTTTAATGGATTTTCAATCTCATTCTGTAACAGCAGAAATCCCTTGAAGGCTTCTAACAAGTTAGAAGTTAAATCTGTCCTCAATCATTTGAATTTATCTCAGCTGCTCTCTGCTAATCTGAAGTGTAAATCAAAGTGCAGGCCCTAATTTTAACCTTCCAAGAAACTTCAAATTTTCTTCTAGAAGAAAACATACCCAGCCACCTCAGTTTATGCCAAGGTCACTCATCTGGTTGACCACTGGAAGCCAGCAAATGTGGTGTTTGTATTTTAGCAAAGCTTTTGACACTGTCTGTCAGAGTGTCCTTCTGGACAAAACATCCAGCACACAGCTAGACAAGTCTGTAGTAGAATGGGTGAGCAACTGGCTGATGGTTTGGGCTCAGAGAGTCACAGTACATGTGACTGTATCAGGCTGGTGGCCCATCACCAGTGGAGCTCTCCAGGGCTCAATTTCAGTGCTAATGCTCTTTAATATTTTTATAAATTATGTGGATACAGTTACATTTGCCAACAATACTAAACTAGGAGAAGCTGTGGACTCCCTAGAGGCTGGAGAAGTTTTATAGAGAGATTCTGGATAGACTAGAAAGCTGAGCAGTCACCAACTGTATGAAATTTAACAAGAGCAAGCGTAGGATTCTACACCTGACATGAGGTAATCCTGGTGACAGCATATGACACAAGGAAATGGAATGAAGCTGCATCATGGGAAGTTCAGGCTGCACATTAGGAAAGGTTCTGCATAGAGAGGGGTGGTTCTGCACTGGAACAGGCTCCCCAGGGCAGTGGTCATGGCACCAGGCCTGTTGGAGTTCAATGAGTGTCTGAATGACACTAAGTCAATATGGTTTGGTTTTAGTTCTGTGAGGAGCAGGGACTTGGACTTATTGATGCCTATGGCACCCTTTCAACTTGGGATACTCTACGATTCTATGAACTTACCAGAAGACACCTGAACAGCCATCACATACAAAAGGGAGAAAATCTGAAACAAAGACATTTGTTTTCAGTTAAGATAACAGGGTTTTTGTTTTTCTAATAGTTTCTAGCTTAATTTTCACATGATTAACTTTTGTTTACCAATATCACAAAGTAGGATACTTAGCAGCTGTATCTACACTTTACCTAGAAGTGGCTTTTAATTCCCCTAATAAGTATTGCTGAAAAACATGTAAGTAGGTATACTATAATTATATACATTCCAGAAGTTGAAATTAAGCTTTAAATTCAATTATTTTTCAATATCAAACTATGACACTGAAACATTTGGCTAGCCATCGAAATTACCAGTTATGTTAAAAACTGAATTTATTGTGAGACTGCTCAGAACACTATTTACTGACACAGGACTACTTACATTTTATTTTATGGGTTGCCAGCTGGAGGAGATGCTGGCTTTTTGGAAGGGAGAGCATCTCCTCCATTTGACAGTCATAAGTCTGCCCTTTCTTCACATCATTTCGTACATACTGTCCTTGGGTGATTGAAACTGCACACACAGTCTCTGTACACATCCCTGCCTACCACATAAATTCTTACAGATAGAATTATTTCACTGTCTGCCGAACTCCACCACATCACCAATGGCAGCAAATGCCAGTTCCAGCCCATTACTCCGCTTCTCTATCTTTCAGATTTTATGTGAACAGACCACCACGCAACTGGACCATGTAGCTCAGGTCACGACAGCCTCGATCCCTTCATCTCTGAGCGGTCACATCTGAAAGCTTTCGGTACTGGCAGTTCTGCCGCCTCTTTCTGAGAGGCTACATTTGCATTTACATTACTTTCCGAGATCAGCGAAGACAAGCGAGTGAGAGGAAGGGGCAGGGACGGGATTAACCACCCAGTGCCACAGCCGAGGCGACAGGCCCTGGCACTGGACCGTGCAGGGCTGCAGCAGCACGGAGGACTCCCTGAGCGGGGGCGGCACCACCTCGCAACCCCCGCACTGCCCTGGCCCACCGCCTCGCCGGGGCCCGCCGCGCTCTCCCTTACCGAGCTGGCGACACTCGGGCACCCCGCAGTGCTGTCCCACCGACAGCTCCGCCATGGCCGCGGCACGCAGGGGGCGGAGAGGTGGCGGGACCCGCCCCGGGCCGGGCGGTGCTGAGGCGGTGCCGCGGGCGGGGTGGGTAGGCCCTCGCTGTGCTGAGCGTGCCCCGGCGGCTCGGAGCTGCAGGAGTGCCGGCGGGACCGGCTGCACCACTGGGCTCAGGGCAACCTGCGCTGACGAGCCCGTGTCGGCCCGAGCGGCGCCTCAGACTTCAGTGAGCCTGGAGCCGCGGCTGGTGCTCCTCGGGTTCTTACAGGGGGAAAAGGGCGTGTCTTGTGTCTTATTTTTGTCGCTGCTTGCGTCGTCCCTCGGAGCAGAGCCCGTTCCCGGAGGCAGCCCGGCTTCCTGAAGCTCTTCGTGCACCCTGTAACCTGTTGGTGCCGCTGCGGTTTCCTTAGCGGCGCACCCGCCACTGTAAATAGCCCCATTCCTTCAGAATTCAGTGTCATTTTCCCAGCCCTGGCCCGCGTGCACGCGTGTGCCCGAGGGTGCTGCTCTCCCAAAACACCTTTCTGCGGCATGTCTCCAGTTCTGGGCTCCTCAGTACGAAAGAGACATGGATCTCCTGGTGCGGATCCAGCAGAACAAAATCACAAAATTGATCAAGGGACTGGAACATCTCCCAAGGAAAGGCTGAGAGAGTCGGGCCTGTTCAGCCTTGAGAAGAAGCGACTGAGAGGGGACCTCATCAATGTCTACAAGTATCTGAGGGGAGGGTTCCAAAAGGCTGGAGTGAGGCTCTTCTCAGTGGTGCCAAGCAATAGGACAAGAGGCAACAGGCAGAAAATAATGCAAAGGAAACTGCACCTGAGTATGAGAAAGAACTTTATTATTGCGCGGGTTACCGAGCACTGGAACTGGTTGCCCAGACAGGCTGTGGAGCCTCCTTCACTGTAGATATTCAAAAACTTTCTGGATGCCATCCTGTGCCACGTGCTCTAGGATGACACTGCTCGAGGAGGGAGGTTGGACCAGATGACCCACTGTGGTTCCTTCCAGCGTGACCCATTCTGCGATTCTATGACACGGGAAAAGGTAGGGGAGAAGCACAAACTG
>VZRZ01006832.1:288165-341663 GCA_013398175.1 Climacteris rufus | reverse complement strand
CCCCGGGGCCGCCCCCGGGCCCGCCCCGCCGCCAGGTGCGGTGCCGCCCCGCCCGGGGGCTCAGGAAGTGCTGTCACGGCGTGTGCCGGGCGCGGAGACTCCTGCGGGCCGGGCTGGTCAGACCCTTCCGTCGGAGGGTGCCGAGCCGGGATCGCCGCCATGAGCAAGATCTCCAAGTTCTTCAAGGGGGGCGGCTCGGCCGCCTCCAAGGGCCGCGGGGGGCCCTCGCCGCAGGAGGCGCTGGCCCGGCTCCGGGAGACGGAGGAGATGCTCAGCAAGAAGCAGGAGTACCTGGAGACGCGGATCGAGCGGGAGCTGGCGGTAGCCCGGCAGCACGGGACCAAGAACAAGAGAGGTGAGTGCGAGGCCCCGCGAGAGCAAACGCCAGGGCTGGAGCGCCTCTGGCTCCTCGGGGAACTCGGGTCTCGCCGGGACTGTGGCTGGGCCGGGTCACCCGGCTCCTCAGGTGTGCAGTGTGATTCGGCTGTGGGCTCCGAGCAAGTGTCACCTCACGCGGGGCGGGAGGGTGGTTTTGGGTCTTTGGCATCTATTAGTGTTTAATGAACTGTGGATTCGTATAGCGGGATGGTAATAGGATGCTTTATTCCTCACAAATTTCCTGTCTGTGGTTTCCTGTGCAATACTCCTGTTCGTGCTTTGCACTACAGTCACCGCAGGTATCGGCTGGATACATGGAGTGCAAAGTACTGCTCTTCAGTGTGGGGCGGGGATCGCTGTTTGGGGGCTGAGCATTGAACAGGTGGCAAAGGAGACGAAGGATGTGAGGATCTCCTGTACACTCAAGACAGAAAGCACAGTATCCCCATTGCAGGCAGCAGAGGAACAAAGTGATGGCAATGATTTGTCTCAAATCATCTAAGAAATATGTGATGCAACCAAAAATGAATGATAGCTTAGAGCATTAGTGACCACTGCTCTGAGATTCTGTCAGCTACAAAGGAGAGGATGCTAAGGGATAAGAAGGTCTGGCTCCTGCGTATACTGATGTTGTCATCCCTGGGAAGCAAATGATGGTAGTCAGTGTCTTGGGGATACACAGGCCTCAGAAAAACAAGTTAATTACTTCCTGAAGTCACACGGAGTCCTATTTGTCTAGGCTGGGCTGTATTTTTCTTTAAATGCTTCAAAACAGAAAAAGAACATTTTGAATTAAAGATTTGTGATGTAAAGAGAAAGTAGGTCTTTTGTCTGCTCTTTCTATCACTCAATAATTTAAAAAAATGTCATGTAACTTAGAACTTGTGAGGAGCTGTGTGTTAGAGGTGTTTTGGTTAGTTCTTTAATGTATTTGTGATACTTTATCATTTAATAACTATTAGCAAAAGGTGGTTTAACTAAACTAACTTGTAGCTAGAATGGATTTTAAATTGTGGGTCAAGATGGGACAGATTTGAAGGCAGTCAGAGGGAATAAAGCCACTTGAGCAGCACAACTGAGCCAGCTGCTCTGGAGCATGGGAGCTGTCAGGGTTGTCCCAGTCCCACACTTTCTGTTCCCCTGGCTTCAACTGCTTGGTGCCTTGTCCAGGTACTGGCCCCTCTGCTGTTGCAGTGAGCTAGTTCAGGAAGGTGATCCAGCTGGAAGCTAGTTTGCTATGGAACAAAGTGACCGCGTAGCTCCTGGGGCTGACTTCATTGTGCAAAAGCCCGAGGTGCAGGGCTGATGCAAGAAACAGGCTGGTTCCTATGACTGTAGCAATTCCTGTTTAAATCCAGACACACTGCTCTGGAACTTCATCCCAAACCTGGACTGTAAGCTGGAAGAAGAAACACTTCCTGCCTTGCTCCTGCCCTTGTGCTTCTCTCTTCCTTTCCCTTAGCAGAGCTCCCTGAAGGGTGTGTTTCAGAAAGCTGGATGTTGTAAAATGTTGTGGTTTTCTTTGTCTCAGTTATTTTTTTTTTACCCAGGATAGTTTAAGCTGCACTTACCCAGTTGACCTGGTAGCTGCGTGGGTGCTCGTGCACCTGTGAAGGAGAGGCAGTGCACAGACAGCAATGAGAACTTGTTGGGAACAGGTGGATCTGCTTCCCCTTTAACTCAGCTGGTTGATGGTGGTTTCAGGTGTTTGTTGGCCTTGTGCTTCAGGCATGCAACATTTGGTATCTGAAGCTTTTCTCCCAGATAGTTGTTTCCACTGCCATGCTCAATATGCAATTGCCCTAGCTTTTTATCTATGAAATTGTTCATGGAGTCATGTTACAAACTGGATTGTTGAGCTGATCATGGTTAAAAATAACTGGCTTTTACCTTGCCATTTGCTCAGGGACCAACAGTTAAGGACAGTAAAGGGGCAAGAGTAGGGCAACAAGTGCAGTGTGGAAGTTTTTATTCATGCCAAAAATGGTTCTAAAACTAAAATGGGGTAGTGTAAGTACAGTTGGAGGAGAAACAATATAAACTAACCTTGCTGTTCCAAAGTGCTTGAATTTAGCAGGATAGTCAGTGAACTTAAATCCCCAATAATATGTCTTTATTTGATATGTCAGTTGCTTTACAGTTTTAATGCTGTTGATTTGCATATAATAACAGCATATTAGCTGGTGTACTGTACTGCATAGCTCAGAGAAACTCTGTGCTAACTAGCATCTATTGTAACATTATGTAAACATAGACACAAATGAGAGAATAGAAGTTTTAATCTACATTGCTGTGTTACAGTGAATATTTCAGAGGGACATCACTGGTAGTTTTTAATGTGTGTTTTTTTTTCCTTAATTGCATCTGTGTAGAAGCCTATGGAAACTAAAACGGGACTGTCTGCAACTGGAGCAAGATGCATCTAGGGATAGAAAATGCACCAAATCAGCATGATCTCACTTGATTTTTAGGTGCATGACTCTGAGTCAGTTATGCCAACAAAAGAGAGAGCAGATTCAAACACCAGCAATTTCTCATGGCTTCATATGACTCTTGAATGGTTTCATGTGACATCAGCAGGCTTAACTTGATTTAAAAGCTGTAACGTGTTAGCTATGCAACAGATGTGAAACATCACTGAAATAGTCCTGCCTCTTCCTTTATGAATTATTTCTGCAGTTCCTGTACCTAATCTGAAATTAGCTATACTTTTGAGGTGATATATTTCCAGCATTCCTCATTAATATCCGATTGTACCTAGACCACTTCAGGTTTTTTTGTTTGCTAGAATTCCTCCTGCAGAGGTTATGTCATGAGAAGCAGTATTTTTTTCACGGTTAGCACTGACTCCTACTCTCTCTCCATTCCAGGCACAAACTCTTTTTTATATCTCTTTCTGTACTCTTTTGGGGTATCTCATTTTCAGCTGGTTCACAGGTGCCAACTCCATCCACAAATTTGCCTTCCTTCTCCATCATTTTGAAGTTCATAGAGGAAAATTTAAAGGACAAGAAGAGATACTGAATATTTGAGAATTTTGTTTAAAAGGAAATGTGTTTTCTGAAGTGTGCCTGTAATTGTGAAAATAACATCCAGAATAGGATTAAATCCTAACCATAAGGAGCCACGTAGTACCACTGAGGACAAAAGCTATGAAGAAAGTTGGAATAACAGGGAGGGTTTCACAGGTAGATGCTGCTAATGTGCTGTGTGTTACATTTGGGCAGGGATTATGTAGCCGTGTAGCATTCCTTTTCAATGAGCTGGGTGTAACCAGGAGGTTGTTGAAGCCAAACAACGATGTGGTAGTTGTGTGTTATGATGGACAGGGCAGTCATGCCACGGCTGGGTGTGGGACAGGTTGGGAGTGAGGGTTTCTGGTGGGGACATAAAAGGAAGCCTTAGTGTGTGTGCACTCTGCGAGTTCCGGAGATTGTTCTCTGATCTTCATGATCACGTTTCAAGTGTCTTGCCATGAACTGGAATACTTCTAACTGGTCCAGTGCATTATTGTTCTTGAATTATCTCCTGAGTTGTAACAGCATGTGGCTTCCCCCACAAGGCTTTAAGGGTTGTGAGTGCTGATAATGGGTTTAATTAGGGTCCCATGATTTTTATGGCCTCAGCAGCATTGCCTTTGGTTGTTCCTGGTGTAAGGGAGATCAGAAGTTGCAATCCATTGATCCCTTGCAGGGCTGCAGTGGAGGTTTGTGAACTGTATCCAAGAATGAGATCTGGTATTTTCACAGTGGTGTTACATCTTCTGAAGAAACACTCTTCCTACTTCACAAGTTTCTTCCTGGGAATTTTAAGGATTACTAGACAGTACCTTTATTTCTGCTTCAGAATATGGGACCATTGACACTTTCTGTATTGATGGGTGTTGGTGGTGGGCTTGACAGGTAAAGGTGTTGTTATTACTGAACTGCCTCTTTTCATTCTAATCTGTCATGAAACTATGAGGAGGGTGGCACAACTCTTCCCATGTAATTACTTCTGTTTTTCCTTTTTGACATCTGGTTATTCACTGTAGCCAGGATTCCTATTGCCCAGCTGGCCATTTCTGCTTCCTTAATAAAGTATCAGCAATGTAATGATACTGGCAAAGTGCCCTTCTGCATGTTAATAATAGTAGTTCATTAATACGCAAATTAAACTGACTCAATAGTCTTGTGTTGTTCCAGACATTTACCTTGACTATAAAATAAAAACTTATATTAAAAGCAGTGGTTCCTAATGTGTGAGCTGTATCCTGCTTACTGGACTCAGGAGTATAGGAAATGACCTAAGGCTCAGCCAACTGCTGACCATTGTGAAATACAGGAGTTGAGTTGGCTTCTTTGAAGCATAACAGAAAAAGTGTATGAGACTGCTTTATTCTCTTTGTTCCTGGAGAAGACCTCCACCTCTTCCTAAATGAATTGGTGTTCATTACACTTGCTTCCTCAGACTCTACCTCTGTTTAGGCTTATCCTCAACAGGCTGTCTTCCTTCTTTGAGATCTTTGGAATGGAGAACACCATTTTTCAGTGCCATTCTTAGACCTTCAGTGAAGTAAGTTTGTGTTCTCTGCTCAATTTCATTATCTTTTGGTAGATATGTTCTCTGGTTTGGTAATTAGAATGCAGTAGCATCATACTGCAGAAGCATTTCAATTGTGTAAGGGTTGCAGACAAATTTCAAAATGCTTTTAATATGTAGTAGAAAAGTGCTAAAAGTTTATGATACTCTGTAAAATGCCGAAAGACAGATTTCAAATAACAAGGAAATTTTTACAAGTTAGCTATAGGAGCTACTATAGCAAAATATTCTGCAATAAAGGACATTCATTTAATATAAATCAGGAAAATCATATAATGTGGTGTGATAATTTAATATGCCTTGGCTGATAAGGGAGTATGAATTAATTTCCTGTGAAGTGCTTTGTTCTGTAAGGCACTGATAAAACTAAAGAGAAAGAAGATAATATGTTGCACTACATTAATTAGGAAAAGCTGTTTATGAATAGGTTACAGAGAGTTAGTTACAGAGAGTTTAGCTTATCTTGTGTTTTCTTAGTTTGGGTGTGGTTAAATTAAATGGTCTTCAGGATTTTGAAAACAACTGCTTTGTGTGTAACTGAGGAAATCCGTTTTCTCTGTAAGCAGCCAATAATAACTGCAGCATTGCTGAGTCCCATTTCAGAATAACACTGACTGGAAATAATGCCCCGTGGTAGATGCTTGCTCCAGTTGAAGCCTTTCTACATCAGCTGCTTAGTGCTCCTCCAAGTCCACAGGGCCTTGGGGTCCTCTCTGGCCCAGCTGGTGTTATGTACAGTTTCAGACTGTTATATTTGTCTGTAATCTCCAGCTTCCTAACCCAAGAATCCAGGATCAAATTTGATTCAATGGAAGTTAAGGAAGGAAGTGGCTGGTGTCCTAACACTACCAATAAAAAGTATGAATAAGTAGGAAATAATAAGTAGGTAAATATTATTTGGGATTAAGTCAAAATGATGTATTTTGGAATTGCCACTGAGAATTTTACAGTTCTCACATTTGCTGTGTGCATGACCTCATCTAGTGTTTGTACATCTTATTCAGAATATGCATGATCTTTGGACCTTCCCCCAAAACCTGGGAAAATCTTGGATTTGAATGCTGTGATTAATATATTGTGATTGTAGTTTGCTGTCCTGAAACATCTTACTGTAGGTGGTGGAAGACATCTTAGCCTGTATGAATGCCTGTCCTTGTGCAGCTCATGTTAAGCAATTTTGATCCTGTTGATTCAAGTATTTGTCAACAAAGCATTATTTTTTTTAGTGTGTTGTTACATGCTATGAATCTGTGTGCCCTCCTTGAAGGGCTCATAACTTCGTTTGAAAGGTTGTGTACCCCTGTGTCAAGGTTCAGTGTTATTGCACATGGGCAATTTTTTTGAATAGAATGACAATGGTGGCTGCTGCTGTTGGTTGAGTTTGGAGGGCTGGAGGGCTGCTGGTGCTTCCAGGCTCTGATCTGCTTAAAAAATTAAATGTAGGAGACAAGGGAAGGGACAGGGGTGTTAATAGCATTGAAAAAACCCAAAGATTGAATTAACTCAGTCTCTTAGTTTCTTTTGGTGGGGTTTTTTTTTTGCCTGGCACATGTGCAGTTTGGAAAGGACAGTCATCAGGAAATGTTTGTGGCAAGATTGTGTGTGTTCCACACCCTGAGGCCAAGAGAAAGTCCTTTACTCCTCCTGCTTGTCATGTGCATTTATTCTGGTAATGATTTACTCTGGGCAAAGTATGCTGCTCATAACTTAGCAAATATAAAAGACTAATCTCGACAATTTACAAAGATAATGGAGTGTAGCTGGATTTGATTGTGCCCTTGTCTACAATGTTCTTTATGTTTTCGTATTCTGAGGTTTAAAGATCATGTTCCTAAGTGATTGTAAGAAACAGATGAGCTGAAAGCTGGAGAAATGCAAGCCCTCCTCTGATCTAACCCACCTGCCTGGCTGGGCCATTTGGTCTCTCTATTGCCCTTCACAGTTACTGCTGTTAATAAGAGGTTTAGGAAGCACCATTGGAGGAGTTGTGATTGTCATGACAGATCTTCTTACACTGTCTTCCTTAGGTTTGACTTATATTTTTGCAGCTTCTTCTTTTCTTCTTTCCTCGGTTTCCTAATTTCTGACTTCACTCTGATGTTTTTCTTTTTCCTTCCCATCTTCCTTGCTTTGCCTCTGTGCAGGATGGAGTTCAAGATCTCCCACAGTGGAGGAAGAAGCTGCTTTTCCCTGTGGTGCTAAATGGAGTTAATCTAAAAGAGGTTCCCAGCATGTTCATGCATGTTGGTGATTAACAGGCTGCTGATCTGGTGTGGTCAAAGTTTGTCTCCCTAACAGTAAGGTAGGAGGGTGAGAATTATAAATTCTGCAGGTCAGCTTAGTGCTGAACTCTTGTCCTTGCATTTTGCTATGAAAACACACAGTGCACTTTGCCTCTTCCCATTCCAGCTGCCTTACAAGCACTGAAGAGAAAAAAGAGATATGAGAAACAGTTGAGTCAAATTGATGGGACCCTTTCGACCATTGAGTTCCAGAGAGAGGCATTGGAAAATTCCCACACCAACACAGAAGTGCTCAAGAATATGGGCTATGCTGCACAAGCTATGAAAAAAGTACATGAAAATATGTAAGTGTTTTCTAGTAGCTTCCAAGTTGAACTCACTGGCCATTTTCAAATTATTCCATCATTCCAGACTGTTGTATCAAGTTAGATAGTTTTGACTTCATTTTTGGTTCGGGCATCCAATGTCAGGAATGCTGTTGGTGCTGCAGTGTTATATTTGGCAGAAAAATATCTTTTCTTAACAATCTATCTAGAAGGAAGTTTGCTTAACTAGTGAGATCTGTTTTTTTAAGTCTGTTTTGGCAGTGGAGAGTGGCCTCTGCCCTTGGTTTGATTAGAAGAAAATTTAGTTGTAGAAATTAGGTGGACTCTTTTCCTCAGAGTCCATAAGCTGGACTGTGGGATTCAAAGTACTAATTAGACTGGGGGAAAAAAAATCCCTATGTGGATTAAAAAACTTACCCACTTTTTTCTTTGTATGTCCTATATTGTTTCAAGGGGTGTTTTTCTGCCTGAATAAACAGAGTTAAATCAGAAGGGTTGTTCTGGGAGAAGTAAACAGGAACTAAAGCAATAATGAAGTTAACAATAAAGGGAAATCTTTAAATCAGGTACAATTCTGTTAAGTTCCCCCCAGTTCTGGTGAAAGCTTAACATCAAAAGAGATCCATAAAATTATAGAATAGTTTGGGTTCAAAAGGACCTTTAAAGATCATCTTGTCTAAACACCCTGCAGTGAACAGGAACATCTTCAACTATATCATGTTGCTCAGAGTCTGTCCAACCTGGTCTTGAGTCTTTCTGGGGATGGGGCATCCACCATCTCTGGTCAGCCTATGCCAGTGTTTCACCACCCTCCTTGTAAAAAGCTTCTTCCTTGTATAAAATTTAAATTGGCCCTCTTTTAGTTTAAAGCTATTATCCTCTGTCCTTTGCAACAAGCCATGAAAATGCTTATGCCCATTTTTCTTATAAACCCCCTTTAAAGGGAGGGCCAAAAGGCCTGTAAAGATGCTGACCCTGGGGTTCTGCCCAGGGGATGTGATTGGCTGGCAGAGGTGTGAGAAGCACAGAGAGGGAGAGACACACCCGGCTGCAGTTTGACTTTTGTTATAATCCCAACGTGGAAGAAGCTGGACTGGCTGAAGCACACAGAAGCTTGCCAGTGTTCAGCTGTAGGTGAGGAAAATTATACCCTGTGAACTCTGCTGCTTATACAGTCATAGGCATAAAAAGAAAAGAGGGTCTGTTGAAGTGAGTCTCTTCTGTAGGATTTGAATTATATATCTTTAAAAAATGTTTCCATGTTACCTTGCAGGGATTTGAACAAAATCGATGATTTGATGCAAGATATCACTGAACAGCAAGATGTTGCCCAGGAAATTTCAGATGCTATCTCAAACCGAGCCACCTTTGGTGATGAGTTTGACGAGGTGAGTCCTTCAGGTCTGTGTGTTGTAGTTGTTGGATGACTCCAGAGTTATTTTGCTGTGCAGTGGTTTGTTTCTCAAAAAGTCTGGATGTGAAATTCCTTGGTTCTAGCTTAGCCTATCTAGGACAGTAGTGTAACTTTAATATAAAAATAAAAATTGAATTAAACTATTAATATATAAAATTTATAATGTACTAAATAGAAATCTATAGATGTAAATATGTAAAATTTATTTTTATTTTCATATAAACTTTAAGAAAAGCATTTTTAACTGCACTCCTGTGATTATTTTTCTCATTTGAGCCATGGAAGGAAGAGTTCACTAAAACATGTAATTTGTACTACTCCAAGTGAACACTGAAACATATAATTTTTTGTGCTCCAAATAGACATTCATTTGCCTAAGTGCATGTCCTTATGTCATGAGCAGGCTGCTATCATAATTCTGAATATTTGGACCATTTTTAAGGTCATTTTTGGTGCTTGGAGATGCAGGTCCTTTCCCTATTGTCCAGATTTTCCACAGAAGTAGATCCATTAGGTCAAAGTAATACCTGGTGGAGGCAATAAGTTTTCAATCCTAGAGATCTTTTATCCTGAAACCTCCACGTGGCATTTAGGACCTTCTGAAAATTTGTTGCAGTAGCTTTCATTCAGTGCCTCTGGATTTGATTTTGAATATCTAAGCAGGATATTAGTTATTTCTGATACAGCCAAGACTGAGGACTCAAGGATCAAGGAGCCTCAAAATTCTTGTAATCTGTGGAATGCAGAGATGGGTATCAAGCTCAGTATCACAACCAGTTTGGTTTTGTTATTCAATTTTGTTTCAAAATGACCAAGCACTAGGAGTAATTTAAAGAATGTCCTGAGTACTCAAACAATTCACTCTATCACAGCTAATTTGTTCCTATGTGCCCAAATGGACAACAAAGAAAAATGTAAATGCTGTGTCTGTTGATTGGGAGGAGGTTTCATTCAACAGTTCTTATTTGTCAAAAATAAGAATGATTCTTTGTATTTTGTCCCCATTACCTGCTTTCCTGTCTTTCCACTTTGAATGTAAATAGACTTTCCAAGAAACATTTAGTTGCTACTGGAACAAGGAATGGGATTTGGCCTGTATAAACTGAGCTTCAAACAATTGAAAAACATACTGCCATCCCAAACAGTGTCTTTCTTTTCATCAGTGCTTAACTTTCTGAACTCTACACTTAGTAATCATGTTGCAGATTGACCTGGAAGTTCCTAAGAGATACTAGTGGAAACTGATGTGCATTGTTCCTGTTCTGGGAAATTAGCCACTGTCATATGGGGCATTGTTGTACCAGCTTCTGCATGGGACAGTAATACTTACAGCACTTGGGCAGTAACTGGGAAACCTGGTTTGCAGGCCACTGCAGCTTAAGAGTGCTATAATCAATGACTTCATTGCTGGGATATGTTGATGTGTTGAAGGATAATATTTAATTTTATTTTTTCGAAGGACGTTTTGTCCGCACACTTGGATGCATTTTCTCTTCACATGTGTGCGATGGGTGTAAGGAAATCATGCAAGCCTGTGATTTCTGCTGCTCCAGACAGGCACAGAAACATAAGGGTTCTTTCTCCCTGGGTTGGCACAGTGTATGTTTGCCTTAAATTATTGAACCATGAGAAAGTAAATCTAGGTATGAAGTCCTGTGGTGGCTATGCAACTATCATTTTAACTTCTATATTGGTGAGAAACAAACTATAAATGTGTAGGCAAAGCCCATTTTAATACCTAGTAGCTCTTACTTTGCTACTTTCTTGACACTTCCCCCACCCCCTCCCCAGCTGATTTTGCTTATTGTTTCTTTTTAAAACCTTTTATCCATGTGGCAAAGGTCCATTTCTCTACAAATATGTAACATTTAGCTTCCTCTCTTTGGGAAATTTCATCCGAGGAATAAGTTCTTTGTTTTTTTTTAAGATGTGTACAGCCTTTTTATTTTTAGCATTGTATGAGTGGATTAGGTCATCTGTCCAAATCAGCTTCTGCAGCTAAAAGCCCAAGAGTGCTGCGTGCTTCAAGAGTGAATAGCAGGACCTAGGAGGGCAGTTTTGTTTCCAGTTCTGCTTTGAAATCATATATAATCCTGGATTTATGTGATAGGGTTGAAGCATAACATTTAGTGACAATCTGCCTTATAACCCATGGAAGGTGTTTGCTTTTTTAAAATGGGGAGATGGCACATTAAAGTTAGAATACATTGAAGAGTACAGGCTCTAGAGTTGGAACAAACCTGAGGACAGCAGAGAGGCTTTTTACTCCCTTATCTGCCTTTTTGACATGTACTGTACTGCTGTTAGTTTTGTTTCTAATTTTATTCCTTTTCCTGTTTCTAACTTCCATCGTCCTATTTTCAGTATTAAATTAATGTTTACTGTTATTGCCCATATTTAGTAAAAGTTACACTTTTAATATGCTGCACTTTGATATGTGTTTTCAGGTTTAAACTGTTTTTTCAGTAGTACTTTGCTTCGTGGTGGTTAAATGTGCCCCTCGTGTGCAATTACTGTCAGTACAATGAATTTGTAAATACTGTTTTCCTTGAATGTAGGATGAATTGATGGCAGAATTAGAAGAACTGGAGCAAGAAGAACTGAACAAGGGAATGAGAGATGTCAGGTTGCCAAGTGTTCCATCCACATCACTGCCTTCACGCCCTGGTAAACTGCCTGCTTGCCATTTTACATTTCTCATGTTTAAGCCATGCTGTGAGGAAGGGGAGAGGAAGAGAGGGTTTCAGATATACATTTAGCTCTGTTTTAACTTTTAAAATGTTATAAATTCCTTTTCCTATTTTTGTATCTGTTTAACAGAAAAAGCAGAGTGGAATTCCGTTTCGCTCTATGAAAGCACTTAGAACCGAGTTCTCTGTATATTTGGGGAGACAAACTCAGGGAACTTGACCTTGCACATGTACTGATGAGTTTCCTACCGAAATGTAGTAAGATTGTTGAGGAATGGGAAGACCTTTTTTTTTTTCTTTTTGGCAATTAAATTCTTAGTCTTTCAATTAGAGTCTGACCTAGATTCAAAATGTTTACGTCACAAAGATCCAGCTTCATAGGGTAGTGGTTTGATATTTACCACTGGTATTTTAATTAGAAATGAAGGAGGCCGCAGGAAGTACACATTTAAAGAAATATTTTCATTCCTTTGCTTTCTTTCTATTGAACAGGCTTATTCCTGGCATTAAGCTGTAGCCTTATTTTTCTGTAGTTCTGCCCTGTTCATTTTGAATTAAGCCAGAGGCAGTCAACTTTTACTACTCTTCACAATGTCCCCGTTGTCCTCTATTAGTTGAAAGACTCACTGTGTACTGATGTTAGTAAAAGAATATAAATACTTGATGGTAAAGACAACACACATGTGACACAGCTTGTTTATGGTTTCTGCTGCAGGACAGGTTACCTAGACCAGCTCGACTCAGAGACTATTATATGTGTTTTGGCAGATGGCACTTAAATCCTGAGAGGCAGTTTAAAATATTCAAACTGATACTGTGGCTGCATCTACTGAAGTCAATTGCAGAACAGCTAGTAAAAAAAAAAAAGGGTTTAGAAAAACAGTGAAAATTCAGTCTGGCAATTTATGACTTGTTCATACATTGTCTTCCAGATCCAGCTGTGCCAGTTGACATTTTTATTAAACCCAGACCATCTCCATGTGCTTGTCACTATTTTAATTTTCTACTTCATCCATCTCTATGGCTGCTTCAGGCAAAATGAGCTGGTTACCGTTATATAGTTCAAGGCTGTGCAAAACTGGCTTATATTTTCTGAAACTCGCTGCTTACTGTTACACAGCAACAGCAAAGTCAGAACAGTTAATGGATCTATAATGCTTCTAGTTGGAGATGCATGTTGCCCTCCTGATTTTGAATATGAGGAAACTGTGATGGAGCAAGGCATAGTGAGCTACCCCAGCCACACAGTGAACCAGTGGCACTTCCAGAATAGGGACTGGACACACGGTCTCCCATGTCCTTCTCCCCCCCTGAGTACCTGAAGGTGGGAGTTGCAGTCCCCCTCAAGACAGTGGCTCCTGGCCCTGTGGTGGCTGCAGATGGGAGCCAGCTGGCTGCTGTGAATGTGCATGCCAGGGTGTTGCACCCTGTAACAGTTTTCCACTGGTGTTTGGAGGGATGCCAATCCTGACAGCCCACAAATGCAGACAGCCTGAGGCTGAACCTGGGCTGTAGGGCATCTAGTTTGTAGGTCAGCAAATGAAGACAATTTGGGTGAGGTTTTAGTTTGGTGAATGCAGAAGATGTGTGATAGGAGATTTGGGATCAAAGGGAGAAGGTGTCTGTGGGACCTGATACAGAGCTGGGAATTGCTGTTGCTGTGAACACAGCAATTAACTGATGTCATCTGAGCGATGTAAGTTCAGGAATTTCTTTCTCCCTTTTACTAAATGACACCTCCCATTAAGATGGGGTGAGTTCTTTCGGAGACTGGACTTGCATATGCAGAATCTCTTAGCACTATTTGTAAGGGTAGCAGGATGTGCAGCTGGCCAGGGTAGGTCACTTTTGCCCATTGACGTGGTAGGGAGAGAACTGACAGCATTCTTGTGAGCCTTTTCTGAAATTAAATTACATTTCTGTGTGAATCTTTCAGTAGGAATTACATCAGACCTATATGGTGAACTTCAGAGTTTTTTTAATGAGACAAAATACTCACATCTCTCATGAGCTTCACTCCTGCATTACCCGTGTTCATCTTGATACTCAGTAAATTTATCTGAGGTCTTCAAACTGAAGCAAGTTCTCATGCTAACAGATAGAATGGCTCTGACTATTACATCAGTTGATGGTTATTGTTTCTCCATCTGTAGTATCATCCAGGAGGAGAGCAGAGGATGAAGATGAAATGAAGAAGCTGGCTGCCTGGGCTTCATAAGAGCAGGTCTTTTTACAACACCAAACATTATAGTGCAAATGTAAAGAGCTGTAATGCTGTTTCATAACTGTACTGATTTAGTGTGGTTGCATTTCATACAGGCTGGATTTTTTTATGGGAAAGCTTGCTGAGAGTAGTGTTACTGCCATATTACAAAGCTATCTTAAAAACCAGCAAACAAAAAAATGAACTCATTGCCTAAACCTTCAAACATCTTTTTTTTTCAGCCCCATTAAGAGATTTGTTTTGTTATTAGTATCGGTTTTTATTAGGTGCTATCTGTCAGTTTCTAAAACCTGTGTGCCTCACTTATGCATAAAGCTGGATTAATTTTTGAAATGAGAAAGTTAAGTAAGTCATCAGGGCCCTTGTAACTAGAGGGTTATTTAGTTCAGACTATTTGAATATTAGCAAAACAGCTTAATACATGTCCTGACTTGCAAGTTCCTTTGAGCCCAAGAGCTAATAACTATTCATTTGGGCATGAAGATTTAAACAGTCTGCCTGGAGCAACTTATGGTGTCCTAGATATTAAGAAGAGACTCTTCTGTAGGCTTTCTGAAGTGGGATAGGTTATTTGTTTTGCTTTAACTTTGGCCAAAATAGCCCATGCACTTCTATAGGTCAGCTTGAATTGTTTCTTGGATTATTTCTGACTTGGTTACAGAATTACAATGATTGAGGAGAATGAAATGTCCAAGCTCTTACAGACCCTTGCCAAACAAAACTGATTTTCACTAAACCTGTCAAAAATCCAGAAGAGATTTGACCTTCCTGTGTGCTTCTCCTCTAGCTTGTCTTTCTAGGGTGAGTCTTTACTTTGTATGATAATACTCATCCTCGAAGCAATTAGCATCACTCTTTTAATTACACAATTTCAAAGTAGTTTTAATTTCTGAGCATTCAATTCTTTTCTCTTAGTTTCTGAACAGAAGTAATTGCAGCATGTTGCATTTGAAATGTGTTTTTAACCCTGGTTAAAAGCTGATTTTGGATTAACTGTAAAGTTGGTGTGTTACTGTCCAACTGACAGCTTTTTAGACTAAGGAACAAATGCCAATCTTGAATGCTAAACTACTACATATATGGAGAAATCACTGTTCAAATACAACCCAAAAATGAAATAGGCTGCTTTGTACTAATCAAGTTTATTAAATAAGGTTTAAGATCTATACTAGTAGCCTTCTGTCCATCACAAGGAAATAGTATAACACTGTGGGGTTCTTAGGGTTGTAGGAAGCACAGTACTTGATCTAGGTTTCTTGTTTTCAAATTAATTTAAATTTAGTGATGACTGAACCACCTAGGGAATAGTGGGAGGCTTGGTTTCTGTAAATTTATCACAGTAGAAGACTGACCCCTTCTCCTATGGGTTTAGCCTGTGATTTTCTGGGTGTTCAGCTTCAACAGGGTACAGTAGGCTTCAGCTCAGTGGCTTTTAGGTTAAGCATAAGCAAATATGTATTTCTGGACATGGCATGCTCAGAACCTTTCAAGTTGAGTCCCATGGATGAAAGCCAAAATGTAAAAACTCTGTGGAGAGATTGAGATTTCAGAACTTTCATTCTCTGTGGTGGAATTCCTTTTGGTTTGTATCTGTATGAGAGATGAATTAAGCCTTGCCACTTTACTTCAGATAAATTTTTTAGTGGAAAAACACTAAGTGTGTTCATTCTGTTCTAAAATTTGGGGATACCAAGAAAATTGTCTCTCTTTGTTGAGAGTAGAGAAAATAATGGAATTAATAAATTTTTGTTTTCAATAAAAAATAAAACAGAAAAAAAAAGACAGAAAGATCTGCCATAAATTTAAAAATACATTTTGAACTCTCAAGGAGTAGGAAACCAAACACTAACAAAATGCTACTTGGTTTTAATGCTTGCAGAAATTCAGGATGTGATGATAGCTGAAAGCAGGAATATTTAGTAAAACAGCAAATATTCTAAGTTATTTTGAATCCATTTGCTAATCCTTCTGGCTTGAATCCTGTGTTCAAGGTGTGTAGTTTATGCAAGTCTCTGTATTGGGTACAGAGTGTACCCAATAGCACACACTGACTGCATGACTGTGCAAGGCTGGCTGTGTGCTTGTGGACACTTCTGGTATTTCCAAATACAAGGCCATGCCAACACAGTCCCGTGCTTATCTTGGAAAAGCTGGTATCTAGCACCTGTTGGTCAAATTAGTAGTTTAACAATGCTTTCCTCTTGTGTAGTACTTGGCATATTTGAAGTGCTCTATAACCTAATAGGTCTCTCAGCTTCCATTTTGAAACTAAAGTGACTTTCAGTCTGCTTTGGAAAAGGTGGGCCTGCTGTTTTTGTGTAAGAACTTTCCATGTGAACCCCCCTTGCCGGAGAGAAAAACTCCTATAGAAGATCCTTTGCAAACCAGCGTTTGACTGCTGACCTCCAGCAATGTTTTGGCCAAGTGTTGATTCTGGAAATCTTCAGGTGTCTTCAGCTTATTGATCTCAGACCAAGCACTCGAGGAACAAAATTTGTGAAAGGTGAAGAAATGAAACTGGATATTCGGGTGAACTGCTCTGGAAACTTGTGTGTAGTGGCTGGTGATCCTGAAGGACGGACTCTTGTACCAGCTCACAGGCCAGGACGTGTGGTTGGTGAAGCTGTACTCAGAAACTCTACAGTGATGTACACAAACTAAAATACACCATGAACCTCCATAACTGGAGTGCTTGTTGCCATATTTGTCTGGGACACTGGTTTTCTTGAAAGGCAAAGGGGTCCTAGGGATTTAATTCAGCTGAGAGAGTGGCTCTTTCCTGTGTAAATTCAGATAACACTGGGACAAATGGCTCTTTCTTTTTTGAGCATATGTCTCTCTTCATGCCTAGATGGTATTTGTTTAGTATGTAAGCAGTTGAGAGTGAATAGTGTCAACGTTGTACTGTAAAGGGACTCTATTAACTGGAACATATTTCACAAGAGAACCGTGGCAGCAGATGGTGTATTATAACTGACTTCTTTTCTTGTTGATTATTTATTCTGAGAAGGTTTTTTTTCTCCTAACAGGCTTGGACATTTTTAACCTGGATAACTTTAAAAAGGGGAAAACTATTATTAAAAAGTAAAAATAATTCATGTATGTATATATATATATGCACACACTGTAAATAAATATCTTAGTGTCATGTTTGTGTTACGTGATTGTGTTAATTTTTTTTCCTAACAGGCAAAATTATAAGTACCATCCTTACACTGTCATTAGGATACAGTGCTATTTTAAAGGATGTGAGAGTATTTTGAAACATTTTCTTGATGTATTAATCTTTCAGCAGTGAGTTAGAATTCAAGAATTCTTTGAAGTTGATTTGGTTTAAAAAAACAACCAACAAAAAAATCCTACCTCATTGTAAGCTGTGGTGTTGGGGTTGCATTCCTTCACACTTAACCATTGTGTTGCAAGAGATTTTTTTTATTTTAATTTATCCAGAAATACCTCCCTCTCTTCCTCTCCAACCCAAAGATCTTGTCATTGTCACAGAAATAGGTATTTTTCACTTTCCAGGCCTTATTTGAAAGGGGGAATGATCAGGTCCTTTTAAACATGAAAAATTAGGAAAGGATGAAGTGAGACAAATACAAAATGTGTTTTTTCATACGTCTTGTAAGAATCCCTGTAGCTGTGTGTGTGTGTGTGTATCATGTCTCACCTTTTATGTACACACACATATATTTACGTGTATTTATGAAGTGTTGGAGCAGTGATTTAGGACCACCATTCATTATTTGGTGTGGAAAGGTTTCAATTGCTTGGGCAGCTTGTCTTAAGAAATTACAAATACTATCATCTTAGGTAGATGTCATATTTTGTCACATCCGTCCCCATTGCAGAGACTGTAGCAAGACCCACCATTGTAGCACTGTTCAGTCAGGTGTATCTTGTAGGGAAAATGTACCTGGTTCATGTGATGTTGATCACAGTTTAAGTGGGGTGTTGTTTTGTTATCAACGTGTAATTACCTGGCCCTCGCTGAACTATACACTTAGGATCAATATCTGCATTATCTGAACTATACACTTAGGATCAATATCTGCATTATCTGCACATAAAGCTAGACGATATAGTTATGAAATGTTAATTTGTGCCTAGAAATTTCTGAACAACCTTGTATACCCAGGATGGCTGTGACTGGCGGGGCCACATCAGCCCCTCTGCTGCCCCACTCCCCTCTCCTACGCACCTCACTTCCTTGTGTTTTCATGTTTTGTTTGTGTGTCTGCTTAGCTGACTTTCACCCCCGCAACTAGAAGGCTCCTGATAATTCCCTGGTTGCCATTTAACATGTGCAATGTTTGATCATTGTCTTCCTCTTTACCAAGACAAAATTTGGGCAAATGCCATCTTGGGGAGTTTGGGCTAACCCCTCACCAGCCCCTTACGTCCTGTGCTGTCTCAGCAGCCGCTGCTACCCAGGCTGTTTTTAGGGCAGCAGGGTGGTGTAGGTACCCCCTCAGCAGGCTTTCTCAAAGGACAGGCATCTGATTCTCGTAGGACTGAAAGGCAAGCTGAAGACCTGTGATTTGTAAGTGAGCTAAATTTAATACATTAGGTGGTAGGCCAATAGTCTGAGCTGGTGGTCTGCTCCCATGGAGGTAATGAGTGTTGATACCTCCCATTCCCAATGCTGTGACTTCAGCTTTCGCCATGTACTGTCTTAGGGGGCAAAGAGTGTTTTGTGGGTCCAAACAGAATTGACATGGACACCCCAACTCTATCCCGAGTTCTGCACCCTTTCCTTAAAAAATTAAAACATGCGCTTTAGGAGTAATGCAAGCATTCAAATACATTTAATTTATAAATACATCCAGATGTCTTAGCTTTCCTTTTGTACTCAGCTTCCCAAAGGGTCCTTGGTGCAGCTGCTGAACTAACCCAACTCAGCTAGGAGTGCCTGTCTATCGCCACGTGTAGGGTTGCTGTGTTACGCTGTCCCTAGCTCTTGTATGTACCCCATGCGTATGGGGGTGTTGGGGTGCCTGGAGCGCTGCTGGTGCTGCCCGGCAGCAGTGCTGAGCTCCGCCAGCGGCACGGCTGCCACTCTGCCGACCTCCAGGAGGAGCTCTGGCTTCAGCCTACAGCGAGAAACTCCAGCAGGCTCGAAAGGCTGCAGTTTTCTCACAGGACCTGCTTTCGGGCTTCCTGCTCATGCGGGTGGAAAATGCCTGCCTGGAAGTTCCGCTCAAAAACCAGAGGGGGGAATCCTCCCACTCTTCCCACAAATCCCCACTCTTTCAGAGGTAAAATGCTCTTTCAAATACTAACCCACCTTCTCGGCTGCTTTTCTGGCTTCTGTCTCTTTTCTTCCCTTCCCCTGTCTATGGCCACCTTGGCACCCACCTTTGTTTCCTGCTCCGGACTGATGCAGGAGCTCAGAAGCAGACCTTCAGCAGCAGCAGTCCACCAGCCCCGCTCTCTACGCACTCATGCCAGGACAAGGAGTTAAGACAAAGCTCAAAGCTTTAAATAAGTTAAAAGTACTCATTTTTAAGAAGTTCAATACAGGTTCAGTGAATTGTGCCTTGCAGTGACCGACTGCGAACTGGATGCCATTGCAACACACTAAGGACACCGCACTGTGAAGAGGAATTTCTGCGTCAAGTCTGTCTCAGCCCCCGGGAGGGTTCTGAGCACGTCTGTCCTTGGGTGGTAATGTCAGTGCTACTTTGTGTTAGGTGGGAACATGTGGGACATGCCTAGAGGGAGGCATTGCAGCTGCTGCTTTTGAGGCTATTGAAGATGTTCATATGTAAAATTAATCACTTTGATTTATTGAGGATTTGGATCTTAAAACGTAACTTTACCAAGGAGAAAGTTTATTTGGCACAGGAAGTTGTCTGAACTGACATCTTCTTACGGCTGTAATGCAGTTTAAGAAGTTCATAGATGAATGTGGGTAGCAGATACTGCCTTGCTCTTTTGAGGTTAAAAACTTCAACAACGTGGCAAGCTGTCAGCAAAATATTGTAGTCAATTCAGTTTACTGAGCTAGGGGAAAAAAAATCCCCCTGCACGAACCAAGTAGTTATGGAAAAGCTTTGTAACAGCACTAACCTGAGAAGAGATCTTATCTGTGTTGTATCAGACACTTGTGGTTGAACACAAAGGGTTTTATTTTTTAAAGAAGACAAAAGGAGAAAAAAATGATGGGGGAAAATGATAACTAGTGTCGTGGTTTGAGAAGTTTGGGGGGTCTAGCTTTTTGGGTGTGGTAGGGGCCAAAAGATGGCTCCTGTAAGGAGCTTCCAGANGCTCCTTTTACTCTGTAATAAATTCACTTTATCATTTAAAAGCTCTGACCTTGTCTCAGCCTGATTTTGCTCCTCTACCAGCATTTCTTATCATGGGTTTAGTAACACAGTTCAATTCGGAAGGGAGGAAAAAAGCAGTCTTAGTGGGGCCTTAGCCGTTTTGGCCGGGGCTAAACCACTACAACTAGTTGAGACATTAATTTATGTAGCCTGAAAATCTGTCTAGAGCACATATTGTGTCTGAATAAACTGAAATCTGAGCCAACAGCTGCTTCACCAGAGCAGAACATAGAAGCCTCTTTGTTGAGAGATCTTGTGCTCTGACCTTCGGACAATCATGAGTCTTGTGTAACTCCTGCCATTTGAAAAGTGAAAGATCTTGGTCTTTCCATGGTTTTCTAGATTCAGACCTGAAACTTGTCTCACAGAGGATGCCAGTAGTGAACAACAGCAGGCCAACAGCAAAAATAGATAAAAGTAATTATTTGCACATGTTATGTTTCTCATGTTAACTCACAGCAAAGTTGAGTTTAATTTTTGATTGTTTAATGCTCTTTCATAACATATTACTTTGCACATTAATTTTGCTACATTCTCAACTTATTTTTTAATTGCCTGTTCAGGTAGGAACAACTAAGTCACATCTGAGTGGTGTTCTCCACAGTTATCTCTAAAAGAAACTAATTTTTCTGGGCAGCTTTTGTACACCTAAGAAGGAGCAATGGCTCTAGAGGCACACAGACATCTCACTGAATCTTACTCATTTTTTTTTCCAAAAGATTACACAGAATGAGAGAGTTTTCTCATCAACTTCTTCCAATGCAAGTTATTATCCCCTTGCCCAACTCAAATAAAGAGGAAGCTCCTGATGTTTTTGTTAGGTTTACAATTATCCTACCAGCTATGCTGCAAGATTTCTAAATTAATACTGCATATCTACACACAAAAAATAAACTTCTCAGGGCAAGATTTTTCTAAAAGCTGCCATAATAGAGTAGAGCTCTTGCCTATTGCCTCTGCTTGTCCTTATAACAGGTCTATTTATACTGCAGAATGAGGGGGAAATGGAGACCCCATCACACCACAAACAAACCACCCCATAACCTGGTTACCAGAAATGCCTAGAAAAGGGCCACCGGAAATTTGGGAGGAGAGATCCTGTAGTTTTGCCACATACTGCAACTGCTTCCTAAGCTACATCTATCTATCTATCTATCTAGCTAGCTAGCCAGCTGTCTGTCTTTTGGACATACCAAAAAATAATGAGATCTTGGAAGGTCAATGTGCAACCTTCTCTCAGTAGGTTCTTGCCGGATGAGCAATGCTTGACAAGCCCACATTAACTGCCAAACCACCAACCAAGCAGCATTTCACCATCATGTTTAACAGTTCCATAAAACAGCTGTGGCAGCTGTGGTTTCTTCTACATGAAAAGCATTAATCCATATGGGATTCAGAGAGAATTGTTTCTCCACCACATTGCTGCAAGCATCCTAGTGTGTTCAGTTTGAACTGGTAGAAGGAAAGAATATTATAAAACCTAGAAGCAGCTAATAATTTATAAACAGGGGTATTTAAACTTACTTGAAATCCAGTTTAGATATCCCAAGACAAAGTTCCAGCATTGTAGAGTCAGAAGTCTAATCAGATCAGCAAATCATCTATTTTAACCTGCTGACAAGTTGAGGGGATCAGCAGTAACCCTAGGACTGTGCCAACTGACTTACTGTGCAATTAGGGTGAATCATGGAATTTCTTTCTTCCTCGGTTTCCTTATTTGCACAGCAGAGGGAAATACAATACCTATCTCTCAGATTCAAAGTGGGGACAAACTTTATTTGGAGAGCACTCTGGTGATCCTCAAGTCAAAGAAGTGCTGAGTACAAATCAGCAAGCCTCTAAAGTCTCCATGAAGAGCTTAAATGGGGTAAGAAGGAGAAAGGTCTCCATGAAGATTGTATTGAAAACTAGGAAAACATAGACTGGAGTACTGCTCCTGAAGGCTTAGCAAAGGCTTAAACCTGTTAACTTCCCTTAAAACAGGTAAGACTTGCCCAATGCTGAGAGTTGATCCCAGAATCCCTTTTATTAAGCCAGTGCTTTAATCAGATGAACCCCAGCCCCTGCTGGAAGGAAGACCCATGCTGAGGGTTTCTGCACCGTAGGGAGTGATCTCTTCTCTGATGGATGATGCATATCCCCGTCTCCAGAAGCTGAAGGGTTCAGTTCTGGCTAGCAGAGACAGCACTTTTGAGGACTGAAATTATTATTCCATGTTCAGTATTCCCACTTTCAAGACTCCTCTTCCTTCAGAGCCACACTGCCCTGCTTGCAGTTTGTGATCTTTAGAAGCCATACCAGAATTCCAGCCTGGGCTGGATGCTCTGATATACTTAATGAGACAGAAAAGGCACAAATCACACAAACAGGGGTAGGAAGACTGTGAGGATCTGGGTTATACATACACAAGAGAAATGCATTGTAGACTACTTTTCTCAGTGTCAGTTGGAGGTTAAAGGTATAAAAAGAGACAGAGAAGCTTTGCCAGTTGAGTTAGAACATCACTAGCTTTCCTGAATTCTATTTTCAGTGTTAGGTACTGTTCTGTTGCAGAAAGACAATGCTAAAAATTTTCATTTTCCTAAGTAAGAATGGCCTCCACATCAGGCTTTCTGATTGATCCAGCTAAACAGAACTACGTTTGAGGACTTGGCCATTTACAGAGCTCCTTCAGCTTTCCTGTTACATGATAGTGAAAAATGCTTGTCTCAGAAACATCCCACCTGAGCACATCCTGTGCCCTCGACAGCCTAAGTGTAATTCTGCCTGACTCTTCTTAAACAGGATTCTTCAGTCCTAGTATCACATTGTTTTAATGACACTGGATAAAACTGCAGTTCAAGACTTTTCAGTATGCCCACTAGGAGAAAAAAGATGCTTTGTATGTGACAGGGGCTTTTGCTTAGACTCATCTTATGACACACTTTTCCTGACTCTAGAACAACCATCACAATGGTTCTGAACTCATCAACCCAAGGAGCAATTTCAAGAGAAACATTTTGTATTCCAGTATAACACTCAAGCTATCCAACTGAAGAATAATCTATAAACTGACCAACAGTCATTATTACTCTGAGGATGACATGTTTGTAATTCATATCTATTACAAGATAAGGATAAATAAAGATCTTTTATTGTTTAGCATAAATGGCTGCAGATTTCCTATTTTTCTACTCCTCCAAATCTACCAAAATATATTTGCATCAGAAACAAAAGGTAAGTCAAATCTTGGCAGATCAAAAACACTGAACAAAAGACCTGGGTTCAGTGTTTTCCTTGCAATGCACAAACACAAAAGGTTGCTCCTTGAAACAAGATTGGGATAAAGGTTAGTACAGTGAAGCTGGCAAAGAAACACCAATGCTATGGGAGAAGAAACCTTAAAAAGAGGTTCCTGAATGGGTTACCATTAACACAGAACCTAAACCACTCACAGCACACAAACTAACATTTTGTGGAGAAGCAATTCTGGTCAGAAAATGAGTGAACAAATTTTCACTTTCAAAGGGGAAAAATGCTCAAATGTAAACTATGGACAAGGCAATCTCCTCTTTCTCTTCTGCTTTTTCCATTCTCTCTCATCTTTCCCCCAGGAGGTTAAGATCCCATGCTTTAACAATGTGTTGAAGATCATAAAAATGTCAACAAACTCCATTGTTCTGTACAATGGCTGCTCAGACAAACTCTTTTAAAAGAGATATCTTTTGGAGATGGCTACATTATCACTTCTCCAGATTCAAGCAATCATGGATGTGAGGATACAGTTCAGCAAGTCCTGCATTTCACAGGTAGAATACTTGTCTAGTTTGGAGTGTTGGACCTGTCTAGTAATCTGAATGTTCTGATCTCTCAAAGAAAGGCTTAATTGAAATAGAGAAGAATGACAGGAACAAAGACCTGTAAAACCTGGCGTTCCATACAGGGAATGTTTCCTATAGGATTCTTCCCTTTCTTGGTGATTTGCGACCTTGGATTATTTATTTGTGTTATCTGACATTCCTAAAAAAACCTGATTGCAGCAGCAGCAGCAACTTCAGATCATAACTTTTTGATTTGTCACAGCATAGGAAAAAATCCTCCACAAGAAAAACTATATAAAATTTCCTACAGAAAGTTCTGCTCAAAATGAAATTTTGGTAGGATAATTGCTGCGCCTTCATAGCTACATTTCAACAAAGGAATAGAAACTGCAGAGAGCAAAAAAATCAAATTTGTGGTCTAATGAGATGCAGAGAGTAAAAATAATTTGGGTCAGACATCTAGAACAGGAGCTTGCCCTGTCTCTTTTCTCTTCAACTGTAAGACCCCAGCCTCTTCCCTTGAGAAAAAAGATGCTCAGCACGCAGAGGGGAGCACAACAGCGTGCTGGGAGGCGCACCAGGGAGGCTTCTCTCTCCTGCCACTGACAGATGCAGCCTCGTGAATTAATCTGCTCCTTTCTTCGAGCTGGTTCAATGGGACTGTTATAGTCACAGCTACTGTTGTGTGCTGTACACCCAGCTAATGGTTGTCACAGTGGGAAAGGTATGGAGTGGGAGTTTTGTAGGGACTGATTCTTGATTCAGTACTAGTCAGCATTTTAATTGATTTAGCAGTACACGAAACAAAAGCAGAGAAGTGGTGTGGGCAGACTGCAAGTGCTTTGAAGGACAAAAAATCCTGCAGCATTAGTAAAAGATGTAGTAATAAAGAAAGCAAAGCCCCACTAAATCAATGAAGTTGGGTACAATGTATTAAAATCTGAAACTAAGGGGAAAAAAACCTTGTAAATGGGTGGATGAACTATTAAGACAATCACCTACAACAGAAAAGAGCAACTAGTTACTGGTTGCAATTCTTGTAACCAGCTCACTCTGCTACAGTTCCAGTTGGAATATTCCTCTGTGCCTTGGGCAAAGCACAGAACTCCACTGTCAAATTCTTACAAATCAAAGAATGCAAATCTGGCTTCTTCTTTATTGGAACTGCAGCAGTGAGTGAAAAAAAAGGAGGAAATGCATGGAAAATAGAGCCAGAATAGATGCAAGTGCACCAGAAAAAAATTCAGTATAGGATTGACTTGGTATCCACCTTGACCAAGATGTTTAAGGCCACAGTGGGGTGCACACCTCAAATTCTCTATGCCCTTTAGGGGAGATAACCATTCATTAACCAGTAACATAGGTGAAGTGATACCACACTGCCACTGAACAAATTAACTTTTTCCAGCTCAGTTTAGTTAAAACAAGGTCTCCCTAAACAAAAATCTCTATTAATATGATACTAAATATTTTGGGTTGGTAAAGTATCTTATAAATCTTGAAGTTTTCATTCCTTTGCTCTCTCATGACCAAACTGTAAATTATATTAATGCTTTCTTTAGTAACTATATTTGCAGATTTACCTGCTGTATTTTAGAAATCCTGGCATGTATTACCCAAGCACCTTTTTAATATTTTAGTGTAAACCTAACACTATTTTAATACACAAAGCTTTATATTTTCAAATATTTAAGTGACATCTGACGCAAGATTTCATGTATTTTCGATAACGTGTCAAAACTTTATTGAGTTCACTCCACATCTATGAGGATTCATGTAGGATATAAAAAGAAAAGATCAGTTCCTCTTTTATTTTAACCTTCAACAAAGGTACAGTAAGGTTTCTGGTGTCACAGCATTCTCATTTGTTTTCATGCAGACAATTTTTGGTACAAACAGGACTCAGACCAAAAGCTGAGTAAAGTGTAGGAAATCACTGAGGTAAGAAATGTCTCTTTCTAGCAGTATTTTATCCTTCTGCTAGACAGGGCGTTAAATGTTTGGTTTTCTCTACAATGCAAAAAAGAAGACAGGTGTTTTGTCCATAGTTTTATTTCACCAGGAAGGTTTATACAGTTCTGCATAAAGGTCATTGTATGCACAGCCCGAAGTACAAAGCTCCCTTTGAAAACTCCAGCACAAAGACACTGCATATTGACAACATTAAACAACAATGTGGGTGGTATAGGGAAAAAAAATTAAAACAAAATAGCATTCTTCCTATTGGAAAAGCAGAATAAAACAAGGCACTTTCAGTAAATAAGTAAAGAACAGAAACATGCTGTATCAAAGATTCCACAGAACTGACCCAGAGCACTGTAACAAAATTCTGCAGTAATGAACAAGTAAAATACAAAAAGGCACTACATAATCCTCTCCCTGCAACTCCCATTTCTCAACCAATTAGCCAACTGAACTTGGCACAATGGAGTCTTAATTATAAAGTGCATCTCCTGTCTTAATACATTTTGAAAAATAGGCTATACAACATAGGTACCAACATCCCCATGTGTACAATATATTGAAACAAAAATACATTGCAACTAGATTCAATCTAGTTATGAACTGTGCAGGAAAAAATATGGCTTCTTTACAAGTCTTTCAATAACCTCCATATAATCTGGAATATTTTTAAACAAACATGAATGCATTAGCAAGGTGGTAAGAGGTAGTGTTCCAAGTAAAAGGCAAACTTACAGATTTTATTGTTACATGGGTATATAACAAAGGTATCCCAGATCTTCAAAGCGGCATTACTGAACAAAAAGTATTACAGTATGCCATCTTGGGATGAAAATAGTGTTTTGGGGGTCTCAGATTAGTTCCTTCAGCAAAACTGACCATTTTTACCATGTCCAACTGCGATCCCGTTTTCTAAGTACTTTTCTCTTGGTAGCGGAAGTTTTCCTATTGCATTGCATTAAAATTTCCAGAGAAACTTTCTTCAACTTTAGAATTTAAAACAAACACATTCTCCATTCTTAAACACAGACAAGTCCATTTTTACTTCAGCAAGCATTATTTTATGGCTATAAAAGTATGAAAACATAAATACCAAACAGCTGAACACATCAAATGTGTCACAACAGTGGCAATATATGACATGCGAGTTAGATGTGTTCGGTGATTTAATGTGAAACTTTTGTCATTCTGCTAGGAAAGTCAGCCAAATTGTGTATGTACACTATCTAAACTTCAGCTGATTTTAGCCCTTATTAGACTTCAATATATTAAATATACAAAGGCTAGATAAAAATTGAAATCAAAGCAGCACTGGGTATATTTCTTACATTAATAATTTGTAAGGATTTATGTAAACATTCAATATGTGCATTCTTGCTCTTTGCTGTAAATTCTTCACAGCTACTCTATGTTCCTACCCACAGACACATCCCAAACACAATCCTTTCCCAGGTAACAGCAGCTGCTGCTCAGCTACTCTTCATCCACAGCATAGGCTACTTCAGCAACTTCAATGCCTGGGACAGAATTTCCAGCCAAAGAGCCACTCCAGCATGGCTCACGGTTCTCTTTGTCTGAGCTGAAACGACAGATCAATAGGTGGAAACTGGTATGATTCTCTATAGCCATTTTATGCAGATAATCCACAGAACATTTACAATGCTTTTTCAACTTATCACTTATTCCACATCTACAGTTATCTATCCTGAGGGCCTTTATGCAGCAGAAAGGTGCAATAAAATGCTGAACTCCTCAGCTGTGCAGAATTTATGCAAGACCAAACATTTCAAAACACACACTTTAAGAGTAACTAAAATATAAGTAAAATAATAGTATTTACCAGCTGTCCTCACCCAGGGTACCCTGGTCTGCTTCTACTGCAGAAGACTCCACCTCACCACTGCACTCACTTTCTTCTCCTGACATTTGACGAGTCATTTTTCCTAAAGATAAATCCCTACAACAGATAAGAACAGAGTACCACCAATCCATACAGCAAACATTCACCACTGAAGAACTGTTTGTTTCATTTTAAGCTTTGCACCTTCTGGGAACGTTTCAAACTCACTCCTGCATGCCCTGTTTCTTTTACTAGTACTGAGATGGCAGGGCTTGCACTGGGTAGCTATTTAAACAGTTTATTTGCTCCAGCTGCTTATTCCTAAACGAAATTCAGTCCTCTGAATCTCTGAGCCACCAAGATGACTGGAGGTATTGAGCACCTCTCCTATTAGAGAAAGCTGAGATAAGTGTGTTTGTTCAGCCTAGAGAAGAGAAGGCTTCAGGGAGACCTAATTGCAGCCTTTCAGTGCCTGAAGGGAGCCTGAAGAAAGATGGAGAGAGACTTTTTACAAGGGCCTGTAGTAACAGGACAAGGGGAAATGGATTCAAACAGAAAGAAGGTAGGTTTAAATTAGATATTAGGATTTTTTTTTTTATTGTGAGGATGAGGCACTGGCACAAGTTGTCCAGAGGAGCTGTGGATGCCCCATCCCTGGTAGTGTTCAAAGCCATATTGCATGGAGCCCTGAGCAACCTGGTCCTGGGGAAGGTGTTCCTGCCCATGGCAGGGGAGTTAGAACTAGATGATCTTTCAGGTCCCTTCCAATTCAGGCCATTCTATCACTCTCTGGTTGCATCACAACTTAGTAGCTTTACAAAATTCAAGTCCCAGAGAGGAGTGTGTATGACTTTAGACAAAAAAAATTACAATCAGACTATGCCACACACATCTTGCCTAAATGGCAGGATTATAACCAAAACATAATCAGAAGGAAGACAGGCAGATGATAAAAAGATTTCTTCAACAGTTTCCCAAGTTTCTCAATGCAACTTTATAGTATCACACACTGTCAGAACAAGTCATTTTCCCATTAATGAAAGAGAGACAACTAATTAATCTTTTCTTAATGGCAGCAAAAGATAATGGTCCAATTAACTTGGTTACAAATGGGAATATGGTCATGTAAATTGAATAAAGAAATCCTTTTTGCCAAAGCATTTCTCTGTGTGGAAAACATAAATCAACAGCATTGAAAACTGTGACTTGAATTAAAAGCAAAAGCTTGTGACCTGTTTTGTGTTGTAAGTGGAATATTGTTTTTTTTAAATTACTCTAACTACTGTTTCTATTGTTTTATTTTAATGTATGAATTTCAAGTAAAGCAGCATTCCGGAGCATGATTATTGGCTGTGTTTTGACCAAATCCAGCCATACGTAGAGGCCTACAAATCTCAAAGTTTCATGTCTCATCCAATTGTCCCCTCCTACCTCACACACTTTTTAGGTCCCTGGTCTCTTTAGAGCTTGTAGACATAAAATGGTTAATTCTTGTTGGGCCATCAGATAAAAAATTACACTTCAACAAGGGCAAAGACAGACATTTCTTTTGGGTTCATTTCCCATCAGACAAGCTGAAGTTCTTAAACTAGATCACAAGTTTACTCAGTAATTTTTACAACTAAAAGTCACAGAAGTTATTTTCCATCAAGACTTCAGACAATACCTGTCTGTCTTCCAATAATTTTGTATGTCTGGGAAACTGGCAGTGTGTTTATGTATTTAAAAAACATTATCTATCTTCAGGGAAAACACTAAAAAATAAAATCCCTTTATGCTATTCATGCCTTCTTATTTTCAGTTGCACAGAATTTCCTACCGTGATGTTTTAGCTAAATGCAAGTTATTTAATTTTTACTGACTATTTCACTGTTTAAGCCAGCAACATGTCATAACTTTCTCATCAAACAGGGAAAGCATCTTTCAGATGTAATTACTTGCCTTTAGGAGTGAGCAACAGACTGAATATGGTATTCTGATTGGAATTTTCAGTAAGCCACAATAACTCAATTTGAATTATTTTTCAAAGATAGTTCACTTGAACCTTATAAGGTGCAATTTGTTAGTCAACTTGGATATGCTGGACTCAGCAACCCATGCAGTATTAAAATAAACTTTATTTTTTTTAAATTTCTTCACTGCCCCTGGTCATATACACAGACCCACAGAGGGAGCTAATTTTTTCATCTGGTCTCACATTAGGAAGAAACTATTTATTATTAGGAAGAAGTTCTTTAGTGTGAAGGTGGTGAAACATTATAACAGGTTGTCCAGAGATGTTGTGGATGCCCCATCCCTGCAAGTGTTCAAGGCCAGGTTGGATGGGGCCTTGAGCAACCTGACTGAGTGGGAACTGGATGATGTTTAAGGTTCTTTCCAACCTAAATTATTCTGTTATTCTCTGAAATTCTGATGGGACCATGGGAATTTACTCTTTTGCTAAGGAAATGCTGCAATGACTGACTCAGCAGCTCTAATGGGACACTGGATAGCACAACATCAATTCCCTGGCTCCTGTTACAAAATTTAGCAGACAGGCACCATTTTTCCCTTGTGTTTAAATGGACAATCTCCAGTGCTATTTAAATGGTACCTGCAGCATCTAATTCCAAGCAATTCAGAACAAAGTTGAATACATTATTACAGACATGTAATTGCTTGAACACTATGCTCCAAAGCTCTGAGTACAGACAGAATTTTATAACTCAAAGCAATTTTTCCACTCATCTCTAGCAGGGCATTTCACATTTTCAACATTTCAAGAGCAGAACAGAATCTTGTTCTATCTTTACAGGACTTAAAGGATTAGGAAACAATTACAGTTACTTTAGAGGGAAAAGATGGGACAAGTTTCTCAGTTATTTGTACTAAAGAGCTTTTAGCCAGCATATGAGAAAGAGCTTACTGAAAATATTGCTTTGTATGTGGTTATGTAGGAAAAATGGATTCCAAGATACAGCTAAAGCTGGTGCTTGTGATTGGACAGAGAAAATGCCTTCATGGAGATGAACTCCTAAAACCCATACAATTTCTACATACCTAATTCTTCTTTCAACAGCATCAATATGAAGTTGCTTTTCAGTTAACAATTTCTTCAGTGATTCAACCTCCCTTTGTTTTTCAAGCAGTTCTTTTTGTAGGCGGTAATTTGTTTCCTCCAGAGTTTCACAGAAAGCCTAAAAGACAAATTTAAGAGCATCTTCAATTTAACTTCAGTGGACTGCCTTTATTGATTTTCCTCTTAGAAATATCAACATGTAACAGAGTTGTAGCTCCTTTTCTTCAGATTGATTACTATAAAAAGCTATGTAAATTTTAAATAAAATTCCAATCTTAATAAAACAATGCTGCTTTGAGTGTTGAATTTATTATGCTAAACTGCAATGCAAATACTTTAATCACATAATTTGTTTTTCTTGCAACAAGACAGACTTTAGAAAAGTAGTCCCCGATTTTGACCCTTTTTTCCTATATGGAACATAAACTGAACTCCCTGTTCCCTTTTCTCCTCATAAAGTTTTGTTTCCACATGACTTGAAAGTCAATTTCAAAGTACCCAATTATTCCCATGATGGGAGGAATATCTGGGTTAAATACGTGTTCTTTCCTTACCCAGGATAAAGACTAAGCTGTACACCTCTGTGCCGAACACCCTCTACAAATACGAAGCCATGACAATCAGAACACCAGTACAAAAACATTTTGGAAAAGTTTAATGGATGCAGTGAACACTAACTATTCAGCCATGACAAGCATGCTGTGCTCCTCTGCTGAGCATGAGGTGTATCTATCACACACCCTGATGGTTCTGACAGTGAGCAATCTCCGGATGTAACGTGAAGAGCCCGTGTATAATGCAACACCCACAGAATGCAGGAAGTGACAGAAGCGTTGGCACACAGCCTGCTCATCCATTACTGGAAAGCACAAGTCTTCCAACAGTAATGTGCAATTCTGATTTAATAATTTACATGTTCTCAATAAATAAGAACCCCATGTGGGAAACTTTCTTGGCTTATATTACCTGCAACTAACCACTAAGTCAGAGTCCTCTGAATATAAACATTTTGTACAAGCTCGATTAAGAGCAATGCTGTTAAGACACTGTTTTCCTACTTTTAAAACAGGTTACAAACATCAAGAAGATAAAATGCTTTGCTTTAACTGAAGCAGACTTACGATGTCTTTTGTCAGACTTTCAAATGTTAAGTTCTCCTGTAATTATACGATACAAACGAGAAGTTTTCAACTCAATAACCCTATTTTTTCATTGATTTTTATTTTATTGCCTCAGACAGCAAATTTATCTTTGTTGACAAGCACTAGAAAACCAGTCATGACTTAAGCCATAGTTTTATTCATGTCTACTAGAGCCAAGAGCACGTGTCATGCAATGTGTTCTGCACACAGCATTTGAAGTGATTGCTTTAGCTATCACTCTGGTCAAGTAGTCATCCCATTCTACCCAAGAAAAGTAAGTAAATTTTACCATGCTCTGTAAAAATATTCAGGGTTGCTGGTACTCCAACTAAAAATTGGACCTTATTTCCTGAAGAATACAATTAAGTTCATTATTTCTACCTTTAGATGCATGCCATGGAAATCTCCCTATACTCAAAAAACATAAAAATACTGCACAAGTGCTGAAAACTGTTAAATTGTTTTGTATGAGAAGTGAATAAAGTCTTTTGGAAACTCATCTCTAGCTGCAATTTGGGTATGAGCTGCCCAAGGGAATGTAGTTACTGTTCACAGCTGAGTAAGAAAACATCAATACATTGTAAAGGATGCTGCAATACAAAAAAGGTGAACCAAAGCTAAGAAAGGGAACAGCTGGACACCTGGAGTCTGGAACAGTTTTGACACCCAGGCTGGACTAATTTTCCCCATAATTCTGAAAGGACAACAGAACTAGTCCAGCCAGAAGACAGCTTTGCTTCCTTCTTCAGTGGATCACAAAACACAGATGGCTGGGAAAGATCTGTGGAAACAACTTCCAAGGATATGACAAAAATAAAAATATTTAGGGAATATTTTGCCTACTCTTCTGTGATTGAATTTCTGTAAGGCATAATCAGCTTCTAATGGAGCAGGTACTTGTATCCCTCCTCCTAAAAAAGATAAATACGTTTTGGCAAGTCTTTGGAATAGCAGAACAGACATAAACCAAATAGAAGATATCCATATTTCCCATTATCAGGAAAACAGTAATAGAATACTTTTTCTGCAATGCTTTGGATGACAACAGAAAGGCAAAACAGAAGTAATTTTTGAGATACCTTTAAAAATGAACTGCAGGAATAAGTATATGAACCTTGGTGCTTTTCCTGTATAAGACAGTTCAGGGAAAATAAAAACCCAAACAAACCAACAAACAGCAAGGGATGGATATAGATGTTTTTAGTATGTAGGAGTTCAGGCTCCTAAAAATCAGAACCAGAACAAAAAGCATGACCACAACCATGGATTTCAGGCTGAGCAGATTTCAAATGTCTTCAAAAACCTACTTGGAAGAAAGAATCCATGGAAATCCTTGTTGAAGAAAAGAGCAGTCCAGGAGAGCTAGTTGATATTTAAAGATCATCACCTGCAGGGTCAGTGAGTACAGCTCAACAAGGAGGAGGTCAAGCAAGGGCTACAGGAGGCCTGTATGGATGAGCAAGGATCTCCTGACTGAACTCAGACATAAGAAGTACAAGGGGTGGAAGCATGGAGAGGTGACCTGGAAGGAATGTGAGGTTGCTGTCTGATTTTACAGGGACAGGATTAAGAAAGTGAAGGACAACCTGGAGCTGAATCTGGCAAGGCATGTGAAACAAAACAAGAAAGGATTGTACAAGCACATACCAACAAAAGGAAGACTAGGGAAACCATGGACCTATTGTCTTGGTTGGCAAGATCAGCCTTGAATAATTCCAGACCTCTGCAACCAGAAAGGAAAAAGAAAAGAAAGGGCAAGACAAACTTACTTGCAGTGGTGAAGACCAGGTCAGGCAGCTCTTAAATTGGACATACTGAAGTCCCTGGGGCCTGACAGGTTGTACCTATGGAAGCTAAGGGAGCTGGCCTGGTGCCCTCCAGAGCCCCAAGTCTCATGATTCGGTATCATAAGAAAAGATAATTAATGGACTTGAGCATCTTTCATGTCATAAAAGGAAGAGAGAGCTGAGACTCTTTAGTCTGGAGAAGACTTGGAATGATGTTATCCATAGGTAAAAAACAGGATGGGAGGGACTACAGAGGGAGACAGATACCCTTCCCTGGTGCCCACTGACAGGACAAAAGACAGTAGGCACAAATTAGAACCAGAAAATTCAATCTGAACACAGGAAAACACTTTTTTACTGTGCTGATCATCAACCAGTGCAGCAGTTTGCACAGAGAGGCTGTGAAGTCTCCTCTGTGGAATACTAAAAACCTGACTGGACACGGTGCTGGGCAGCCTGCAGTAGCTGACCTTACTTGAGCAAGAGGGTTGGATTAGATGATCTCAAGAAGTCCCTTCCAACCTCAATCACTCTGTAATAAGGTGGGGTATCTCTTAGAGACCAGAATTTTATGACAGCCATCTCAATTTCACAGAAACTGTTAACAGGCAAAACTACAACAGCACAGCTGTTTCAATGGTTTGATGATGTTCCAGTGGAAGAATAACACAGATTTCACCCCAGTATGCATGATTAACATTTCAATGAAGAAGTCACTTAATTTTTAAAATTATCTGAACAAGCAATTATGGTAATTTAAAAAAATTTCATCATCTTAAATAGCAATGATGACACATGATTGTACAGAAATATGAGCTTGTCACACAAAAAACATACCAGATCTTTCACATGCACATAGTATGTAACAAGAGCCAAGGCACTCCTACTGACATGCAAATCAAACTGGTAAATACAAATTTAGTTGAAGTAGCATCACTTAACATCCATAATTTCTGTATGTAATGTAACAATGTATGTAAAATTCTAAAACAAGGTTATTCTATTCAAGGTTATTCTATCTGCTCTAGACAGACCTGATACAGCTCTGCATGCCAGTGAAACTTACTTCTAACAAAAGAGGCTGCAGCACACAGTATTTGTTCAATGTGCTCATAGGCATGTTGAAAGGCTGCTGGTTTACAACACTACTTCACACTACTGAGTTTTCTGCAAGAACACTATTTTTGGTGGCAAGAATTAATCCTTTAATTACATTCATTACATGAGAAGGTGTCCCTTCCCATGACAGGGGTGTTGGAACCAGATGATCTTCAAGGTCCCTTCCAACCCAAACCATTCCATGATTCTGTGATTCTACAGCAAGAAACATTTCACTGCAAGACCTGAAGTCTAAGGGATAAGCACTGTAAGAATGTACTGAATGTAAACTTAGAAAATCTCTCCTCATATTCAGAAGTTCTCTTATATAAGTAGTCGCCTTAAAAAACAGACTTCATCCATGGCTCATAAAAGTCAAAAAGGAAAATGACATTTTGGGATAGGAGGTACAACAGTCAAAGACAATAAGCGTGCACTGATAATAAGACTGCCTGTTCTAGAAACACATTCTTTTGTGATTTTTGTGAAAGAACAGAAGCAGAAGTGTTTCACTCCATACCATACTCTAACAACCGCCTTTTGCATTTTGTTTGTATCTACTGCTTAGCACTTACCCTGCTCTCTTCTAGACTGTCAAAAGGACCCGGAGGATCATCCAGACAAAGAAATTCTCTCACTGCAAGGCTTTACCAAATAAAAGAGAGTGAATTACTTGAAGTACAAAACCAGCAACAACACTTAAATAGAATCACAAAATGGTACTATTTCTTTAAAGGACACAAAAATTTACATCCTCAAATTTACTTCCAAAGATTCAAAACAATGCCAACAAACTATTAAGTCTCAGTTGTATGTGTTGATCAGGAACAGTATTTAAAATATAACTTATGAAGATGAGTAAGCAAATTTAGAACATGATTTCTCAGGATTTTTTAAAATTTTCATAGAATTGTTTGCTACATGGCAATTGACAAGCTTTTAACTTTGGTATTGCAGATTTGAAAAATTCTCCTGGAGAAAAGTAAGTATTTAAGATGGATGAAAAAATATGCTGTTAAAATTTCACTAAGACTGCAATCCATTGACATATACACAGTATATCATTTTTATAGATACAGTATATATTTTTATATAAATAAGAGAACAAAGTTAATGTGCCATGGATATACTACACAGCCATCTCTAAACACACATTTCAAACTAATGCAGTCCACTTAGAATTGTGTAACAGTTGCCAACCCCCTCTGTGCATTGTTTTGCAAAGGCCAGAAGAAGGAAGTAGGTGTAATCCTGTGGTTTACTACAGGGTATTTCAAGCATCTGGCTCATTCTACCTTCCAAATTTAGATTATTTTCACAGAACTCTAAAACATCTCCAAACATGTCCACCTTCAGCCACCTTTTTAAGACTTTCCTGCTCGGTTGTATTCATTCTTCTTCAAATAACCTCAAATCAGAACACTATTCACAATTAGTTAGCAAGTAGCAACTTAGGAGCAATGATGTGCTTGCACTCACTACTATAAATCTTTAAATCATATCCTACTGCAATTAATGCATAAAAATGAAAACGTGAATCCAAACTTAATTTCTTGTCTCTTCCTCTCATCTGGGTCCCATGGAAAAGGCAGTAATTTTCTGCCTTCCACTCATTCTCTACATTTGAGGTAGACACAAAGCACAAACACAATATAGGAAACTTTCACCCAGCTACCATTCTAATGAAACAGCTACACATTTAGCAAACAAAATGAGGAGAATTTTTTTAAACACTAATCATTGATTATACTATCACTTTTAGTTTTAAAAAGGCTCTAAAATATTCCTCTAAAATACACTGAACATTTACTTTGTTGTTGGATTTTTTTACCCTGCTTTCACCTACTTAATCCACATATGAAGATACAGGTGGCCAGTGGCTGGTGAAAATCTTGTCTTTGTATCTACTTTTACCTCATCAGCCTTTACACCAATGTGAAAGTATTTTCCTATAGTCATTCCTTTCCCCACTTAATTTATGTGAAAAATGTTTTACATTAATCAGTCTGTGATCTGTGCAAGCTACAAGCCTAAGTCTGCACTATTAAAATAGCTTCTTCCATATACCCAAACAATTAAAAAATGCTAGTTAAATTAACAATTAAATTCTGCTAGTTAAGCCTAAATTATCACTCAAATTACCACAAAAAAACCCCAAAACTGGTAAAAATTCATCCATTAATGATCAGAAAATAACTTCAAACCAAACAAAAAGTCATTCAAGCATATGAAGTACACTTCAAGCAGAAAAGAAGGGTTTTTTTTTTCTCCCTCTTGAAATAGTTTAATCTGCCTGAAATGACCCTTTTCCAACATAATGCTCAAGTCCATTATTTTTTAATGGAGGAACAATTCAACCATTAATATCTTGAAGGAACTTATGTATGTCTAATACAGAAGAACTCATGTGAAAACACTTCTGCTCACCATTTTTCTTCAGCATCTTCATCCTTATTCAGATAAGCAATTCAAACATATTTTAAAAGTATCTAGGAATTTTATTGTGTTATTAAAGGGTAACATTAACACGGCATAACATGCAGTAATGCTTGTGAGTGAAAAACAAAATATCCAGGAAAATAAATGTGAAAAAAAATCTAATCTACGTATAGCAGTTACTTACATAAGGTCAAACTTTTTTTTTTTTAACTTTTTCCTATAGCTGCTGGCAGAAAACTGGGTCTTTTTCTACAGTTTTCAAAACTCCTTGAAAATGAAAGCTATAGATGCATTATTTCACATAAGGAGGCCAAGAAATTTAAAGCCACAGTTCACTGAAAACACTGTTTCGTTACCTAAAACATGCACCTGATGGCATGACCATTTGTTTGCAGCCTAGCTTTGGTTTGAGGCTCTGCTCTGATCCCACTCTGCCCTCCATGTGTTACACCTTTTCCTTTCATTTAACAAACAGAAGATTCTGCCTTAAAAGTACCACAGCAATCTCTTCTGTCCTGTGACAGAGATGGCTGTACCCGTGTGCTGGCTGACAACCCTCTCCAGGGAGGAGCAGTGCCAGCGTTAGGAAGGGCAGCAAGGGCCAGTGCGGCCCATGGGATCCCTGACTCCAAGCTGACCGAGTTCCTCCCTTCCAAGCTTCTTATACAGGGTGGAGACAGGACAGCTCTGTCATCTATATAAAGCCACACAATGCTTCTGTTTAGCAGGTTAAACTTCTTTCTCCCACCTCACGGGTTATCTGAAATTTTCTCGAACACATTTAACTCTGGGGGTGGATTTCAATTTGATCTTTCACTGAATCTCCAATACCATGCAACATATAAGATGTCCATAAAGCACAAACACTAAATTTAGTTGCCTGCATATACCAACCTTCATTTTAAACTACTTTGTGAATCTAATTTTATTAAAAAATAGGTATACTAAATGAGGTCTCCTATCCCTGAAGGGCAAATTTCCCATTGTCAATACAGTACATAAAACACAAAGAGAAATAGAAGAGACATCTCTACAAAGAGAAAAGGCTCGTTTGGTTTTGATCTGACCCAAGTATTTTGACTTATTTGCAAAACTGCAGAAGTAAATGGTGAAAGCAGGGTCAGGTGCTTGCCACTGCCCATGTGAAGTGCAAGTAATAATTTCCATTAACAGTAACTTTTATTCTCTAATAAGTGGGTAAAAACATTAGATGGATCAAATCTCCCTTGTTCTAGTCACTTCCTGAAAAATTCGGACCTCCCATAGATCCAAATATTAAAACAGGATCAATAGGTTATAAAGTTTATTAAAAAATTTCATCTTCATGCAGAACCCTACATGGACAAGATCAGAGTTCTCAAAACCGTGTTTCAGTTAACCATCTCTTTATTAGCCAAAATACAAACTGATTTCACAAACATTTTATTTTAATTCCTTTTCGTATCTGATGAGCAATGCGGTCTAAGAGTTATGGTTTGGGATATTTTGCCTTAAATTATGACAAACAATATTTTGTCCAATATGGTCCATCACTAAGATACAAACAAGGCAGCTGAAACGCTGAACTAGCTGCAACAATACTTCAGATCTATTAAAGCAAGTCCATTCCATTTACTAGTGTGTCTCCAGCAGCATAACAAAAATTACATTTAGGGAATATTAGAGACTGATTCTTCTTCTTTTTGGCACACCTATTATTGTGTAATTTAATTATCAGGAAGTTTTTAAACTTCTCAGCTGCATACCTCACCCATATAATTATATTTAATAGCCACTGACACAGAAACTCACAGGTTAAGCCAAATATCTTTTTGAAACCCTTTAAGCTTTGTCTCTGACACCTCACAACAAAGCTTTGCCACTCAGCATGACATACTGCAGGATGACTATGAATCATCAAAATATTAACATTTTTTACTCACCTTCCCTATCCCCTTTGAGGATTTCATATGCCCTGTTTAGCCAGCCTTTACCCAACATGGCAGACTAAGAGAACTCTTCTTGCAGGGAAGTTTTTCTGTAGCTTCATCTGTTCTTGCTTGCCTTCTCTGTACCTCTAGCAGACACCTCCCTCGAAATTCAATGTTGTGTTTTAGCACTGAACTATGTGGAAGTACAGTTCAGATTCCCAGAGCAATAACTTCTTTTCCTCTTCTAAGTTCCTCTAACAATTTTAATGAAACTTTTTGACTATTGCTGAGTACTGAACTGATTCAGGAAACTAGTCGTATTAATACCAATAGTTATTTTCCAGGCTGAAAAAAACCAATTGCATTTAAAAATCTGTATGGGTGTACTTACTATCATTTTGTACTTCAAGACATGAAAATTGATGCTAATCAGTCAGTGCCTCAGGATCCTTCTATCTATTCTTCAGGAATAGTTCATGATCTCATTGTTCATTTAATTTCCAGATGATTCCATGATGTTCTGAACATCAGTGTCCATAACTGTGATCCAACATTCCATAGGTAATACCCCTAAATTTCCATCAATCCTTTTTCCCTCACCCTTCAACCATTCTATAAGAACCCTGTCATAACTTCTTGTTTGTTAGAGTTCCCTCTACAGGAGACATTATTGGTTTTTCAAGTATCATTTTTATTTACCTGCTTACCACTTTGGTTTTTTTTTATTCCAAGCAGTACCAAAAGTCAGACTGACATACAAATGCATAGTTTCCAGTCAAATGTCTCACAAAAATGTGGCAAATGTAATAACAGTCCTCCTACTAAAAGGTAAAATAGATATGAGCATTATATGGTCTTACAGCACAGATTGGCAGTTTTACATCTTAGTTCCTTTAAAACTCTTGAGGGGATGCAGTTTGCTTTAAATAATTTCTTATTCTTTCTTTTGAACGATGTTTCAGATGATGACAGGTCCTCACATGCCTTCCTCAAAGAATCTCTTGTACAGCAACCTCAGTTTTTTCATTTCTGGTGCTGGTAAAGGTTTTTAGAGCTAGCTGCACTGCCTCTAGCAAGCTGCCTCCTTAAATTCTCTTCTGGTCTTTAATAAAATTATTTCATGTTTCATTTGTCAGAAATACATTCTATTAATTTTCCCGCTTTGGAAGAATCTCCCACTTTGTATGAAAAAATATACTGTTCAAAGAGATTTCTGCACTTTGCCGCTTAAACAAGTTTTTTAAACTATTAAGACTTTTTGATTTGTTATTTACATTTACTTATATATAGCAACCTATAGTCCTATTATTATCATGTCAATTAAAAACTGATAGTTTAATATACATTTTAAGAACTAATTACATAATACTGTAGGCATACTCCATTATGAAAGCCCAACATTTAATCTTAATATAAATTAACAATATATCAATTCTGCATTAAGCACAGACAAGTAATGTTTTAGGACTAAACATGGGATTAATTTAACATTTCAAATATTACACTTTTTAGTTATCCATGTACAATTCAAAATACTGCAATTCCTCTTTTTTGCTTATGTTGAAATGAATTTAAAAGAACACTGAATAATTCACATAATGACCAAATGCACAACATCACAACATGAATGTTACTGAAATCCCTTACCAGGTTGCTCAAAGATACACTGCTGGAACCTAGGAGTTTTGTAAGAGGAATCTGGACAGAAGAAAGACCACAAAGGCATAAGCAAAGTTAATCACATACCAGTTAGCAATATCTTTGTGAGCTACCAGGTTCTGGAGGAATGCTTGCAGTCCCAGCTGTCGATCTTCCAAGAAGTCAGGATTGTAATTATCCTTGAACCAGCGCTTTGGTGGAAGGGCCAACCGAAAGCCTGGAAACATATCTTTTAGCTGAAATTGAAATCAAAGCCAACAAAAGAAAAACAGTCAAGAAAAATACTGATTTTGACACAGGCACTGACTTTACTCAGAACTATGAGGTATTTCTGACTTCTGTTAAGTTCAAGCACAAGGTAAGTCTCAATCATAAATACAATTCAAACTACAGCATAAATTGTGGACACAGTTCTCTCACTGGCTGTGCTACAATGCACTACAATGCTTTGTATTTTTCTCAAATTTACCACATAAAACCAGGAATGAAAACCTTTCCTTTGTTATTTAATGTCTGAGCCTGCTATTTAAAGCCTTTTAGTCTGTAAACATAAGAAAAATATAAGTAAAAAGTATCAGATGAATAAAAATTTCAGTGGTATTTCTTCTAAAGTACTCAGGGAAGACAAGTACTATATATATACATATATATATATAAAATAAAAATCCATTACAGATCTACAGCTCTTCAACTTGTCTTTCTTGGGGGGCTAGAAGAATAAATTACAACACATGCATGAGATACTTCTTGTAAAGAATAGTTCTTTGTACACCCACAATAATAAAATTTCAATATGCAAGTTTAGCTCAAGCCCTAGTAAGATGCAAAATTGTATTTCAGAGTTACTTAAATAGCAATGGGGTATAGCTGACATAAGAAATACCCAGAACTTTTCTTTGAATTCAGAAATGAAATATACAAGCAAATGAAAACATGAAGTGATGTAACAATGAACCCGTCCAAGGCTGCCAATTATTTCTCTAATATGCACGATGATCAAAAAAACTTTAACACTTTGACTAAAGTGTTTGACTAAAAAACAATTTTTCGAAGTGACGTTTGACAAAGAAAATCTGGGAGAGGATTTACAACCAACAGGAAAAAGCAAACAGGTTTTACAAAATCTGGTATCTCAATTGCCACAAGAACTGTTTCATCTTTTTTTCTGAATACAGGATTTAGCCAACTTCTGTCAGAGACGTTCTACATCCACCTACTACATTCATATAAATGTTGTAGTGACAGAAAATGCTAATGGGTAGCTCTTTCAGCAGATTAAGTTTTAGAAAAGTTAGAACAGATACTGCATTTCAAATAGAATCTCTCTACACACTTTAAAGGAAGAATCACATTAATGGACCACCTTCGCTCATATAAGTACTATCTCACAGCGTGAGGTGCTTTTTAAACATATCCAGTATTATTTATTCAAATAGCCCATAATAACTACTAATCTCTTATTAATAGAATGATTTACTGTCAGTCTTGCTCTTTGTTTCTGAATTTAATTATTTAAGTGTATGTTTTCCACTTAAGGAATTTCATCTTGATATTAGACTCTTATTGATACCTTTAAGTTTATCTTTGGTCATCCAAAGTTCCTTCATCTCTTACCAAGTTACCATTAATACCATATAGATATCTCTCTATATATACATGTAAAATATAAAAGTATCCTCCATGTTCCATAACCCCTCTTAAAGTGATAAACTACTGAATAGACAGAACCCGGACAACGTAACAAAATGAGTTTCTGGTATTTGTACAGAAGACTGCAGATAACCATTGCTGGGAAAGCTTTTCAACCACACAGATTTCTACTTAATGGTACTTTTACTTGTCTGGTCACAGAGATAATGTAACTTAATTCTACGGAAGGAGTATGCCTACCCACAGATTACTCCTTTTGTGGATGAAGAGTGCAAGAGCCAGCTGCTGTCAGCAGACTAATTTCCAACAGCACAGTCCTGGGGCATTCTTTCTTGAGCACTCCTCAAACACAGCAGGGAAAAACGTGGGTCAGACAAGTTATTCTGGCCATGATTGCCTGCTTGGATCCAGTACCTTTTCTACATGTCTCTCTCCCACATCATCATGTGATATATTACACATGTCACATGAGTCACAGTCTTGTGGAGAAATGGTGAACTTCTTGGTGCTTCAGACTGACCATTTCATTACCTGTTCAAACGATTATTATGTTACTATTCTGTAATTGTCTAGTATTTCCTGAATGGTGGTAAGTTTGAGCTCCTAAAGCTGACATTTCTGTATTATAAAAAGCTGAATGTCTTACAGACAAAGAGTAAGTAGTTTAGCTGTACATTGAAAGACGAAAAAGCTTCAGACAGTGACAATTAAAAAAACAAAGATTTTTCTGTTATACAGAAATACTAATACCTAGAAAAAATGCTAGAAACTAAATATTTTTGTCAAAGATTTGATGGCAAAGACTAAGGACTTCCCTTGCAAAATTTAAATATTTATTCTAATAGATATTCAGGCATTTAAATTTTTCAAACTACTGATAACCACACTAAATGGAGGTAAGCTAATTCTTGATCTATACCTGACATAGTTCATCAAAATGCAAACTGCTGTGTGACTTGACTTCCAAAATTTGAGTTGAAATACCAAAATAATAATCTCAAAAGAAGTCAGGCTTTTGCCAATACCAAGACATTTCTTAATTTAGGATAGGCTGTATTCAAAGACAGAAATTTCTTCAGAAAGATATCTCGAATTCACATTTACCAATTTTGTTTTAGAGTCCACTGATGTGTCAAAGAAAGAGGATATTCAAAAAGGTCAAACCAAGAACCCAGAGAAATGTATAAATCCAAGTCCATATTCAAAATTTCAGCTGAATTAAGTTCTTAGTTGATTAGGCACATTAATCCAAAGTGGTAAGGCATACAAAAAAATCCCTTACTACGGGCAAAAAAGGCACATTGTAAGGTTCACATTGAAACATGAAAGAACATGACAGCAGAGTCTGTTAAACTGGCAAAGAAAGATTATTCTTAGGAGTGAACAGCGGTAAAACAAAAGTACAATTGTTTCTCTGCTTTTGACAGCCAAGCACTATTTACCAATAATAAAAACCTGTGCTTTTCAGACAAGCATTTTTTCCTTTCAAGTGTTCTAAAAATATTAAGTTGTTGATCTAGAATTCCTATGTATCTGGTGTTTCCTCCTTCATATATTACATATATTATCTTTGAAGACAATAAAAACAACTGAAGACTGACCAACATACAAAGAACTTATTTATGTTAATGAAACTTCAGTTTTATCATGAACAGAAGTAGAAAAGGACTAAATAATTACTGGATCACTCCTGCCAGGGAATACAAGCTCCTAGTTCTATTTCTATGAAGGGAATAACTGTTGAAGAGCTAATTTCTTTTACCACATAGATTAGCAGTTTAAAGTATGCTAACAGCTTCAGATGAAGCTGTTATACCTTCTTTACATCAGCTGTAGTTGCTTCATATATCTTCGAAAAAAGGAGGAATCATGTTTTTCCAGTCATTAATATGTGTTTCATATGCATTAAAAGCAGAAAAAAATAGAAGTAACAAAAATGTGAGACACAAAGAAAATGGGATGTGAAAGAAGTGAGGCAAGATAGCTGAGACTTTGCCAGTGTATAATTCCCACCTTGTCATTAAGCCTGGAGAAATCTGTGTACCGTCTGAAAACTACCCAGCTTTCCTCTGGACTTCTTTTTACCAGTATTTTGTATACCTGTGTGGAAAGACAGGAATATCAGAAAAATGTGCAAAACTTCACACTGTGTTGTCTAGAAGGCTCACAAGACCCTTTATTTCTTAATGAAATAAAACTTGTGGATAAAAAAATTCTTAATTAGATTAAAAGAAACCCAAATAACAATTATCAGCACAAAGAGTTTAAATTAATTTCAGAATTTAAGGAAGGAGTTTTTATAATTCCCAAATACATACAACTATTTCTGTAAGAATGAATTTATTGCCCAGCAGAACACAAGTCCTGGCAATCAAAAAAGTAAGGGAAGTGCGTTTTACTGATCTACTTTAACCTTTGCTAAATTATAGTTTTACTCATTGATCCTTGAGGCCAATCTGTTTTTAAGATGGTTGTTAATAATCAGGTACTGAGTATGATATTGTTTTAAAATGTCTCATCTGACTTGCTTCACAAGAAAAAATCATGCAGAATAAAATTACATCCTCCTTTGGTTGTATTTATCTTGAACATTAGATTTTGTCTTTCCAGACAAAATATACTTAAGTAGAAAACTGCATCAGAATGATTATCTTAGCACTCTATAAATGCGGCAAGGGATCTTTTGAATCAGATTTAGCAAGACAACAGCACAGCAGTACCATACTCCTATTTAAAAACACATGGATAACTAAAACAATAACAATAATATTAATAATAAACCCCCAAACAATTACTTTTTAGGAGGATTGATATTCCAATGCCTGAACACAATGAATCTAACAACACACAGCTTCAACTACAAAACACTTAACAGTGTCTAATGTCATAATCTTACTTTCTCCAATGTAAGGAAAGAGAGGTTCTGCAATTGTACTGAATTAGTTTACCCAGTCTGTGTGTAAAAAATAAAATACTAGAAAGAAAAAGACAGTTTTAGAATCATAATGATCAACAATCCCTCACTTAACCAAACTGTATTTAAAACATTTTCTAATCTGTTACACAGTAAAATCTCTTCCAGTATGTCATGCTGTCATAGCAGGTTGTCTTAGCTGATAAATACATTTTTCTTGTTGCAGTCCCAACATGTGATAACCCCAGTGCTAGCCAACTTCTGTACATGTCTGAGACCGTTTCTGGCAATTTTGTATTTCATAATGTATTAGGTTGCAGATAGTTACAGAAACTACAGATAACTACGGCACAAATTAAAAGCAATTTTTCAGCGAGTACTTCTCTAATCTATGTTTTAAACACAATTTCACTTTCAAGAAGCATCATCTGTGGAAGTCATGGATTGTGACAGAGGAAAAAGCTATTGGCTTTTAAAATTCAAGCTGCAAGACATGCTTACAAAACTATTATTAACATATAATTGTGTCTTGCATTTTATGTATGTTTGTCCAAATATTTCAGTTTCCTGTCACACTATTTTATTTTCATAAATAAAAGAAAAAAATAAATAAACAATTGTGAAGGCTCTTTGCTAGTACACAGTAAATCAGAACAAGAAACTGGAATATGCTTGCAAATTTACTTGCTAATCAGTATTCTATTCTTTTATTCTACAGTAAGTTCTGCAAATGCATTGTTTAAAAATGTACACAAGAAAAAATGGAATAATTTCCAAGTAAACAGTAGATAACTTAAAAAAATGTTCACCAATTACAGTCAACTTAACTATAAGAGAGAGTGCAATCAGCTTGTGATTACTGGCCTCAAAATTACGGTCAACCTGAAACAAACATATTTGGTTTTCTTGTCAAAGTTAAAAAAAAGATGGTTGGGTGTTTTTTGGCTTTTCTTTAAGATTTGCAATCAATGAATAAGAACTAGAGTATCACAAAACCAACTCTCAGTTCCTTCACACAAGATCTTGAGTAAAAACTACAAATTAATTCAACAAATTCATTTAATTCCAGTCAATCATTAATTCCTTTATTCCGTAAGTAAAAAATAATAAATGAAAATACACCACTATGTAGTAACATTATCTGGCTGATTCAGCATCTCATTATCATTTCTACTTGGTTAAAAAAAAAAAAAAGTGCTAATTGAACGTTCCAGGACTGCTAATTCACTTAAGAGCAAATGCTTACAAAGAAATGTTTTTCAGCCTAGGTTTTCTTTCCCATAAGCTTCAGCAGCCATGTATTCCAACATGCATTAACATCTAACTCCTGAAGTTTGGGCATCATTCAGCTTGAACAGATTCTTATTTCAGATTTTTATTTTTGGGAACGATGAGATGCTACCAACAGTAAGAAAAAGAATTCAGCAATTGAGTCTCCCTCCTCTCTTTTACAAGCGATTTTTATTTAATTTCCACTGTCTTCCATCTCACTGATTTAGCACTGCAAAAGCAACCCAAATTTCTAGGACTAATTACTTGCTGGCTTTAATGCACAACAGCAAGCTGCATCCACAACATGCAACTGAAAACAAACAGTTAATTACGTGCTTTCAGAGACCAAAACAGCAATAGAAGTGAAATCAGAAAAAGCAAAAATGCATCCAAGCATTTTAATAATAGAAGAAGGTTTCACTTGTACTGTGACCTGGCCTTCTACGTAAAACAAGGACACAATGTTGTCACTGTAAATACGGTTAAGAACACCTTACAGGCACACTGGAATATGCCTTGGCAATGTCTTCAAGAAAGACATGGAGAAGCTGGAACAAGTCCAGAGAAGGGCAACAAAGCTGGTCTAGAGGGTAAATCATGTGAGGAGTGGCTGAGGCAGCTGGGGATACTTATCCTGGAGAAAAGGAGGCTCAGGAGAGACCTTATCACTCCCTACAAGCACCCGAAAGGAGGCTGTAGCCAGGTGGGGGTCGGCCTCTTCTCCCAGGCAACCAACGACAGGACGAGAGGACACGGCCACAAGCTGCGCCAGGGGAGGTTCAGGTTGGACATCAAGAATTCCTTCATGGAAAGGGCTGTGAAACATTGCAATGAGCTACCCAGGGAGGCAGTGGAGTCACCATCCCTGGAGGTGTTCAAGGAAAGACTGGATGCGGCACTTTGTGCCATGGTCTGGTTGTCAAGGTGGTGATCGAAGGTTGGACTCTAAAATCTTAGAGGTCTTTTTCAACATAAATGATTCTGTGGTATTTTCAGACTAATTCTTGTCTGCTGATTGTTGTCTTAGTTTCAAAGGTTATTATTTAAAACTTTTAATCCACCTGTTAAAAAAAATTCTGCTCTTCTCTTAAACTATCATGCACAAAGACGTTAGAAATTGAAATTCTCAGGAGAAGACAGGCTATCATTCTTAAATAATTAAAAAGCAGCATTATTTAACTTCTGCAAAAAGAACCTGATTTCATTAGTATATTAACTGTCATAACAATTCTGCACTTCTCTAAACCAGAAGAAAACAGGAGGAAAAAAGTTTGTCTGCCATTTCCTTCCCCTTACCTATTTCTGATTAATGTTGTTCATCTTAAGTAATGTAATTAATAATCAGTAACAAACAGCTTCTGTCAGTCCCACAGCCACTGCCGTTTTATTTCAAAGAAATTATTTCAACCACATCCACAAAAACAAATGTAAAAATGCTTTGATATATTTAGGGCATGTAAAAAAATGAATTGCCAGCTACAGTGCACTTTGAGGAAAATCAATACAAACCAGTCAGGCTGCTGTTCTGGCACTGATACGGCATAAGTGACTTCTTGGTACCTTTGCAGAATTTCCCCTCACTAGAAACTAAGCTGGGCAAGACGTTGAAACCTACGTGTTTGCACTTCAACAGAAATGTAAGTTACTAATAACTGTAAAAGGCAAACATCAAGGTTTCTTATCATCAATTTCTAACAAAAGAATACATTTTATTTAAGAAGTTTAACTACACAGAACTTACACAAGTTCAATTTCAGAAGGAATTGTAACTTTGCAAGGAATTCCTGACTTTTCCAGCAGAAATTGGTACATGAAGCAGAATGAATTCCTTGTATTCCACATACACAATTACAGGAAAGACTGCTTCAGAGTCCCACTTTTCCTACCTGTATAACAGGAACAATATTTTCCTGTCAGGCAGTACTTTGAAGCTAAACTGGTAAACATCCCTGAACTGCAGGATTAATTACTGAAAGACAACACAAAGCACATTCAATTGTTATCTTGTCCTTACAAGATCAACCATCCTATGCCCAAAACTTACAGTGAATTTTGCCCTTTCCTCCATCACCTCATAGCCCAGTATAGTAGGCGTGGAAGGTCGATCTTCCCAGCTCCTGGAATCTGTATTCTGCTCTATTTCTTCTACAGGCTGAGTACAGTATTCTATGGATGTATCCAGACCTGTAAATTTAGTCCTCACGAGTGGACTGCTACATGCAGGTGTCGGGGAACCAATCTGGTCAGGCATGCTCATCTTTTTAAAACTACCAACTGTAGAGTCCTCCAGATGTCCTTTCGAGGAGCTTGAACTCGTCGAGATGCTCCCAAAGGAAGAACTTCTTTGGTTTCTGTTTGTAAAGCTGGATGATGAACTTCCAATAGGAATAGGAACAGGAACATATGGTGTTGCCATCCTTCATGAAAAAACCCCTCAGTTTTTGGTCCAGGAATTTATGCTTCATTTGCCGTACAAACCATGTTTTCTTTTGTTTTCAGGAACAGTACCTGCAATTAAGGACAGAAAATACTGCTGTCATTTTTAAGTTAAAGCAACACTAAGAGCTTTGGAAAAACGTCTGTATTAGCTCTGAGATGGAACATAGCAGTATTGATGGTAAAACATTTTTCACAAGGAATTTGGTTTCATATAAAATGCTGCTTTTAGGTTGTGTCCTCACCATCTGACAGACAGCTTTACAGGAGTTCTGTCTCTCACAGCCATTAAACTAAAATGACAAAGAGTTAAAGCAATATTATAAAAGAGAAAAATCTTCTTGTCCTTTATGATTTAAGTGCTATTTTGTTTTATCCAAAGAGTCAGCAATTTTTGGGCATATAAGAAGCTAGCTTTAGTGACTGTTTAATCTTAAAGGTTTTCTCAGAATTGCTTCTGTAAGACATCCAGTGCAGACTATGTGACTCAAACACACACGTAACAAAATACATGACAAGAATCAAAAGGCATGACAGTAAACAACTTAGGTGAAAACATATTTGCATATTACACATTCACTGAAGTATAATGAATCTGTTCTCAATGCAAAATATTTTTTTCAAAACAACTCTGTTGTATATAATGCTGCAGACATTCGTGACAATGTTAAATGGGAGCATTTTCTGGAGTCTGAATTGAAGCAGTTAAGTTTTACAAGCATGCACATCAAAAACAGGGTTGATACAGCAGGTAGTTTTCCATTCCAGCAGATTGAAATGGAACAAAAAAAGTGGAAGAAGAAAAATGATAAATAAACCATTTAGTATTTTCTTCTTCAACAAAACCATTTCAAACGAGTCTTGTGTGTGCGTGTGTGTACATTTCTGAAAATAGCAAAATAAAATTAAGACAGCAGTATCAAACTGCTAAAAAAGCACCATCTCCTTGTTTTAAGAAAGTACTCAAAGAGGAGCTCTTGCAAGAGGCAAATTAAATGCCACCTCTGGATTAACAGGATTTGAGCCATGATCCATTTCACTCAGGAATACACCAATCAACCAGAAGGCTGCAGGAAGCTGTGAAACGGGAAACCGCCAACCTGATTCACATAATACAATCAATCACCTACTGAAGCAAAAACCAAATTAGATTCCTAATTGCGAGGGTAAAGGGATGCTTTAAATTAATGCTTTAAATCTCTTGCTCTAAATTAATCCTAGAGAACGTGAATAAAGAAATAAATTTTAAATGAATCAGCATCAGCAAGACTGAAAAATGCCCTTGAACAAATTCCTTGAGTGAAGGAAAAAACAAATGCATCATTTCAGCTATGTCAGGAAGTCTTCACACACTCTCTGTCAGAAAGCTCAGGTAACTTGACCAAGAGAACAACTTCAAACTGGCAGTGATTTCTTGGGAACATCTCTGCTTTACTGTGGGATGAGGCTGGACACTTGGCAGCATCTGAGGGAGCTGAAATGTCAGTACCATAAACCCCTGCTGATTGACTCTGCTGCTCAGGGACGGGGTTTGGGGTACCCAGCAGTTTCTGTTACAGCACAGGCCTGTGCTTGGTTGTGTGAGTGAAGCCACGTGTCAGACAGCTGAGCTGTTTCAGCCTCACTTAGTGTGAGAGAACAAGTCACACCTGTCTCAGAAACAAGATGTTCTCCTGGAGCTACACCAAGATCTAAATCCCTTTTCCCACTCTTATCTCAGTAAGAAAATCTATTTTCTGCCTTGAAAAATAAGCTTAGCAATAATTTTTCTTTAATACACGGCATGAAATGTCTGATAAATTTTCTCTAAACAAATAACTATTTAAATGAAGCACTTGAAAAGGTAACTCCTTTTTCACTTGCAACTTCACTGACTCTTCTGTGTTACCAGCATAAAGAATTGAGAGCATTCCCTTAAACAATGTTCCATCCAGCTATGTTCTTGGGAGGTGTAGGATTAAATCCCTCAAAAGGGAAGAACCTGGGTCCAGACTGCAACAAATCAAAAGATCTATATGTAAAAAGTGATTATCCTCTGTTACATGACTGTGAACCAGGACAGGAAAATAAGCCCGTATCTCAGGGAATCTGTTGAAGTTCACACAGGAGATTGTGGAATTTTGAGAAGAAAAGAGGTTGTGTTATTCATCTCTTTATGAAAAGAACCAAACCAAACCCACAATGACATTTTCACCGGTTACAGTACTTATGAACAGTGCCTATCCTAGAAGAACTTCTTTCTTTAAAGCAAAATGCCAACCAAGAACTTACTATCTTGAACTTGTTTACTTACTCCTTATTACTGTCAAATTCACATGCATTTCTGAGCAGCTGCACCAATTCTGGCAAGCAAGAGAGCTCAACACAGACCTACCTGAGGATAAAGCCCTTGGTGCTGAGAGGCCACCACCTACACTGTACATGCTTCAGCAGCTTTCCTTTCAGACCACCTGTAATTTGGTACCACTGCCTGGATGCTTATTACCAGCTGGACTGCACTAAGTCTGCTCCCAGGGTACATTTTCTGGGGCAGTTTTTTTTGTACTCTGCAAGGCCACCCCAAATTGTGAGTCAACGCATATTAAAGGTGATGATGACACTATTTTCTTCTGAAGGACATTCTTGACTCAATCTGACACAGTAAAAACCCCCAAATAAAAGGGGCCAATACTACCAGTGTCACATACAGATTCCTACAACTCTGAAGAGTAACAGGAGAGTATTCTTTGAGTAACAGAAATGTCAGGACTAGTGAGCACGTGACACACTGTGTCACTTAATTTGAAATTTTGTAAAAAAAAACAAAAAAGGAAAGAAATATATAAAAACATTACATTAGAACTTACCAGACTCACATATAAACATGACTACGTATGCAAATCTATTTTTAAAAGTATCACAATTTCCAAGTATGTAAAATATTTACATGCTATAAATTACAACAGGGTTTAAAATCACTTTAATCTGCATTTTATGAAGGCTACTAAACATTGGAAAAAATATAATGCTGAAACGAGGGTCACAACCTTAGGAATCAAGCCTTATCTACGAATATAGTTCACTGCCAATTCAGGCAATAAAAGGAACTGAAAACAATTTCATAAAAAAAAAAAAAAAGCCTTTTAGACAAACCACATCACTCCCTGCTTAGCTCACTGTAGTGAGGAGGGAAGGTTTACATGCTGAGTTTGCTACTACCCCAGCTACACAGAACCAGTAGAATCATTGCAGCACACCAACTTTCAGAGAAAAATTGCTCCTGATACCTATGAGATAACCCAGAGACTGCACTTTCCCCTCTAGATATTTACTGAACTTTTTGCAAGAAATTTGCTTCCTGTTCAGAAGCTGTACTTTGTTTAATTTGATTCCCAGCTGCAAGTTAAGAACGAAACAGAAGGAAGAGAACATTGGCTGGAAGCACTGCACTTCAAGATCCGAAACAGGATAGGACAGTCCCGGGAACCCAGCGTCACATGCTACAGAGCAGCATGACACCAACTTATCCTGGTGTTTACAGCAGCCACCTCCCTTTTTGCGGGTGAAGCAAATAGATGGTAATAAAACCACATAAAAAGGGCTTGCCTGCAGCTTGCAGCTATCGCAATTCCAAACCTTTTTAAGCTAATGGCTTGCATGTTCAGCGAGAAACATGTAAGCCACACGATTCAAGGATAATAGATTAGAAACAAAACAATCCTTGCTTAACAGTTGTAATTGGATTTAGAAGACTTTCAGCAACGCAATACTATTCGTGATCTGGTTACATACACGACGCCTCTGTTTGGACAAAGCAGACGAGCTGACCTCTGATGATTAGGGTTTAAGTGCTACTGAGGAATGTCAGCTGAAGAACAAGTGGAATATTTAAAGAAACAACTTGCTGAGTTAGGTTTTATGGCTTTTATTTTAAATAATCATTTCGTGCCGACTTCAGCCAAGTCACCTAACAACATTTTTTTTCCCTGCTTATGAACTTAAAATTCGGGAGGGGGCTACTTATCACACCTCACACCCACAGGCACGAGCAATTCCTGCCCGCAGGAGTCTGTTACGGAGCTGGGAACAACCTCAGGTGCCTGCCCCCAAAACCCGCACGTCAGGGAGCGCTACCTCCGACTGTGACTGACGGTTCCGAAACCGAGGAGAACCAAACCAGCCCGGTCGGTGCCGCCGAGGGGCCGCGCTGGGGGAGCGCCGCCGCCGCTTTACGTAACTCCAGGGGCGGCCCCGAGCCCGGGGCGCCGGCGGGACCCGAGGAACCCTCCCCGTACCTGCGCACGGCTGCGGGCGCCGGGCGAGGAAACACCTGGAGGCGCCGCCCCTCACCCCCGCCCCGCCCCAGG
>VZRZ01006832.1:90777-287623 GCA_013398175.1 Climacteris rufus | reverse complement strand
GCCCCGCGCCGGGGGCGGGGCGGAGGGGTGGGGCCTGCGGGCCTGCGGAGCGCGGCGGGAGGGGCGGGGCCGCGCAGGGACTACAAAGACCGGCGTGCCCCGCCCGCTAACGCGGCTTTTATGTTCCGGCGGGCACGCGCGATGCATTTCGGGTGTTGTAGTTCCCTGGCGTCGGAGGAGAGGGGTGGCCTGTGCTGTCCTGTCTCCCGGGCGCGGGCAAGCCGCGGAGCTCTGTCCAGTGCGGGCTGTAACCGCGGTTTCACCCAGCACCTATAGAGGGTGTCCAGAGCCCCGTTGTACCGCCAGGTGTGTGCTCAGGGCAGCGTAACGGAAGCAGTAGTGGAGCGCCGGGTGAAATTTCATGGATAAACGTGATCTGGGAATTTCTGGGGTATGGGAGTAGGAAATAACTGTTCTCAAATAGTGGCGGGAATAAATCTGCATGTCGCTATCTCATAGCAACCTAGGGTACGTAAACAGCAGTGTGATACTCTGAAGAAAATGGACACCGCACAATTTCTGTTAAAAAGCACATTTTCTTTATAGGTTTTACGTACTTTACGCATCAATTTAAAGTGCGGTAACTGGTGCCCGAGATCTCTCCTGTGTCCATAGCTCTGGAAAACATTGTACCTCTTCTCTGTGCTGCCGGCTCCTCCCCGTGTTTATCATAAACTCGACGTCTTTTGCAAGGCACGGACACATAAATAGCGTAGCAAAACTATGCTGTAAGGTGATATGGGCTGTGGTTGTAAACAGCCTGTCCATACACACTGCCCTGGGGCTAACGTTACCCGGAGTGTAATTGTTTTGTAGGGATTATATTCTCAGCATATTAGGGATTTTTTTTCTGTGCTTGGTGTTTTGGTTTTTTTTTTTTGGTTTTTTTTTTTTTTAGTTGTTTTAGTTTGTTTCCCTCCTGTGTCATATTGTTTCAGCAGTGCATTGGATTGTCTGGAATTAATTTTAAACTTAGTGGTTTTTCTGGATGCAGGTCTTTCAAGAAATAGTCTCAGATTTGGCATGGTAGCTCGTATTCCTCATGAGTACAATTAATACATTCAAAACGCATTTGTGAATGACTGGTTCAGAAGCCATGCAATGGGGAACTTTTTTGTATCCAATTCTCTCTTTAACTTCCCAATTCTGTTTTAAATATGTAGTACTTAGAAGAAATAATGCACTAGGTTTTAAAAACGCCTTTTAATAATGCTTATATTAAATCTGAGGAAATTGATTAAAATACATTTTGAAAATTGCACTGCCAAACCAGATATGCTGAGCATATTATGAACTTTATTATGAACTTTAAACTTTGTCGCACTCAAGATGAAAATGTTCCTTAACGTAGAGCAGCAGACAAGAAAATAAATAGAAAAAAAAGAATTATGATGTCATTTTTCAGAACAGTTTTTTTCTATAGTAGGTGATAATTTTTGATCATTACAATAATTTAGTTGCATGTTCCAAGTTTGACTCTATTTAACTGTAAACAGTTACTTATAAAGTTTGATACCTCTATCAAGCTACCTTTAAAAAGAAATCTTTTTTCACATCTAGAATAGTTTGATAGTTATAAATAAATGTTTTTCAGTTTGTTATTCTGCTGTTCCAACAGTTTGTGATATTTCTTTATTGTACAGGTTAACATAAAATTTTTACCAGCCCCCAGATGATAGTGAGGTGAGTTTTCATAATGGCACTGTCGATCGAACAGGCGTCTTATCCCACGTCCTTTGAAGAAAACAAGATCTATTTTGTCACAGGGAGCAGGTATAGGAACAAGGCGTGAGGTTGCGTTTCTTTGGTCATTTGGGCATTCCAAGGAAGTCAGTGGAATTTTTGGCTGCTGAGGAATGTGCGCTCATTGCCCTCGTGTCACAAGGTTCTATCCACCTACAAAATCATCAGGAATGACTGTTGATTCGCTGGAGGGAGAGAAACGAAGTGAATTAAAATTGGGTCTGCAGTCTTCCTGGATTTCTCTGTGTAGTAGTTGTTCCCTGTGAGCTCCGTCTGTGGCAGTCTGTCAGCCTTTGAGAAAGAACGGCTTTGCTTCGGCTGCTTGTGTAAGCAGAAAGGGCTGTGACTCCCACTGCAGGCGAGATGAGCCACCCTGTGGCAATACCCTGCAATTCACCTTTATTAAGGCGAAAGGACGACAGAACTTGCTGCTGAACGTGTAAAACAGTGGAAAGTATTTGCTGTTTTTTTTTTTTTCCTGCACATATTGGTACCAGATGTCATCTGTGTTCTGCCTCCATTCGCTAGTCATTTCCTTTTCCACAGGATTGGTGTATATATTATAGGCCTGATCAAAATCTGTGCAGCCACTGTAATCCTGTGTGCCAAAGACATGATTTTTGCTAATACTGGCTGGTTCACTAGCTTAATTTAACCTTGTCTGGGGGCTAGGGCTTGCAGAGTCAGGAAAGCCTATTAACGTAAAAGAACTTTATGCAACCTCTGTGAACTTCCCAGCACTTTCTCTGCTGGGAAGAAGCATGCAGGAACTGCTAATTGTGTAACGCCAGTGGTTCAGCAATGCCACCTTCTGTTGTAAAATAATAAAACCAAAGAAAATAATCCTGTAGCTGAGAATGCTGGGATAATCTTATCAAATTAAATGCAGCTTCTTTTGTGCTAGTTGAGGCATAATGTGATATGCTTTCAAAGTCCCACCTGCCCCCATGATCATGTGAAACACTGAGGGTAGACTTTCAATCAGGTTATGGGATTTAGGTAATCAAATCTCATTGCATTTCAATTGGATGTAGGCACTTAAATTCCACTGTAGTTTAGAATCCACGCATTTGATCCCATTATATTCCAAAGGGATTTGGACCTTTCTCAGGATACTGGGAAATCAGTGACTTGGAGGATACTTGTTTTATGACAAAACAGCCAAGTTCCTTTCTCCTCTGTAGAGCCTTCAGTGTTAGAAGAGATGGTGATGCCTAAAAGGCTAGCCCAAAAACTGAGGCCAGGCAGGAGTAAGGGAATAAAAGGTGGGTATTTATTTGAAGGGCCTTCAAAGGTACCTTTAGGGCAGACAAAGCCCCCTCCTTGGGGCATCACCCAAAATGGACAACGAGTCACGAGTTCTCCACACTTTTATAGGTTTGGTCCATTCACGTATCAGCATAGATTTACCAATTAAAACTTTACAATTTCCCCCCAGCTCGCCCCTCCCTCCCCCCCCCCCCTTTAGAAGCTTAGGCCTGGGCAGCCCGACTGTCCTTGGGTGAGTCCAGAGTGGTAGTGTTATGTCTATAAAAAACAGCAACTAATGAGATATAAAGCATACACGCCAGACAATGCAGGATTTGAAAAATAAAAGGGTTAAGCCTAAGGCAACAATGGAACTTCTTCTAAAAGAAATTCTTTAATTCCTTCTAGGTAAAAACTGTACAACTTTAAAAAATGTACTGCTGGATATTTTGAAAATAGACATAAGCATTGAAACTGAGTTTCATATTGGGCAGGAATTTTATGTGGGCATCCAGATATTAAGTTGTGATCCTTGTAATACTTTCAGCAGTTTCCATGTTATTCTTGTGCGTGGATGTTGTATTTTAATACTTTCTGTGTCTGGGTGATGTCAGCATGTGTTCAGAAGGACCTTGACTTTTGAAAGGCTAAAAGGACATGACCTTTTTCACATACCCTTTGAGAGCTCCTGTGTTTGGGAGGTTGTACTACCCCATTTCAGAAATCCGAAAAGGACTTGGGTAGAGGTAAGAGATGGGATTTAAATTCCACTGTGGGCTGGCTCTTTGCAGTTTTGGTCTGACTTTCTGTGACTTACTGCTCTGTGACTGACTGTGTTCAAGTTTGCTTTGAAATCATTGCAGGACACTTTGCTTGTGCAGTGTAGGCTCCTGGAAGCCTGCACTCCTTGTTCAGAGTTTGAAATAGCATGCTGAGGACTGGTCCATTCCCAAGGTCCATTTTTTGTTAGGTCTAGATCTTTATAATTTCTAGCTCAGGTTTTGAATTTCAGACTTGACCCTTGACCACGGCTTTCAGGTGTGGGATACTGATTGCCCCTTTGGCACCTAACTGATTACTCCCAGCCTGGTAACATCTGTATAGTATCTTCTGATGCTTGTCATGAACCTTACTTGTAATATCCTGTTACACCTAAATTGTTTCCAATGTGGTACTGTGATAATAGCATTCTTATGGAATAATAGTAAACTTGATAGGCTTTTTGTGGAATAGCACGTTCACCAGTTCAGCTGTTGTATATTATTCTGGCAATTCACTGAGCTATGAATGGCACGTAAGAGTTTTCTATTCAGTTATGCCTGTTGTGCTTCTCTCTTAGATGGGAGTCCTCAAGTAAGAAAGCAGAAGCCTCTAAGGAGTTAAAAAAAATTCTACCTGCCAGAGACTAAGTCTGCTTTGAGTTATAAGGAGTATTTCTCTCAGGGATTGCTTCTGGATAGAGGAACTCATTGATGTTATGGCTGGAATGTTTGGATGAATGAACTATAAATGTGGACTTTAAAATAATTTGAGTTACAACATTTACATCTGTCCAGTAGCAGGTGTAAAATCCCTAGAAATCTGTGTCCTTCCTTCCTTTTTATCCTCACCGTTAGCATTTTCAGCTCCTGTCCTAGCTGGGTATATCTTGCTTCAGCTTTAAAATACACAAGTAGTTATGATTGACAACTGCTAATAATGATGTGCCATTAATAAATAGAATAATAGGATCATCAAGGTTGGAAGAGACCTTCAGGATCATCCATTCCCACCATCCACTTAACACTAAACCGTATCATCCAGCACCAGATCCAGACATTTGAACACCTCCTGGGATAGTGACTCCTCTGCCTCCCTGGGCAACCTACTTCAAGGCCTGACTACCTTAACAGTGAAAGAAATTTTTCTAGTGTCTGATCTGAATCTCCCCATCCCAGCTTAAGGTCATTTCCTCTGTTCCTCTCACTGCAGGCACTGTAAAAGAGACCGGCCCCCGCCTCACCACAACCTCCTTTCAGGGAGTTGTAGAGAGCAATGAGGTGTTCCCTGAGCCTCCTTGAGACTAAACAAACCCAGCTCCGTCAGCCACTTCTCCTAAGACACATTTCCTAGACCTTTCATGAGCCGTGCTGCCCTTTGCTGCAGATGCTCCCACACCTCAATGTCCTTTTTGAAGTGAGAGGCCCAGCACTTGAGGTGCAGCCCCACCAGTGCTGAGTATTCTAGATACAGGCCACCTGGGCTCATGTTCAACCAGCAGTTGACCAGCACCCCCAAGTTCCTTTCTGCTGAACGGCTCTCAAGCCACTCCTCTCCAAACCTGGAAAAATAAGAATATACAGAAATATTCTGATAATTGATTGTATTTATTCTTGGGTAATATTGACACGTGAAGACTTGTTGAAATCTGCCTTCCCTTCTGAAAAAAGAGCGAAGCATGTAATTTTGACAATGGGTAGATTTTGTCATATTCCACTGGGGTCCTGCTTTCCTTGCCTTCTCTGCCTTGGTCTTTACTGGTAAAATCAACTTTCAGGGGCTCTCAGTCCTCTGTGGCTGGTGGGAAAGTTTGGAGTAAGGCAGATTCAGCTTGGTGAAAGAAGATTATGTTGGGTGTTTGAATAAACTGGACAGAGGGAAGTCTGGTTCCTGGTGGGCTGTGTCCATGACTGTTGAGGGAATTGGCCAGTGTTTTTGCAAGGCCGCTCTTGATCAACTTTGCAAGTTCACTGGGGGAGGTTCCTGATGGCTTGCAGAAAGAAAATGTCATATTCTATTGCAAGAGGATGATGAGAAGGTGTATCTGGGCAGCTACAGGCCACCAGTTAATCCCTGAGAAGAGGACAGAGCAAATAATTTGGGAAAGCATTTCTCAAAATGTGGAACAATAAGGTGATTAAGAGTAGTCAGCCTCATTTTAGGAAGGGGAAAACATGTCTGACCAACCCGATGGCTTCTTGTGATGAGACAACTAGCTTGGTGGGTGAGGGAAGATCAGTGGAAGTTGTTTATCTTGACTTGATGAAGGCTTTTGACATGGTCTCAACATTCTCATAAAGTCATGAAGTATGGACTAGATAAGTGGGCAATAAGGTGGACTGAAATCTGACTCAGTAGCTGGGCCCAGACTGTTATGATCAGTGGTGCAAAGTCAAGTTTGAATTCAGTCGCTAGTGGTATACACTAGGTTGATACTGAGTCAAATCTTGTTTACTATCTTCATTAATAATATTGATGATGGCATGGAATACACACTCATCAGGTTGGTGGACAATAAAAAACCAAAGAGTTGTTGATATGCCATGTAATTGTGACGCCATTCAGAGATACCTCAGCAGGCTGCAGATACAGGCTGTTAGGAGTCTCATGAAATTCAGCAGTGGGAGATACAATGTCCTGCCCCTGGGGAGGCATAACTCCATGGGGTAACGAGTACAGGCTGGGAACCACCCAGGTGGAAAGCAGCTTTGCAGAAGAAGCCCTGGTGGTCCTGGTGGACACCAAACTGAACAGGAACTAGCAATGAGCCCTTGGGGATAATGGCATCTTGGGCTGCATTAGGAGGACTGTTGCCAGCAGGTTGAGGGAGGTGATCCATCCCTTCAGCTTAGCTCTCCAGATGTTATTCCCCAATGCTGTGTCCAGTTCTGGGCTTCCCCGTACAGGATAGATGAGGACGCACTGAAGCAGGTACACCAAAACGCCATGATGATGTCTCTGGGCATGGAGCATCTCCTCCATGAATTGTTCAGCCTGAAGAAAGGTTGCCCTTGCCCGTGTGCGGAAATACCTGCTGGGAGTGTGCAGAGAAGTTGGAGCTGAGCTTTTCTCGGTGGTGCCCAGTGACAGGAAAAGAGTCAGAGGCACAAATGGAAAGCACATTTTTACTGTGAGGATGATCAAACACTGAAATAGATTGTCCAGAGAGGTAGTTGCTTAGTGATATTTAAAACCTGACTGGACACAGCCCTGAGCTACTTGCTCTAGCTGACCCTGCTTTTAAGCAGGGGCTGGGATAGATGATTTTGAGAAGTCCCTTGCATCCACAATCCTTCTGTGATTTTGTGAGCTTAGAGACCTGCCCTCCTGCTGTTGCTGCAGAACAAAAAGGTACCAGGCACCATTTCTATTTCTGTTTTCTTAAAAGTGTCTAAAAGCACCTACTTTTCAAAGAGTACAGGAACAAAAATTGTTCTCCTCATTTGCTGTTGTGTGATGAAATAAAATTCAACTTGTGGCAAGTTGACAGGTAATCTTTGAATGTACTTTCTGATACTGTTTTTTTCTGAATAAGGTTTTTTTTCTTACCTTCTTTTTTCTTCCCTGTAATCATTGTGAAAAGAACATTGTAAGGAAAACCCAGGGAGCAGAGAATAAGAAATTATTGTTAATTGAGTACTAGACTACATGTTTTCTTTCCAGTCTAAGTAAAATTATTATGGCAGGGATTTCAGGCATTTTGATTCATATTCATGTGTAATAATATGTGGAATCATATTCATGTGTAATAATGAGTTCTGTTTGAAGCCTGTGAAGCTTCAAGTTTAAGAATAGTTTGCTCTTAGCTAAAAGTAGTGATTTTAAATGATCTTGGTTTTACATCATTGAACCATTTGCTTGCTTTCTTTGCAGGGAAGAGGTGGTTCTTTCCTGGTATGGACACAATGGTACCCTGGGTTTTAATGTTATGTGACAGAGCTTCTGGTCCTTTGATACAGCTTTTGTTGAAGGTTTTGTTTTTCCTTTCTAATGCTCTACAGCTTACTGGTTTTTGTATAGCACAATGTATTTTAGTATTGATTTGTGAGAGTCTGAAAAGTATTTCTTTCTCTGTGGAGTAAGGAAGAAACTTGGTCTTGTTAAAACATGAGCAGACACACAAGTGGGACAGACTGTTAATTGTTTCCCATGTTTCTCTGTGACCTTGGACAAATCACTTAAATTTCACTTTATTGTCAATTCCCAGGTTTTGCTGTAGGTTCATTCACCAATCTAACCAAGTTGCAGTAAATATAATTTTCTAAATCTGAAAGGCATCACAATTACTCGCGTAACCCTGTGTTCTGAATTTAAAGTGATGCTTGTCTTTCCTGCACAACACAGCTCTGTTACAATGCATCCTTTCTGCCCAAAATCACTAACAAGGACAAAGGACAGCGTACATTAACTGTATCCTGTGCACAAAGGATATAAGTTTCATTGTTTTTTAACAATAACACAGAAACCTTTCCGTTTATTTCCAAAGTTCAAATAGCTGCAGTGGTGTGAAACAGCTTTGTCTTAGAGAAACATGTGTCGCATTGATATGGAAATGAGCACACCCTGTGCTTCAGTAAGTGCCAGGGTGGCAATGTTCAGTACTGCCACACTTAAGTAAACTTCTGCATTGTGCTCAACTTGTGTTCAGCCAGCCAAAATTCTAGCAGCTTTTTGTTCTCTGTTAGAAATAGATTTTGAAATAATACTGCTATACCTGACATCCACACGTGTAAAGTTGGATAGAATCATACTCTTATCCTTTTCTTGTGAAGTAGCAATCTGAAGTTAATTTTAGATTAATATTATACAATAGTGTACTTCATTTATGGTAAAAATACCTGGAGATAATTTGGACTTCTGGCTTTGAAGAAGAACAAAATCTCTTATTCAGAAGGACTTTGCTTTCTATTGCTTTCTGTTTATTAGCCCTTTGGTTACTTTCTATTTCTAGTTGACCTTGTGAAGTGCAATTAAAGGGTGTGTTGCACACTGACATGTTAATTAAACATTAACATTTGCAGGCTATTCTAGGGCTGGAGGCTACTGTTCAGTGGTTATTATTCTTGCTATCTTGCAGAGCCCAGAAGCATGCTAAACATTTGCAGAGACATAGAAAAATGTTGTTTTCTGGATGGATTTGTTGCTTTATATTGAACAGAAAGAAACAAGTGATGATAAGAAACATTTCAGACAAGTTGATAAGAGGGTTATCACAGGAAGATCAATCACTTACTCATCTGAGGCCTGGACTTAGAATTTATTATCACACAGTATTTATTATGATGGATGATTACATGGAGCCAACTTTTTCTAGGAGAGGTGAGGTCTAGAGGAAATGCCTTAGCAGATCTCAGCTGTGTCAAGTTTCACCAAGTAAGTGTGGTAGGAAACCCCCAATCACAGAAACTGAAGACAAGGCCATTGCACAGTTTGCTGCACTACTTGTCTTGCTGTTATCTGGCCATGGTTCCAGGGTCTGGAAAGTCAGGTCCTTCCTTCTGAACTGCCCACATGCCTAATTTCGCAGTGAATGTAAGAGTATTGGGAGGGAAGCAGAAGGTGGGATGGTCCCACCATGCTGGTGGGATACAGCCATGTCTTACACCAAGACTGGGGAAGAGCCACAGGTACCACAGCTTGGAGGCAGTAGTGGTAGTTTCACCTCAAAATATAGACACAGCTGATCACTGGCATATTGCAGCATTCCTCAAAACTCAATAATTTTAAATGAAGGGGGAAATTAGACAACTGTATGTGTGAATAATATCCTCTATGTGCTCATGAGGAAAGCAGTCATTAGGATGCCTTTTGAATGAAGACATTGCTGTGGCTGGATGTAATGGGAAAGGCAGGTTGAAGGTGGAAAGTGCAGGGTGAGATACCAAAAAGCAAGGGTGGATGTAAGAAAGGTAAGATTTGCTAGATGGAGATTTGCTCTCAGAACAGTCACAGGTATTTCAAAGGAGACATCATATGCAGTGGAACAAAGCAAATATTAGAATGGTCATGTTTTAATCAGAAATCAATATTGCCTTTCAGGCATTAATACCCACATCTCCACAAATGCATACTGCTGGCATAGTTGAAGAAAAACCCTTATTTTTGATGGTGTTTCTTTCATAAGTGTTCCTAAATGGTCTCATTTTAGTCTTACTCACTGTATGATAGTAAGGATGTGAAGTTTCAGCATGAAGACTTCGGCTTATTAAATCTACAATTGACACTGGATATTGTTTTAATCTTTTAATAAAGATACAGAAAAAAAAAAAGAAAAGTAGTTAGAAGATTTGAGGTATAATTTAAGTAGGCTTTTAAATAGAAATTTTAAAATAAAATATGTAATACAATAAAGAGTAAGAAGTTTTCATTTATCAGCATCCCCTAATTATGTGCCTTTGTATAGAAAAAGGTTTTAGAAGGGAGTTCTTGTTATACTGTATTATAGGTAGTATTATAGACTTTATCAAATGTCTTTTTTGGAAAAAGAAAAATATACTTGGAGTGGATTCAAGCTATTGTTTTCCCTAAGTTTATGCTCTGATGTCACTTTGCAGGGAACCAAACAAGACAAATAGACACAAAAGGGAAGAGAACAACCAAAGCTGACATTGCACTTTTTATTGTTGATGCTTGTTTTTGTCTTGCAGCTTCATGAGTTACAATGACAGGCACACCATGCCATCTCTGCATCCAGCCCAAAAGCCAGGTTAACCTGCCTCAGCCATCTTTCAGTGCATGGGTTGACAATGAAATGGAAAGAGGTTCTGTCTTGGATCACTAAAACAGATTTCCACTAAAGAGAAAAAGTGGAATAGAAAAGAACAAAAATTGCCCAGAGCAAGAAAAAAGAAAAAAAGAAGAAATGTGACATATAGGATCCAAATCCTATGTTCTGGATGGTGTTACACATTAATCTAAAGTACAGTGAACAACCATGGGGCAAAGGGAGCTGGACTTTTCTTACTGTGTACAATGTAGAATACAGGATTTTACACTACAAGGCTCCTTGCCTGATATTAAATGGAGCTTCTTTGGTGTGAAATGAATTGTGAGCTGTAATTTGAATGTAGCACTCTGACTATTGTGCAACAGAGATGGTTGAGAGGAAGCATCAATAACCTTACTATTTCTTTCTGAAATGTAGATCATGCTGCACATTAGATGATGAAGGTATTTCTGTCCTTTGATATCCTTTGCTTTCACAACAAATTATTGTACATCAAAGAAATGAGCTCTGAGTCAAAATGATACTAAGAGTGATGAGCTAGAAAATAATGTAAAGAGCTAGTACCTAGGAAATTACTGCAAATACCTGAAGAAATGGGGCAAAGGAAATTGCTCACAAAGTTGCTCAAATAACTTAAGCTGCTGTCTGAAAAATAAATAATCTGGGAGATGACTATTAAAAATGAAATGTAATTAAAATCTGAAGTTTTTGAAGCACTGTATCTGATACTGCATAACAAGCCATCTTTCCTTAACGTCCTTCCCTGATGAAAGTTTTAGAAAGATTGTAATGGGTGCAGGTAGAGGGCAAAAGGCTTACCAATGTCATAAAGCATCTTTCTTATATAAATCATTAGTCCTTTTCTAGCCGTGTCAATAGTGGTTTGAAGTTGTCATTGCCAGGAGATTATTCAGTGGTCTTTGTACTATGAATTAATTGTTTTGCTGTTATTCCTGTTAGATATTTACATCACAAAAAAAGATTGCCTGGAGTGATAGCACTCAACTAATACCAAAGAATAAGCAATGGTTGAGGATTCATTGCAGAGAGAAAATTGTAGTTAGCACGGCAGACAGTCCTTTTAAGAAAAAATTGAATGATGTAGAGTGGTTGGGAAACTTGTCCTTTTTGCAGACTAGATTCTTGTGCCATCTGGTCTAGTGTCACATCGGTGGAGTGTCTTTCCTACCTACTCAGGAACAAGGTTCTTACCTTTGTTTAGCTATCTAAATTTATGTTTGAGTGTTTGAGATGATTGTCTAGCACCTCTCATAGTCCATACTAAATAAAAGTGTTTTCACAGGACTTCATTTTCTCTGAGAACCATTTTTTTGAGGATTTTTTTAAAAAATCACTTTGCACAGGTTGTCCATGTACATAAATATTAAACTTCAGTTCATTCATGGCTGGGTCTCAGTTTTGTTTGTATGGCTAGAGAGGAAATGCATGCAAGAACTCTTAAGGAACATGACATGTGGGTTAAACTTTTCCATGAGAGCCCCAAGATTAAGTGTAGAGATGAACAGAAGATGTATTATGTAGTGTGGGATACTCTTCCTGTTAAAAAAAAAAACAAAACATAAAACAAAAGAGGAGAATGTGAAATTTTAGTGAATGTTAAATATTCATGCTGAAAATGTTTTGGTGATTAAACTCACACTGAAGGCAGAAAGCAGTGTTTCCTGTTACTTAAGAGCATGGACTTTCCATGACTTCCTGCAGTGAAAGCTTGTCTGTGATAACTTTTCTTTTCTGGGCCTCAAATTAGTTGCTGAGGTATCTATTTCAATTCTGGAGTCAATAAAATGAAACAACAGTACTTTCCATCTCTCTCAAAATATGTTACTTAAGAATTCACTGTTGAATTACAGGTCAGCAGTGGTAGGTATGTGCTGTATGTGCTCAAAGGCCCAGACTAACACCAAGATCTCTTGGAGTGGGTGTTATAGACTTAGCTTAGATATCTAACTATCACATTTCTATCATCAAACTGTTATAAGTTAGAAATTTTTTATCTGCGGTTTTCGAGCCCTCCCTTGTGCTTCCTTTTTGGCCTTGATTTTTTTTTTCCTTTTCAGAGGGAAAATACAGAGGAGAAGGGTTACTCTAAGCTGTGCTCTTGGTTTTATATTTGGATGTTACGGAAAATTGAAAAACAAATTGTTGCCATGTTTTATTAAAGATCCACGTGTCTGGACCAAATGTTTGTTCTACAGCCAGTCCTGCTAAAGAGGAAAGAGGTAGCTAACCATAGCATGATTGATTTCTGGGTGAAGGTCCCTCTTTGCCTCTACCCCTAGCAGGTGTATGTACTTTCTGTATTGCAGAGAATTCACATGTTCTGTATTGAAAAGAATATTATATAACCTATCCACTGCCAGGACTTATGGAAGAAAATATGCTGGTGAAGACCAACAGATCAGCTCTCTTTCTTTAGGACTGCATCCATCCTTATTTATTAAATGTATCTAGACAAATGAGTTTCTTTGATTATACTTATTTTACTGCCTCTATTGCCTTGAAGTATGAATTGTGATACTGAAAGAATTTCTGTTTCCACTTTGGCTTCCTGGAATACCTCATTATGTTTTTCAGTGAGGCACTGTTTTGTACTTTGCAGCATCAGTCTCATTGTGTGAATCTCTACAGATATCTCAGCAACCTCTTCAGGAGTGATACAGCATGGGCACCATTTCCCTCTGCTTTCCAACAGTGAAAGAATAATGCTCTCACAAAGCTGTGTGAAATTAGAAGACTAGCTTTTTCTGTGCAAACTCCCTCTTGGTATGTATAATTTTATTCAGTGTGGTTAAAGAAAAGGATGAAGCATCCCAGCTTTCTGGCTGGTCTGAAAAAATTTGTTATTTTCCTTCAGGTTTTCCACAAATGTACCTGAACTTCCCTTTAAGTCTCATATCTGAATTTGAGAATCCCCATAAAGGAAAGGAAGATTCATTTCTGAATGCAAGTTTTAAAAGCTGAAAATAGGACTAATGGAATCTCAGTGGGTGTCCCTAAAAGATAATGTAGTGGTAGGTGCTGAATGGAGCATGCTGTGTGATTTGCTGATGAATGCTGGGAGATTTACTTAGATGTAGGATCAACCACACCGAGAGCAGATCAGTAATTCAAGCACTTCTCCTGGGTGACAAAATTGCTGTCTTCCTGTAGCTGAGTTAGTGCTGAAAGGTGAAACAAACTAGTTTGTATATTTTAAATTGCATTTTTAAAATAAAAGGCAATAAATTTATTATCTATTCTATAAAGTCATCATAAAAAGGGACAGTGTGTAATAAATTGCTCATCATTTATTTTCAAAAAGAGTTTCTAATGAAAGATTAATGCTAACTGAATTTAATCACACTGGGAAAAAAATGACAATTTTCCAAGACATTTAGATCTTGTTCATAGTTATTCGACTTTAACACTTCCTAGATTTCTCTCTCATCTGCACTATCTCCACTGTTTTTTAAAATTACTTTTTCCTATAGACCAGAAACTACTTCTTCCATTATGAACTATAAGTGTATGTAGGCAAAACTTTGACTCTTGACTAACTAGTCCCACTTACAGAGCAAACTTTTCATTTTTGTAACAAAAAATACATGTTCATATTTGCTGTTAGCAATGTATATTGCTCTCCTTAGCCTCTTTCTCTGAATTCTCCTGTTAGCATTACTTTTCCCAATCAACAGAAAAAGTTTTGAGATTTTAGATTGTTTTGTTTTTGTTTTAGTTGGGTTTTTTTTTGCTTTTTATTTTTTTGCTCCTAGTCTAATTCTAAATTTATCCTCATTTAACTGCATATGGTCTCTGCTTGCTTGGGGATTTAGTTTAAGATTCTTCTGTTCTTGACTGCATTCACTATCATCACTGGCTATGCTTTTAATTAAGTATCAGCTGAACAATTTTCCATTTCTCTTTTTGCCTACTTTCTTTTCAGTTTCTTTTCTAACCCTTAAAACTAAAGCAAAACAAAATCCACCTGATCTTTAGTTAGGTTAACATCCCAAAAAGGAAAGACATTGTTAAATAGATGGGTTCATGTTAGTTCTGACAAAAGTGTCTTCTGTTTCTACTTAATTTACTTCAATATGTTTGAGTCCATTACATTATTTCCATTGGAGAAAATAAAAAATACGTAGTTTAATGCAGAGTAAGTACACTGATACATGTAACTTCACAATCAAATACCCTGTACTTTTTATCCTCCATGCAAACACAGGATGCTTTCAAGGACATGGACAGTTTAAAACTTGGCACTAGTGAAGTACAAGAAAATTGACTGGTTTAGTTTTTAAAAGTCTTCAAAGATTTCTCTAGACACTTCTGTACTTGTCTGCAGGCTGAAAAACTTCTACCCTCAGAAACTCTCTGTAATGAACTAAGACATAGGTGCTTTTTAGCACTGATAAAGTAACACCCTGACAAATACTTGATGGTGGAGGGATGGTGAGTTGATCACTCAGGTGGCTGACCAAGTCACAGTGTTAAGATTTTGGGGTAGGGGGAACAATATTGCTTTTGTTAATGCTTTCTCTCAATTCAAGGTGCCAAGAAGTCAGGTAATGTGAAGCCAATCTTTTTAGGAGAGAATTTTTTGCCCAAAGTCACTTTTACATTTCTACCTCATACTTGGTTCATGTTTAACTCTTTTAACCTGATCTTGCATAGCATTGGTAGAACACCAAACAATTTCCTTCAGAGTGAGTTCTCTCAGGCAATGTTTCCTTTTTTCAATGACAACTTCCTCTTGCTGAGTTTTGAGCCATGGTTCTTTGGGCATCAGTCATGTCTCAACATTTATAATAGACTTTTATAAATTTTGTAATAGAAAGTGTTAGGACTCGTATGGTCTCAGTGACTCCCACTGGTGGTCTAAGGGCTGCAGGTGCTGCATTTTCCTTCCCCTTTCTCTGCAAGGATCTATGTCTGGACATTTGAACCCCTGATAAAGGAGTGGAGCGCTGACTGTTGGGTTACTTTTAGTCCTGACATTTGTCCATGCACACCCATTAGTCACTCATTGTCTGTCTGCTGTGCACAGGAACACCACCTGTGTGTCCATCATTCACTCTCTGTACCTTGCTGATGACTTTGCAATATGCCTGCACAGTGATGGTTTTGATCTAACATTCATATCTGCACCCATTTCAAGGTCCTTTTGTACTGCCAGAGCAGTGCAAACAGGCAGTAGTGGTGTGTACCTACGGATTAAGCCCTGTTTAAACAGGAAGAGTTCAGTTCTTTCACCCTGACTCAATTTCAGGTAATACCTTGCTCTACAAGTACTCATAGGTTCAGTGCATCTGTTTATGTGACAGAGTGCTCTTTATGTGAGAAAGGGTAACAGAATCAGGCTGTTTGCACTTGAGCCCAATGTTAGGATATTGACTGACGCTGTTACAGAAGAAGAGCTGTCGTAAAAGAAATGTTAAACACTGGGAGAGAAAGAACAAGTCAGCAGGATAACGCACCTTGAGGAACACAAGTGGTAATCATATTTCATTATTTGTCAATACTCCTCTTCTCTAATCTAGAGCTGTGTTGGCAAAGTTGGCTGCAGAGTTTGGGATTAACTCTAGTGGCTTGTTGGCACACCTGAAAGGCTTAACTAATGTAAACTGAGTGTGATTGGTAGTAGGCAAACAGAAGGCAATTTGGTCAAAACTCCTTCTATTATATTTTCAAGGATGTTCCCCATAGAAGAAAACTGTTAAAAAAATGCATTTGTGTTGAAGCACTTGTATCCACAGGGCTCATATTACCTCTGAGAACTCGAGAATAAAATTTGAGAGGAATTTCTGTGCATAACAAATTCTATACTTATGAGCTAAATTTTCCCAGCATGCATAATTCTAAATATTGAATGATGGCAATTACTAAGGGCATTTGAAGAGTGAGACATTGAGGAGTGTTGTCATATTATATTAGTTATGGGTAATAGCTGCTGACTTTGGAACAGGGATGTGAAAATCAGATCACTCCAGAAGCTTGATTTGGAAGCTGGGAGAGTCATGCAAGGTGACAGATCTGTACCAATGTACAAAATGTCTTGGAGGCAGATAACTGCTGTTTCATGCATAAGTAGTCAGAGTCCCAATATTTTTTCTATGCAAATCAATGTCAAAATTCAGGTTAACCTGATTAGAATTGTCTCCTTGCAGGAAAGTTGCTACATCACAGATAAGAGTTATAATTACATTTTAGATGGAGAAAAGTTATGAATTCCATCATTTACATAATATGTTGAATCTAGCAGCCCTAGGAAAGTTCTTAATATCAGTTATTGTCTGTACAGAACAATTCTTGTTCAGAGAAACAAATGAGGAAGGTGCTCTTCTGTGAATTTAGGAAGGCAATTTCACTTGGTATGCATGGTGTGCATTTGTGCTGATCCTGCACTATGCATTTCTCAAAGACCTATCACTAACTCAAGTTACATTTGGTGAGAATACATTGAACATTCCAGCAAACTGCTTGCTCATCTTTGGTAGTTTGCCTAAACCACTGTGATCTCCATAGCTAATGATGCTTAAGGTTTTTTGTTGCATCTCATCCCTCATCAACATGGGGTCACCTTTGCCATTTTTGAAGAAAGACTCCCACAAAAGGAGGATGTTCAGGAGACGTTGACAGAGATCTGCAGTACATCTTGGGGAGGAAGGAAGATTCTCTCTAATCTGTGCTATAAGTAATCAAATGTGGGCAGGCAAATAATTTTTCTTCTCTGGAAAAGTTCAAATAAACCGTAAGGGAGATATTATGAACTCATTCAGCATATAAAAAACCTCATGTTCTCATTCATTCACAAGGCAACAGTAAAGAATTTATTTTGTGTCTTGCATATTTATAATTTTTGGATGTCAAAAGTATTGCTTTCTGTTACCACTTTAAAAGATTTTCTGGTAAACCCCTCATATCTTCTAAGGAAGATGTGTATTTTACCAGGAAAAGAATTCTTTTGCTATCATAATACAATCCGTGTTTTAGAATTGAATTAACTGTAATCACAAAGAACTGTTTTTAACATCTGGGTATCTATCTATCTAACATTAGGAGTGTTGCTATTGTAAACAGAATTTTCATATGGGAAGATTTTGTGGATATGGAATTACCATGGATTATGTAGTGGTTTCCTGAACACAACAAAGTGTGTCAGTGCTAAGATTTTCATAAACTGTGACTAGTTAGGAAGAAGTATATGTTACAGTGAGGTTGGTTTAGTAGGTAGTTTTGCTCAAATAGAACACTCAATGATCTTGGCAAATATATAATTTCATAGTTAGTTCCCTGATTTGTCTCAGTTTGTTACCTCATTCCCCCTCTCCAAAAAGTGAGACTCCTATTTCTAGAATGTATCTAGTGTTATCACCAACATACCCTTAGCTGATAAATCCAAACATTACTGCAATTTTTTGGCCATTGAAAATGATGGAAGTGCTTTTCTGGATGCGCTTTTTGAAAGTAATTTCTTTGCTTCTTTGTTCCAGTGCTACTTTTTGCTTTTGTAAAAGCTGATTTTCTTTAAGTGGTCTGACAGAAAAATACATGGGCTGCTGTTTAGATTATTGCTCACATTATTTTAGGATTAAAAATGGGAGTGTTGTCCTTTAGTGTGCTATTGAATATTTACAGTGATATGCATCCTTGATTATTAGCCTTTTTAAAGAACGTAAAAGGAAGGGAAAGCAGAAAAATGCACAAACTATGAATATATGCATTCCTATTGTTATATCTTGTGTATAGTTCCATTCTCTAAGTAGTAAAGGTCATGCTGATTTTAAGTATGCAAGAACTGTGTAATTTTTAGTGCTTACAGTAAGGTTTGATTTTGTGCCTATAGACAGCTCTGGCCCCTATGTCTTTACATTTCAAGCAAAGTATAACATACCTAAAATTCAGAAATAAAAATAGAGCATACTATGCACTGAAGCTTTATCCATTATGTGATGGTAGGTGTTGCTTATGACAAGATTGATTATATTATTACCTGGCCTACTTTTTGTATAATTTCTGTATTAGTTTTCATAATCTTTCCCTTTCTAAGTATTCATCTAAAGGGGATTTTAGAGATGAAATAGCAGGGAGAATGTTTTCTTTTCGAAGCAAACACTTGGCTTTTATCCTAGAAAGTGCTACTTGTATATTTATTTTTCTCTTTTGATGACTCTGGGGAAGAGAGGTTAACTGCAGTAAATCTTTAGTGTGTAATGCAAATCATATATTTAATTATATTTGTTCCCTGACAGACAAGAAAGAACCTTAACATTCTCAGTTCTGCAGTCTAAAGTTGCATTTTTTTGCATTTTGTTGCATTTTTTTATTTCGATAAGTGAATGCAATGATAGTACAATGAAGCTTCTTTTCTGGAAGCAGGTTGTTGATTTTTGACACCATTTGAGAAACTTGAAAACAGTAGGAAACTCTTGAATTTGGTGCATTTGCATGTACTTGGAAAAAGTACTTTTAAATAGGACAGCACTGTATCATTTTAAAGCACCGAAGAGTAAGTAATACAAAATCAACCAAGAGGATAATCTCTGACATTTACAAACATTTATAATGGCATTAGTTCCAAGTAAGTTAGCTGAGGCAATTTGAAACTGTAGACCCGAACAAATAAATAAGCATGGCTTGCCATTAGCTATTTCAGAAATGCACCCATATTGCTGTGGAGCTTCATGCATCCAAATAAGCAGGGAGATCTATCAGATTTCTCTGGGGCTTCCTTCAGTCAAGACACTGTCTGCTTTATTAGGAGGCATGTCACAAACTGGTAAAAATGCTATGTCACTGAATTTTTGGGCTTTCTGGAATTTCTGCTGCAGTGTTTTAGAGGTGGTCTAAAACAAATGGATTTACAAAAGACTTGGAGACAGGGCTAAAAGTTGACATTAGTTTTAATGAAATGTCCCGGATTTGCAGGTCTGGCAATAGTTTCCCTGGCTTTGTTCTTTACACAGCTCTATGCAATGGTTAGAATGTTTTGCCAGAATGGGCCAGACTTTGCACTTGATCCCAAGCTGACTTCACCAAATTCAATGAACCCAAGCAATGCTGAAGCAGTATTCCACAAGCTCTGAGGAGTGCAGGAGAATACTAACTGAGCCTGCGCAAATTTTTAGTGTGAGCGAAGTGTTCACTCAGTGTCAGGAAGGAGAGCTAAGCATGGGTGTGCCTGCTTTTGTTTAGTCTCAGTCCTTTGCCAGAAGGCCAAAGGCATCCTGGCCTGTATGAGGAACAGTGTGGCCAGAAGGACCAGGAAAATAATCTTTTCCCTGTACGTGGTACTGGTAAGGCTGCACCTTGAGAGCTGTGTCCGGTTCTGGGCCCCTCAATTTAGGAAGGATTTTGAGATGCTAGAGCATGTTCAGAGAAGGACAATGAAGCCAGTGAAGGGTCTAGAACACAAGTCCTATGAGAAGTGGCTGAGGGAGATGGGATTGTTTAGCTTGGACAAAAGGAGGCTCAGGGGAGACCTTATCACTCTCTACAACTCCCTGAAAGGAGGTTGCAGCCAGGTGGGGGCCAGTCTCTCCTCCCAGGCAACCAGCATTAGGACAGGAGGACACAGTCTTATGTGGCATCAGGGGAAGATTAGGCTGGACATTAGGAAAAAGTTCTTCACAGAAAGAATGATTGGGCATTGGAACAAGCTGCTCAGGCAGGTGGTAGAGTCACCATCCCCAGAGGTGTTTAAGAAAAGATTGGATGTGGCACTTAGTGCCATGGTCTAGTTGACAAGGTGGTGTTTGGTCATAGGTTGGACACGATGATCTCAAAGGTCTTTTCCAGCCTGGTTGATTCTGTGACTTGCAGTCATGTACTATGGCCATACGTGGCTCAGAAAGCCCGATTTTAGGGTCAGCATGTCCTCATGGGAAATAGGCTCCCTGTGGCACAGGGGACCGAGGCAGAACGAGTGTGCAGAGGCTGGCCCAGGAATGTTCTGTGCTTTAGCCTGCCCTTTGATTCTGTGGACACTTAGATGGGAGGGTGTGGCTGCAGGGCTTTGCTACCTTGCCACCAGCATGTTTTACTGTATGAAGGGCAGAAGCACTTCTACTCAGCTCTGAACTAAGATAATTCAGTTCCCCATTTACTCAATAGCAATTTGTCTTCAGGGGAAATCTTATTTATTGAGATATCATCCACATTATTCCTCAGAGAAAAAAATATGAAGAGGAGAAAGAGGTGTTTGAGTCAGCAGTCTGAGGGCCAAAGGAGTTCGAAGACTAATAAGCAGACATTGCAACAAGTCATGCTCCGAGATTCAAGCACATGTGCAGAGTGGGGCTGACCACTAGCAGATACCCTTTGTAGGACAATATACATCAGGGTCCCAAGTCCCTGCATCAGCAATGCTCCTATAACCTCTAGCCCTCCAAACTCAACTCCAAAACCTAAATATTTGCCCTGAGAACAATTTAAGATTTAAATTAACCTGATGTGGTGTTCAAAATTAAAAGCTTGATTTAAAAGTAGGGAATTTACAGAAGCACAACTGAGAGTTAAATTTGTCCTGTGAAGCCTTTGTTTCTGGTACTAATGTTTAAGATGGAAAAAATCCAGCTTGACTTTCTGTTCCCCAGAGTGAATTTGTAGGCCTGAGATTTAGAAAAAAAATAATTTTGCTGGTATATTGAGAAATTTAACATGCAAATCTATAGGAGAAGACAAAAATGCAATTTTCAGAATGCTTTGATTGCAATTTTTTAGAGGAAAGCCACATTTAGAAACTAGAAACAGTGCTAAATGCCAATTATAAGATGCATGCTTTAATGCTGATTTCCTGCTACCATCTGTTGTGTAACAAAAAGGCAGTCTCAGTTTCTGGGTCAGAAACAAGGCCCTGATAGTAACTTTGTACTTGGAGCATGTCGTGTGCTTTAAACCAACTCACTCCTGTGGTGCTGTGCAGTAGGAGGTCATCTGAGAAGTTTAAGATAACCCAGGATAATTTAAATCACACAGTTTTAGCAAGGGTCTGTAAGTTTTAACCACTAGCACAATTTGGCCAAGGACTATCTGGAGATTGATTCTTCAAAGGTTAGTGCCCATCTAAGTAAGACCTGGAGGCTTGCTGGAAATGGTTTTATGTTTATTCTTTTTCAAGACTTCTTTATAAAAGTTTCTAACTGGGTGACAGTTTCTAGTTTATACCAAACTTTTGTAATGGTGATATTTCGAGTACAGGATGATCATCCTGTCTGTAACTGCAACTACAGCCTCATGGAATATAAATCTGTTGTCCCATTCTCTATGTGATTGTTCTAATGAATAACTGCTTTTTGTAAAAGATGTCACATAAGTAATATTCTGAGTTAACGGCATACTGTATTTTTTAAATTGCTACAGTCAAGTTTTCAGAGGTACTTGAAATAAGTTATTGACCACTAGTAAAAACTGAGAGGGCAAATTATTGTTATTGACCACTAACAAAAACTGAGAGGGCAAATTATTCCATTGCCACAGTGTGTGATCTAATGGTTTTGTATGTATGGGGTTTTGTGGGAGCTGAAAGACTATCACCGCTTATCACCGCGGGAATGCAGAAGAAAAAGCCGGAGCCAGCTGTGTTCAGCTTCAGAGCAAAGGAAGGAAGGGGGGGGGACCCACCTTCTTTTAATTCTTATATACACTTTTTGAAATCACTGTTCATTGGAGAAAATTAATACTTCCGTCTTTAACTACAGTGGTCAAAAGAAATGTCCATCAAAGATCTGTGTCCATGAGAAAGGAATGCAATAACAAGATAATTCTACAATAACATAGCTATGTTTATAGAACATTAGTCTTGGGAACTATCTAGTATGGAGCTAGCTATTTTTAACAGCAAAAAGTGAGGCAACAAAAGACTTGCTTTTTGTTACCAGTTTTCTGAAATTACTCTTCTTCCCTATTTTTTGGTCTTGTTTTTGTTCTTTTTCCAAATGAAAATCATATATAGTTCATGAAACAAAAGATACCAGCTGTTAAACATTTTCATTTGCTAGAGTATGGCTTTAGCAGGTTTAGTTTGGGTTATTTAGAAGAAACCCAGGAGACCATTATTTACAAATATCACCACTTCTGAAATGAATGTTGAGTATTCTAAGTAAGGGTGGAAATGTCTTGAAACTGGCATAAGAAAAGCCACCAGCATTGAGTGAGGGTGTAGTCTTCCTAATGTGAATGTCTTCCTTTCTCTCTCTACTGGCAGCATAGGGAATGTAGCATCCCCAGTGTGTGCTGGAATTCACTTGCACTGGGACCTTCCATGTGGGAATATAGAAAACCCACAGGACATGCAGGGTGGTCCTATTTGCCAGTCTGGTGTTGGCATTGCCACCCATCTTCTACACAAGAGTCAAGGAGCACTGAAAGTATACATCTTCTACAGAAGACTCAAAGGAAACTGGAATTACAGCCCCTGCTGCTGGGGAGAGGGATGTGCTGTGCGTGGCTGGACTGCCAGATATGCAAGATGTGCTTTCCAGGGAATGGACTTCGTTGACCCATTTCCCTACTTCTGTGGAATGAGTGGGCATCTTGGAAGTCCCACTCCCTGTCACCTGTAATGTTGATAGGTGGGCTTAGTCACCTAATCATAGGTTATGCTAGAAAATAACTGCTTGGATTGCTGTCTTGGACATTCAGTGGGTTTTCTGGAACTTTCTGAATAATTTCCTGTCTTCTTTTTTCTCCTATTAACCTGTGAATGCTAGTAATTGAATCCTGTCTTTATTCAGAGAAATGTGGGTAGTGGCTCAGCAAGGCTTTTGAGTTTACCTTGCTGTAATGAAAGCTAAGGACAGAATCCAAATGGAGAGATTAGAGTTAATCCTTGGAAGTAAAATGAAGTTCACAAATTGTTTATTTGACAATTTAGTTTATTTGTCTAGCTGCTGCCATCCTGTGTAGTCCACCTGTTCCACCTTGATAAAGTGATCATTAATCGTGCAGAAACATGCCTCAGTTTTTTCTGTGCTGGTGCACACAACTAATGCATGTCATTAATGTGATCCAGAGGGAGCAGTTTGGAAGATGAGAGGATAATTTACTCACCATGTGCATTTAGTCCTCAGCCTCCTTGCTGAGATTCGCCTGCCAGTTTGGATTCTGCTTTCTGATGTAAACCTGCCCTACCTGTGATAACCAGAGATGTAATGAACCTACTAGTTTAATTCAAGGATAGGATGGTACAAATTCTGGTTTCAGTCTTTGGAAATCGGAAAGCTCAGTTCTGTTTTAATCTGCAGACACATGCCTAGTTCTGGCATTGCTACCTCAGTACTTGAGTGCCTGTAGTTGAGAGCTACATTGGGAAAGACTGTGAGGTAATCATAATCACTAAAATATGAATAAATTTTAATTTCTATTATAGAAACCAAACACTTTGTACAGGAAGTAGATAATAGTCATCCAAATGCTCAATAAACATTATCCAATAAGTGGAAAAGAGCTTAACAGTCAGTCGATGTACAGTGCTTGCATCTTATTAGCGTATTCTGTTCTGTGCTAACGCAATTGCGAGCAGGAGCAATGATAGGGAATTTGTGTGGTTTTCAGTGAAACATTTAGGATGAGGGGAAAAGTCCTCCTCCATCATCATAATTGGAGATATGGTCCACAGGATGAGGCTCACCTGGAATCCCATGGCTGCCTTTATTGACTGGCCTCTAGGGAGTTTTTTCTCCTGATGTCTGCATTTTCCCCTCTCCTGGTCTCTTTTCTCTGTCCTTCTCTGCTTTTGTTTTCCCCTCCAGATTACTTTGTCTATTGAAGTCAATGTGTGTCACCAGCAGTGGATCCCACTAATAAATCTTTGTGCGCATTGCCTTGCCTCAGCATCCTTTGTGCAGCAGGGAAATTGATGATCAAGGCTGAAGGAAAAAGCTGTAAGAGAAAGTGGAAGGTTGCAATCCAGACAGGTGAAAGCTGAAGAGGAAAGAGAGCTCAAGCTGCAGGATCTTAGGTCAACCATGGTGCTGGTATGGATATGCTGGTGTTGACGTGCTGATCTCTGCTATCAAAGTGCTCTTGCTGAGCGTACAGTTTTAACAGGAAAATTATAGGATGCTTTCAGCACTCTGGAAAATTGTAGTTTTTCTGGAATAAACACATCTGTGCAAAGACATGAATGGCACTGGTACGTCAGGCACAAGGACTCTTCGTGCCAACAAATGTTTGTGGGACACCAGGGTGTGTCTGTGCATGTTGAAGAAAGCAGGATGCACGCAGAGGCACAGTCTTGCATCCTCAGCAGGGCCCAACACGTTTCCTCTGACAAAATGGGATGCAGAATGTGTCAAAATTATTTTTCAGCCTCTGAATGACTCTTGCCTTCCTACAGTTTGCTTATTAAGTATCTGTTTTCTTCTCCTTCTTGCTACAGAGGGTTCAGGACACGGTAATAATAGAATCGTAGAGTTGCTAAGGTTGGAAAAGATGCACCAAGTCCACCGTTAACACACGGAGTGAGGTGAACATCCCACTCAATGAGCACTCCCGAGGGTGTGTGAGCCCAAAGGCCAGCTCATGTGCAGGTGCTGCAGGGCTGAGATCCCCACTATGGGGTGGGCTGGGCACTGCATCACACCAACAGTCCCTGCCTCTGCCTGTTAACCCCAGCAGAGCTCCCAGTGCCCATCAGAAGCCTGCCTGCAGATCTGTAGGGCCAGGAGACTCTGAAAAGTGACCTATTTTTACACTTGCTACTCCTTTTGCTTATTAAAGCAGAATTAGCTCAATCCTTATATTGTTTTGTTTCTCTTTTATGTATGCTAATTGTGTATTCCATGGAATAGTGTAACTGGGTGACTTATTCACAAAGAGATACAGCATCAAATATACTAATTTTTTTTCTATTCATAAGTATTTGATAGAAAACAGCAGGTGTTATATTTTATCTCAGAGCAGATAAAACATTCAAGGAAGAAGAAAAGAAAACCTATGCTTTTCCCGTGGGTATGGGACTGATAAATTATTCCAATGATAGATAAGGACAGAACTCACCCCAGTCACAAAGCTTTAGGAAAGAAAAGCACACAATGGTAATAGTGGTAGTAATAATAGTAATAATAAGAGATGAATGTATGCTTACACTGCTGAAACCTTGTTTGGATACAGAACTCCAAAGCTTTGCATATTATTCATTCTAAAAGAAAGCTTTTTATTGTCCTTAAATTAAAAGCAGCAACAAAACCAAGCTACTGTACAAATACAGTGGATTTGAGGCTTTGACTGATAGTAGATGTCCCAAAGTCTTCAATCTTTACTTGCTTTTCTACATTCACATGTAGCAAAAAATTGAAATCCCAGTATATAAGAAGAATTTGTAACTCTAGCTGTCTTTGCATCTATCAAATAAGGACAATAAATATGCTTCTAAAACACAAGAAAATTATCATGGGAGGAAGTTGAAATAAGAGAAAAGGAGTCACATGCATCTCCCTTTTGTTTCCATTGGCTTGCTCTTGATCATGAGAAATATTCCTTCAGCATGCTTCTCCCATTGCTCTTGAGCTACTCTAAGTATCTAATGAATTTATCATATACCCAATGAGTTGTCAAGATTCCTTCAAGATTCCTGGTCTATTATACAACATCTCTAAGCACATTCTCAGAATGCCTGGCTTGGGAACAACATCACAATTTCCACCCCATTTTTTGGTCACACTGAACCCTCTTTTTTTTTTTGATGCTCCTCAATCCATTTTTTGGTGACTTGGTGGCCGCTTTTGCCAGGGTCTGCTCTGTGGGAAGCTGTGTGCCAGATCTGGGTCTGCTGTGCAATCTGCTGTCCTGGGCCTGGGACCTGCTGTGTTGCTGGGACTGCTCTCTTGGGCTGGGGGATGGTAAGAAAAATCCATGTGGAGAGGTTCACCAGTGAAATCCACACCTAGACCCTGGCCAAGACAAAATTTACCAGATGGTCAGGGTGTTGGCTAGAGTCTGTCATTGGAATAATTCTGTCAAGAATGGGAAAAAAACATTCACTGATTTTTATGAACTAAATTATGGGCTCTGTGCACAGACATATTATTTTAAAAGTCTTTTCTTGTTCACTCTACCCAATTCATCAATATGAGAAAAAAAAGATTGAAAGCTAGTTTTAATGAAATAGAAGAGAATTAACTCACAAAATGTGTCCACATTCTTATATTTCATGCAGTCCCTTGCTGATTATATCATTTATTGATATCCATCTGGGTTGGTGGTGAATCTTTTCTGTGTATTCTCCACTTCTCCAGTGTAATTGAGCCTTACCTGTCTCAGGTATATTTAGATAACTGGCTGACTGTGGTGGTGTGCAATTGATTTTAAATTAATTCTGAATAGTAGAATAGTTGCTTGTGGTACAAAGTAATTAATGGAAGCAGCTCTAAGGTCTGCTTAAGAGCGTTTTAGAGGTCATTATTTAATCAGACCTTGAGGAATTTGGCACAAATCTGTGCAAGTCAGTGGAATTGCTTATGCAGAGCTGAGTGTGGTATAGTGACCTATGAGCTGGATTTCCAAAACTTCTGGGTGCACAGAACACCATCTGAAATAAACTGTTCTTGTTGGTCTTGGTTTAACGTAGGGAAAACTTTAGATTCTTTGAAATTTGCTAGGAAATAGTGAGTGCAAAGATGGAAACCTGCTATGTTGGAACAGAAACTCTTCAGGTATTTAGGACACTAAAAGTACATCATGGTAAATGAAAGTCTGAATCTCTGTTTTTCTTGGCCTGAAACAAGGACTTAAATATAGTTGTCCCTCTTTTCAGAGGTCAACACAACGTAATTTGCCATTTGACTCTTCTGTTAGGACATTATTCACCAGTTCTTTGATGTGGCAAACAAATCTAAGCCACGTTTCCAGCACAAAAGTACAAATACCTTATTCTGAAAATCTTTGCATGAAATGAACTTTTGTCAGAAATTAGGTTAAGCTTAACATTTTTTTCACTTGGCTCCTTAATACATCCTTTTAGCTGAGAATAAGGCCTCTGACCTATGTCTTCAAATTAACTTGAAGAACATGAAAAACATGAAGAATTTTGTTTTAGACATCTACTGACTCTTGGATTGTGAAAACGAGTTTTAATTTGTGATTTTAAAAGTTGGAAATTTTAATATGGGTGTCAATATAGGTGTTCAGACTTGATGATACAGTATGTAGAAGCTCATTGCAGCTTCACCATTGCATTTACCCTGGGAAAATGATGCCTCTCTGCTAATGTCTGTATGTTAAAGACAAGGATGGACTTATTTTGAATTAGCTTAGGAGCAAAAAACTCAGGATCTACTCTGTTTCTTGGACTGATGGATTGTAAATAGGCTTAGAGCTGAATCAGAGATTTTGTGTTGTGCTGCCATTCATTAAGGTAGACTGAAGTAAAAAGAAAGGGCTGAAGGTCTGACTTGCTTGGCAGGCAACAAGGGAGAAATCCTAAGCTTGCAACTCTGACACTCAGTTTAAAGATGTTGAGAGCATCTGACAAAATGGAACATTATTCCTGCCTGTTTTAATTCGCCCTGAAACTTTTGTAGTCTGGCTTTCCTCAACAAAATGTGAAAGTTTCTCCTCTTCTCTGGTCATATCCTGAAAGATACCTATCGCTCCCAGCTGCCTTTGAACTAACTAAGGTTGCAGCTCAGTTGACAAGATTCAGTTTTGCCAGTTGTAAAACCAAGCCAGAATTACATTTTTGTGGCAAAATTTGACATAAGGAAAATGTCCTCTTATAGGTTCTCGCTGAAGGGGAAAGTATATTTTACATTTGCAAAGGAATTTTTGTTGAACCATTCTTGTCCATTTTTCTTGAAGTGAATGGAGGGAGTCAAGTTCTCAAGCAATTTATTTTAAAATCAAAAACTGGCTAACAAGTTGCAAGGAATAAAAATTATAAAAGTATGTCTGTGGACTAGTTTGTATATTTGGAAGGTTTTGTCAATTATTTCCTTTGATGTGGTCTCCTGTTTACCTGAGATAATATAGGATAAGAATGTTTCAGTTTTCTGACACACAGTAGTAGATATTTAATACCATAATTCAGAAAATTTTAAATAGTAGTATTTTAGTCATATTTTGCAGATCCTAGTGTTGATTTTGTCTTACTGTCTTGCTCTGTTGATAGTTTGTTTTTTTTTCTATGTGATCAGTGGGCCAAACATTATAAAATGAGGGTGCTATAGTAAAACGTTTACATTGGCTTTCACATTTTTTCAGTGATGGAGGCATGCTTTCTTGTTTTTAGAGTATTGCATTTCACCTTATTGTCCACTCTTCTATCCAGTTGAATACTAAAATTATTTTTGTAATAGATAAAATGTTTTGGTGTTAAAATTATTAAACTTACTAACAGCAAGAGTAGTGCTAGTGCTGAGCTCTGCATTTGACTGGTCCTGAGCCTCCTTCCCTGTCTAGTAAAAGGAAGGAGGAGGGTTGATAGTTCATCCTTTCTCCCATTCTTTTTCTAGAAGAAACTTATTCTTCAGAGTGTTTAAACATAATGTAGATGCCACCATATCAGAAATTTAAGTATGTTTCCAGCTTTGCTTAGAAGAGCATATGCCATTAAATCCTTTTCTGAACCAGGATCATGGACTGAAGGTTGTTCACGGTAAGAAACACCCTGAGAATGTGCTGTGTTTGTACGCTATATAGGGGCACCTGCAAAGAAAGAGAATTCAGAAGGTTTGAGTGGTATGAATGGTTGTGAAGGGTGCTCAGTACAAAGCCACTTGGATAATCACCACACAGTGAGAACATTTTGTTTTGGCTTGGGCTCTCTTTAGGGAAAGGACTTTTCTTCATGTCTGCACAAACACTTTCACACATTGGCATCACTCTTCAGGCTGTTCCCTGGCACTCTGGATCTACATCAGTTCTACTACAACAGCATGTCTGGAGGGTGGGCTGAGGTTTCTATTTCTCACACTGAAGGATTTATTTATGGTCTATTTCCTTGATTTCATCATGATTGTACCAGGGTTGCATGTGAAACTGCTCTGCAATCTTATTAAATTGGGAATGACTTTGTCCCACTGTCCTGCAAGGGGGGAGTCAGCAGCTACTGTTGGACTGGCTGAGAAACTGAGACAGTGAGTTCTTCCCTATTTCTGTCTTGCTAAAATAATGGTAAGCCCAACAGCCCAGCTGGGAGTCAGGTCCGGTCTGGTCTCTTTGCCAGTCAGTGCTGACTGTGAACATGGTATAAATAACAAGCCTAGATGCAGTCCTGGCAAGCACTGGCTTTGTCGGTAATCAGTGGGAAAGGAGGATACTTGTTTCTTTGCAGAATTGGGCTGTTTATGGTTGGAGCTAGTGCAACAGAAGTTAGATCGTAATGTTGCTTACTTAATCCCACGCTTGAAGATTAGTTTAAAACTTTTTTTTTTCCCCCTGGGGAGAAGATTATCTGTTTGGTTTAACATTCGGTGGTATTTACACTATGTCTGCATGGCTTATATAATTTCATTTTAAGTCTGAAACTAATTTTGTATTTTGAATCCCCTTTCTTCCCCCAATACTCAGAAGGGAGCTGGAGATTGTTTTAGCTGTCTCATCACCTATGAGCAGTTGCATTATGTTTAGTTTTAATCAAGTTTTGTTTAAACAAAATGCTTGCTCTTAGGCATTTCTCCTGAACGTTGAGGAACTAGGATTCATATTATTCTTTAGGAAATATGAATTGATAAAAACACATTTTTTCCTCAATCCATGATTAGTAAAAGCCATGTGAGGGTAGTGAGGATTAGAATTATCCAAATAGCAAAAGAATTAAAAAGAAAAATCTGCTACTATTTTGGTTCTATAAGGAAGAGACTATAACAAACTCTCTATCCCTTCTGAAGAATTCTTGTTAATATTTGTATTTTAAAAAATCGGAGTTATTGTTGGTACAGCAGAGTGTTTCCTTCCGGAACTGTGTATGTTGAATCTGATTTGGATCAACTCTGTGTGTGCAGCAAGGCATCCTTCTGGAAGAGAATAAACACACCTACTTTTATCTTTCTTATGGGGAATCCCCCACCCCCAAACTGGTTAGAAAGGTATTGATTCTTCCTTTTACTTCTTTTGAGTTACATATTTTTTTACCTGTGTTCCTTGGTGTTTATTTTCCAGTGTAAACTGTGTGTGATTGATACTGTGGGGTGGCTGCAAATTAAAGCATGATGTAACTAACTTTAATTGCACTTTCATTTGTAGCTCAAGCTGTTGTCTCCTTATGTCCCGTGAGATCAAGATGTGGCATCAACTGTGAAGCCAGTTTCCATTAGATGTCTTAAACAAGTCAGAGAGAGTAATGTGTACAAATCTGTAAATTAAAAACAAAAAAAGAGAGTTCCTCTTAGAGCTAGAATTAATTTCTTCTTGGTTTTTTTCCCCCAGTGTCATGTACCATGTAGAGTGTTCATTCTAGGTGAGTGGGTATGCGAAAGGGTATGTTGTCCTGTTAGACAACTTGATTCAGTTTTGAGTGTAGATGAAAGCATGCCTGATGTTTATTTCCAGAACTGTATTAGAAGGTGGGGCTACTCTATTCAGTGACTCAGTTTTGTGTTTGTGCTGAGAGTCAGAGCATGCTGATATATCTCAGAATCCTTCCTTAGAGGTCCCAAATAAACTGCACTTGGATTTCATTGACTAAGCATATCAGGCTTCAACAAGGTAAATTTTGTTAAGGTCTTATGCATATTCAGTAGTGGTTGTCAGTGAGTGGACTAATATATTTAAGACAGTGAAAATGAAAGCTTTCAGCATGTGTTGTGGAGTTACCGTGCTCAAATACTGGTTCTTTTTCATGTCATACTAAATCACCTTTAGAATACAGAAATCAAAGGTAGCTAGTTTCATTGCACAGATATAACTTCAGTGAACCATCAAAAGCCCACATCTACCTCTTTCAAATTTTATTATTGTTCCTAATGGACATAGGTTCAAATCTTTCTGGTATGGATTCTCTTTTGCTGTGTGGAAAAGGAAAAAAGGAGGGTTGCTCAGCTGCCATTAGTGGTGGTGGTGCAATGTGAAGGTTGAAGCTGAGTGTTTTGAGTTTGCAATATACTAGCTGGAGACTGCCAGGGAACACTGAACTCCTGTCAGTCCCCATCACTGTTTCTAAGCTTTTTCTGTTTCTTCTGTGAGCTCCCTTTACCTGGGGGATTATGACAAGGAGGAGTGTAGAACTCATTTCTGCGCACCATGAACAGGACTGCAGAAGTAGAGCATTTGGCCTTACGTAGATGTATGAAGCTGCTTCTTGCCCTCAGAAACAGACAAAATATGTATATCCAAGTTAAGTTCTGTGTTGTTTTGACATCAACTCATGAATACCCTGAAAAAGTGTTGTGGTTTAACCCCAGCCAGCAACAAATTCCCACACAGGCTCTTGCTTACTCACCCGTGGTGGGGTGGGGGAAAGAATCAAATGGGTGAAAGTGAGAAAAATTGTTGGTTGAGATAAAGACAATCTAATAGGTAAAGCACAAGCTGTGCATACAAGAAGAGCAAACCAAGAAATTCATTCACTACTTCCCATGGGCAGGCAGGAGCTCAGCCATCTCCAGGAAAGCAGGACTCCATTGCACATAGCGGACACGTGGAAAGACAAACACCATCACTCTGTCCCCTGCTTCCTCCTTCTTCCCCCAGTTTTTTGTGCTGATCATGATGTCATGTGGTATCAGATATCCCTTTGGTCAGTTGGGGTAATCTGTCCTGGGTATTTCCCCTCCCAGCTTCTTGTGCACCCCCAGCCTGTTCACTGCTGGGGCAGTGGGAGAGGCAGACAGTCTTGACACTGTGTGGGCACTGATCAGCAATAACAGAAACATCCCTTAATTATCAGTGCTGCTTAAAGCACAAACCTAATCATAACCCCACACTGTGAAGAAATTTAAATCCACCCAAGTCAAAACCAGCAAAAAAGTCAGTGCACTGATGACTTTCAGTGTATTGTGAGCCAGAAGTCTTCTTTCACAAAAAAAATACAGGCTAAATCTAGCAAAAGAGATGATGTGTGAGAAAGGCATACAACATATATATACTATCAATGCACACTGGATTCACTGACTGTCAGACAAGCCCCTATTTAATTTTACTATTTATACCAGTTTTTGGAAGAAATTAAGCACTGCAGAGTGGGACTGGTTCTGGTGACTCTGAGTTCATGCCTCAGGTGTCCCAGACCTAAATGTGGAGCTCTTCCCAGGGGGTGGCTCTGTCATTGCTAGAGATCACAAAAGGATTGCCCTCTCAAAACCTCTTCATTGCAACATTGATCAAAAATGAAACTTTTGCTTGATACCTGGTTATAATGTGATTGAAATTTTTAGCATTTAAATTTTTTGAAGGGATAGAAAGGGGCACTTGTTTTCCCCCTCTACTTTATAAGCTTATCTGAGCATATAAGCATTTGGAACAGGTTGACCTTGGAGTTGTGTAGGTTCCTGAATATGGAAATATTTTTTTGTTTGTTGTGGTTTGGTAGACTGTCTCTAGGCCTGTAGTTCAGGCCTTGTCCTTGTACTGGTCTCCTTCCTTATCTTCCCTGAGCCTCAACTATGCTCCAGAGAATAAATTTTCATGTGGGGAAAATGTGTTTCCAATCCTTTAGTTGCAGAGGCAACTTTAAAAGTATAAGCAAGTTAAATCCATGTGAGTTCCCAGGCAGTCTGGCTAAATCTAAAATGAAGATATGAACAAGCTGGCTTTGAACTGTATAGAGTCTGTATAACAAGGACAGCATGCTGAATTGAAGTAGCTAATAAGCTGTGATGAAAAGGTGATACACAGGGCTGGGTCAAGGTAGCTGCCTTGCTTCCGGAATGGCTTGTTCCAAGGAGCCTCAGGGTTCTCTCTGCAGCACTGCACCAGCTGAGCAGGCACACCTCCAACAGTGAAAGGTCGTACAGCTGTAAGCTGCCATTACTGATCTTATTGAGGTGGTGTCAGAGACTGTATCCTGGCTCCTGATCAGGCTGTGACCCTGGAGTGCACAAGGCTGCTTCCTCCTTGCATCCCGTTGCTCTGATTTCTGCAGAAGGGGAAAATAAGCAAAGTCCAGGAGGGTCCCAACTCAGCAATCAAAGTCCTGGAGCATGCCCTGTTTTTTTCTTGTAATTAGGTACAGCCTCAGGCAGTCAGGGTGGGAGTCATCTCATTTAACTGAAGGTGTTGGGAGGTTAGCTATCAGTTCTGGGCTGGTTGATTGCCTCAAAAGGAGAAAGGCAGGTACTTCCAGTGATTGCTTTATCTCTCCTGGAATAGATGAGATGAATCACACTCTGGAGATGTCTTTCTTTCTCCGTTGACTGCATAGAAGAAGCCTCAATGGTAACATTGAACTTGATGCTGCTCTTTTAGACAGCTGGAGTTTGATGAGGAGCATCTTTTGGTGTTTGAAGTGGCACTCAGCCAAGAGCTGGAACATTTGATGTTCAAGGTATTGTAAAAGAAGAGCCAAGTTCCTCATCTGAAGATCTGAACTACCTAGTATAAATAACAGCTTGTTTATTGAAGTGATGAGAAGGTCATATGTGGGAATAAACCATCTGGGACCATTTAAGAAAAATACAAACTCAAAAATGCTACAAAGTCTAGGAGTTCAGACAAATCAGTCTATGAATATAGCTGAAGTAATTGCCTGAGTAACTAAAACTAGCTCCTTATTAGATCAAGTTAGCAGGGCCCATATTATAGGTAGTATTGTAGAGGGTATGCTGCTTTACTTTCCTTGGTTTGACTCTTAATCTAGCTATATATAAACAAAATGCCTTTCTATTTAATTTCCAGTAGATAGCAGCAGTTCACACTATTTTGTTCTTTTCTTTTTTTCAGTGAATGTGCATGTGAATCAATGAAGATCTTAAAATGTTTCCTTTCCTTCTTATGTATTTATTCCTTTCAGAAAGTTCAGTAGCATTTTAATACATGCAATACATACTGGTTTTGTCACCTTAGCTAATTTCTGAGGAGTATTGTTGAAGTATTGAATTTATTTTGAGATTGAGCCAGTTAAAAACGTGTGTTCACAACACCAAGGAATAAAAGGATAAGAAGAGGAAAACAGGGCTTTTCTTAGTCAAGTTTTGTAAGTTAAAGTTATATTAAATTCATTGGTTGAAAGAAAGCATATTTTCCTCAGAAACTTGATCAAACTCAAAATTTGTTTTAAGAGCAAGAATCATCAATGATTTGAAATGTCCTGACAAACCACGTCTGACTTGTTGAACCAAAGTCTTCAGAGTTCCTGAGTTTGGTACACACCCTGGCTGTGACAGAGGAATACTGACAGAGGCTACTAAGTTGGAGTAGCTATATCATCATGCACCTGCAAGATATCTCTCGAAGTGATTGAATGGACCAGGTAGGAGCACAGAGGTGTACTCTGACTAGAGTTGATTCTGTTTGGCTTCAGCCACCAAACAGACCCTTTTTGAACATTTTTTTGAGTAGATTGAGAGCTGTTTTTTTGGAAATTATGAGAAAAAATGACATGATTACTAGATTGGATCTGTAATCAGATCCCCAGAAGGTAGAAAAAAAGAGATTATGAAACAGTGAGTCATTACCATTCTTATGTCACACTGTACATTTATTCCACCTAAATTTCTAATTATACTTAACACATTTTGATTTGAATAATTTCTTTAGTCTTGCCATTTGTATAGGTCATTATATCTACTGTAAGTTTTTCAATATGTTCAGAATTAAAATTGCTGCTCACTTGTAATTGTCTGAAATTCCTGCATAGCATTTTTCCTCTGTAAAATCGGTTGCAGCTGGGTTTAGCAAAGGCAGCATGCTGTGTATGAGCACCTCACTTCCAATAACCAAAGGCAGTTGCATAGAAGTCGGTTTCCTTTCATATCTGCAGAACAATTTTGGGAATCTTAATCCAAGTCTGTGTTCTGAAATATGCAAGATATTCAGTAGAATAGTACAAGATGAAAAGCTTTAAAATGAAGGTCAGTTCCTTAGCTTTTTTTCTTTTTAATAGTGTATTTTGCTGTTTTTGCAGTCCCTGTTGTATATTTATTGCAGCAGTGAGTTGAAAGCTGAGATGTTGTGTTCATGGCTTAACTGTTATTGCTTTTTTTGTCTTCAGACCTTACGTGAGTTGTGAGGAGAAAGATTATGCATATGGTGAAGTCCTTTCCTTGGAAAGCAGTTCCCCTGATATAAAGGATGGCAAAATCTGACTGAGTGGAAATGATTGAGCTACTTTTGAATTGTGCTAAATTCACAATTGATGAAGTTCAATGCAAGAGACTGATAAATGGCTGAAATCTACATTTCTGGTACCTGGCCTAAAAATGTCTGAAGGCCAAAGCAAACAGCTTAATTTGCAGCATGCTCAGGACTGAGCTTAGACTGAGATTTGCTTTATGATGATCTGGCCTGCCTCTATGGCCTATCCTTATTCCAGTTACCAAGCAAATGAACTAATTATTTGGGCTTGCTTTTTTTTAATGTTTTTGAAAACACTGAACCCATGACTTTGCTTATTGGCATTAATCAGCTATATTAAAATTGTAGAAAAATGCATACTTCCTGTTTCTTGCACTATCAAACACTGATTTCATCATTGCTTGAAGGTTGGTTGGACAGCTACCATTGAGCTTTGCTTCAACCAGTGCCTGTGCAGGGACCCCAGCATGTTTGGACTAGTGTATAGAACTCTGGTTTTAAGCAGAGCAGAATAAAAGTCACATAAACATTTAAAGGAATTCTCCAAAACTGTGAAGGACAATTGAAAAAACTTTGAATTGATGGGTGTCTTTCTTGGCTATGTTTATCAGAGCTTAATTGCATATGATTAATAAAAAAGTTTTGCTCAAAAATAGAATGGTAGTCAATTGCACATCCAATAATTGAAAATCCTAAATGGGTCAAATTTGGTCCCAGTAACTGGATCTTTTTCCATTATTTTTAATAGAGTGACTGAACCTGCCTCATTGTTCCTGTTTCTGCAAGCATTTAAGCTGTTAATTCTGCCTATAAGCAGTGAATAAAATACATAAAAAAACTTTTATATAGTGTCGGAGGTTGAGGGGGATCCCTTGGAATTTTTCTCCATCACTGTTACTAAGCAACAAACAGCTGGATGATTAGGGCCATCAACTCTTTTGTGAGAGACAAAAGGTGTGCTCGGGCGGGGCAGGTAAGGGAAGAGCCGGCGGTTGGAACAGGCACTCTCTCTCGGCACGGGACTGCGGAGAGGAGAGGCTGCTCTTTTGCTTTTGGCTGTGACCAGAGGAAATCCAACTGTGCCCTGCTTTTCTTCTCCTGGCTGGGTGAGCTTTGATTCAACCCTTTTTTTTCCATCGGGAAGTGCACATTTCCCCAGGCTGCGTTTTTTTTCTCGCAGCAGTTGCTGAGAAAGTCCNTGGCTCCTGCCCTGCCGCCCTGTTTTTTGCCGCTCTGAGCTGCCTGGCTGCTCTCCAGCCTGTCCGCCATTACCAGCTGCCTGAGGCTGACCTGACCCTGCGCCACAGCGCCACGTGCAGCCGCTCGGGAGTCATCGCAACTGCCCTGCCTGACCGGGAGCTCAACAGCGCCCCCTGCTGTTTTTCGACCGTGATTACACCGCACGGGAAAGTCATCTGCTATTGGTTTCTGTTTCTATTTGTGGTTGTTATTATTGTTATTGCTGGTTTATAAAATACTAGTAAAAAACTGTAATTCCTTTTCCCATATCTTTGCCTGAAAGCCCTTGATTTCAAAATTAAATAATTCAGAGGGAGGGGAAATCACATTCTCTGTCCTAAGGGAGGGTTCAACCTCTCTTAGCAGACACTTGTCTTTCAAAACCGAGACATATAGTAGCTTGGAAGATTCTTCCATACAGTTCTATAACACCCGTTGGATTTGTTTATTCTCAACAAAAATTTATTCTTGTTATAAATTGGTTTATTCTGAAGCTCCACAGGTACAGTAATAAGCAGATCTCTGTGTGGCACAGTAGAGTACACATTTAGGTGATAGCAACAGTACATTTTAAGTTATTATTATTTATTTGAAATAGATTTAATTACAGGAACACATTAATACATAGGCAGCATCAAGCTAGATTGGAAGACATAGACTGGTAAAAGTGCAGCCTACTGGTTCCATTCAATTCTTGTGCAGTAAATTGATTAAAAGGAGACAGTTAAGCATGAAGTGAAGCTAGAGAAAAAGTGAAATTAAATTTTACTTTAAAATAGTAAATTTGATGTTTAGAATGGCATCTGACTATCATGTGAAAATCCAATCCATAAGGAATCTAAGGACCCTGAGAATATAGAAGATTATAAGTCCTCACTAGTGATTTCTTTTGACATTTTCATCAGTCCTGCCCCTGAAGATTGCTAAATGCTTCTCTCTTATCAAAGGAAGAGACTTAAGCCACAAGTATTCACTGAACACTTATATTTGTATGTAGTATGATTTTTAGAATTTGTGTATACCCCTCTCAGAATGGAATAAAGATCTCTGTTATTAGCAGAGGCAGCTTCCATGTGTTTAAATATCTGGAGTTCCTCACAGATAAACTTTTCATGATTATTTTGGTGAGCAGCAGCCCCTGCATTTAGTGAGATGGCTCAGTGATATGGGTAATTCAGCACTTATTCACTGAAAGGGGAAGAATAAAAGTCCTCAGCATAATGTGTAATGAATGTGTCTGACTTCAGTGACTACAGAGGGCGGATGGTGAATCATTTTCCTGCAAGACTGAATATAGCTTTTTTTCCCAATACTTTCTGACATCTTTCATACTAGAGAATACATAAATCTGTCTTTTTTTTCATGCAGCTTGGCTTTAACAGCATCAAGCAAGTTATGCTGAACAAATCAGTCTTACTCCATGTCTGTTTTTAAAGAGTTTATTATTCTTTCAGATTATCATGCGAGCTTTTAGTTGTTACAACTCCAAGTGCACAATTTTGTCTAAATTCACTTAGGCAGCTGTTTTGCATTGTTTTAAGGAAGTGATTGATTGCAAAAGACATAATACATTAGGCCCTTGATATTACCTTGGAAGCTACAGAGTTTCCCCTTCTTATTTCAGAATGGGGGTGCATAACTTCCCTCCTGACAGCTTCAGAATTCTTTCAATATACGTAGTGCTAATTTCTTCTGTTGCTGACAGCTGATTTTGCTTTGTGTGTCTACATGAGTTGATCTATCCCCCAGCAAAATGCAAGCTGTTCACTTACACCAGACAATTTTGTATCAAAAACATGCCTTTGGGTTCTGAGAAATTTATTTAGGATTTATCATGCAGTAAACACTATCTTGGTCCATGTTCTCATTTTCTCCAAATCTCATCCTCTCCCTGTCTTGAGCAGATTCCTTTTTCAAACTCTTTCTCTGTGCTGCTAGCACTCTTCAACATAGTTGTTAGTGGTTTGTCTGTTACTGACTCTGCTATTGGGCAACGTGACTGCCAGACTGAACACTGTGCTGCTTGGCTCTGGACAGGACTGCAATGTGGACTGTGTCACACATCCAGTCACAGCATTTATAAAGTGTTTTCTTGTGTATAACAATGTAACAGTTAATGTAACTTTTTCAGTTGCATAATCAGCACTATTACTTATTAATCTTATTTATCTGGACTAGTCTTTTTAGTCTAATGAATCATAGCTCTGAAGTGCCACAAGACAGCAAATAGTTTTAAAAGTGAATGAAATCAGGTCTTGTTTTTCCCTCCCACAACACTTCTGTTTTTCAGGGACAAACACTGCCAACCTGCCAAAACCAAGCATATATATAATACATTTATTCATCTGCTTCTCTTGATTATCTCCAAAGACATGTCAGTCTTGAGCTCTGAGCTGGAATCTTACCTGCTGACAAGCTGATGTGGAAGTCATCTGAGTTAAGAAGAGAACAGATAAGGTCTTGATGCGTCATCTCAGTAAAGGGCTGGGATAGGAGCTTATGGGAGCTATCCAAGCTGCAGGACCTAACTGGCCATGTGAGCCTTTATTACCAACTTAAATCCCTTCAATGCCAGTCCTTGATGTAATTTATAGGTGAGATCTCACTTGACTTTGAAAGCATTCCTGAAGGACACAGCTCTCGCCAAAATTCAGCCTAATAGCTCTGCTTTAGGACTCGGAAAAAAAGGGCTGTCAACTTGGTGAGTGTCGTGGTTTTGCTCTGGCAGATTGCCAAAGCACCTACTAGAGCCGCTTCCCCCCCTTTTACAGATGGGCAGGGGAAGGAATGGATTACTGAACTGAGATAAGAATATTGAAAGAGGAGAAACACCNCCAGCAGCCCTTCCCCCTTCATGAAGAAGGTACAGAGAACGAGGGGTTTTTTTTCTTTCCTAGTTACAAAACAGTCCTCAGATGTTTCCCTCTTCTTGGCTAAATACTTGGAAGGGGAGGTTAGATTCTTTTTCCTCGCAGCTGTCTGTCTCTCTCTCTCTCTTCTTGGCACCGTGGCAGGGTTTGCAGAAGTTGGCAGACAGCCTGCCTGGACCTGCCGCTGCTGTTATTTTGTCCCAGGTCAGGCCGATCCAAACTTAGGGTAGGGATGACACACAGCTTCTTTAAATTAATGACTCCTTCTGTCCAATCCCCAGGAGCAGAAGCCTTGTTATCTGTGTCCATTCCTCACCAGACCAAAATCCCTTCTGTGGGAGATCACTCCCTTCTGTCCTGTAGTGGGGTGGATCTCAGGTCCATTGCATTGGTACCGTCCCTTGCCACAGGCCGTGGAGACGCCTTCAGTTCCGATGATTTAAGAACCTCCTTCTTCTCGGCTGGCCTCATTAGATGTTCATATCTGCTGTTTCTGTTATTTGCTGTACTGCTTTCCTCTGCCTAAAAACTACGTATCTATTGCTACATGATTCTAGCTGCAACCGTGCGCATGCGTACTACTGAGTTTGCTTCTTAAATATGCTGTCACAGAGGCGTTACCTTTCCTTCCTAATTGGCCCAGTGGTGGCGTAACAGCCCATCCATCAGAGATAGGCCCTGGCTGGACAACTGTGGAAGCTTCTAGCAGCTTTTTACAGGAGCCATCTTTTGGCCCCTACCACACCCAAAAAACCAGAACCCCTCAAACTACCACAGTGAGAAACTATTTATAGACAGAGAATTGATAAAATTATTAAAGCAAATTGCTATTTATTGATCATTCCTTACAGAGGAAGAAAAACACTTGGTGTAGAGCCTTCAAAAAAGGCCCTTCAACACAGGGCCAGGTGAGATAGCTTTGTTCCTCTGTGGAATGTTAGCTGACTTTATCTTTTTTCTTCTCCATGTGGTTTCATTTTCAGGGTTAGAGTGTAATAGGAATTTGTGGCTGAGATTTATTCTGCTTCTAGTTTCCACATTAGAAATAAAGTATGTTATTGTGATTATATAATGAATTGGTCAGTTAATGAGCTCTTTGGAAGTTACTAAAAATATGAAATAAACCTTACAGAACTTACTCAAGGATATTAAAAGACCTGATTTAAAGGAAAGATTGTTTTCTTTATCATTAAAATTTCAAAACCCAGCCTGATATTTGATGGCAAATCTGAGTGCTTAGAGAATGACAAAAATTGTTTATCCCAGTGTTTGCTGGGATTTTTTTTTGTTTTTTTTGAGCTAAGGAAAAACTAAATATAGTGAAGGGTAATACAAATTAGAATTAGAGCAGAAGTGGCATCAGGATTTTGTTAATTTGGAATTGAGTATGAAACAAATAGGAACTGGATATGCAGTCCTTGTTCTCTGACTTCCTTCCCAAGTCTGCTTTCAGAGTCACTCATGAACAAAACTTCTCAGTCAAAGCCTCTTACAACCAAGTGTATCTACACTACCACCTTTGAACAAATGGAATTTTAGATCCAGAATGTTAGAGTTATATAGAGACTCAATCTTACACTAGGAAGATCTTGGCTGATAACCTTCTAAACATCTCAAAGTCCTAGCTGTGATTGTATAAGGCATTGTACATGTTGTAATGGTGCTGAGTCACTTGCACTCTCTGGAGATTACATACCTTTTACCACCTGCAGAAAGTTACTCTAGCAGTGCTCAAGGCTATAGGAGTCTAGCTTTTGTCTTGTCACCATAAAATATGGATCTTGGAAAGACCCATGGGGTACTTAGTCTTTGGTAATACAGCTGTCCATCTTAGCTACCCACTTGAAAATGCAGATCAAAGCATTCCTTGCACTAACATTAGCTGTGATGAGATCATTGGGCATATTATGGGCATTGGGCATATATTTTTTGCATAATCTATTCTGCTGATTTATATTATGAGAAATGATTGATAGGAGTGTTGGAGTTTGGAGAGTGAAGCTTTTTTCTGTCCTCATTCTGCTACCCAGGACATGATTGGTTTCTCTTTGATTCCTTCTTGGCATTCACACTCATATTATTCCTCTTCCCTTAATCTTAATACGTACTTTTTGTTTCTTTTTGATACATGCTTTTTCTTTCTTTTTGACCTTCAGAAAAACTCTTTTAAAATGATTGAGCTTAAGGCAAACCGACCATGAGGATGTGTCTTGAATGAATGCTGCCCAAAGGAGTGGGGAAGGTGGAGCGGCAAGACAGCCTAGCAGAAACATTCAGTGTATTTCTTAATTATCCTTTGACAAATTGTTTTTAAAATTGTTCAAAAGAATACTTCAGGCAGAGAGCACCACTTTATTAATTTTCCATTAAAAAAAAATTCTCTTGAATGGCCTCCATGGGCTATTTCTTTGGTTGTGTTTATGCAATCTTTTCTCTTTGAAATTTTAACTATAATTTCTTTATGTAAAGAACATAATGAATTCACAGTGTATTTTTTAGCCACATTTGAGCATATAGGCAGACATGACTGCAGGAAAATAACATTGGTGCTGGCAAAAACCAGGTAGTTAAACTGGTAGGCAGAAAATATCTACAGTCATTGCTTGAAAGCTATGAATTATTTGTGTTCCCAAGTTTAACTGTTACACTGAATATTTACCCTGCAAACTGAGAAATAGCAGCCAATCTAAGCAAATAATTTGCTTCTCAGTATTAATTTTGCTTCTTGTGCCAGGCTCTGTGAATGTTCCCTCATGTATCATTGTGATGGTGCCATACATTTGAAATGTCAAATTATGCGGTGTCCAGTGTCATAAGAATAATATTAGCAGCAGGGAGAGACAAAAAATACCATGCAGAGAATAAATACTTGTTTTCAGTGTCTGCTCTACCTGGTGTTGCAGTGCTACAGACAGAGTAATCTAAGGGTTCTTTGGACCTATAGAAGATACATCCTTTGAGTATTTTAGCCACCCCTTGAGGACCCTTTTTCTTGTACTGAAAACAGATGGTTTGTGCAGTTCAGCTGCAGTATTTCTGTCTTTCCCTAGACTCTTGCAACCAAAGTGAGCACACCAGAAAGGGCAAATGAATGCTGGGGTGTCGCAGTAACAACACAAAAGAAGAGAGAGAGACACCTGTTACCAGCAAGGAGGAAAGAGCAGGAAGGGGGGGGCAAGGCCCGCCTTCTTTTATTTTATATACATTTAGAAATCACTATTCATTGGAGGAAATCAGTTCTTCCTCCCTCAATCACAGTGGTCAAAGGAAATGTCCATCAAAGTTCTGTGTCCAGGAGAAAGGAATGTAAATGATAAGATACAGTTACAATAACGTGGCCATGTTTACATAGAAAAGTATGAGAAACTAGCTACAAAAGAATGACAACCTCTAGAACTGCAAAAGTCAGGGCAACACTGGGGTTTTTTTAGTACTTATTTTTCAATTACTGTTAATTCACTAGCCTTTTGTGAGATATTATAATGCTAAAGTAAAGTAAGAAGCAAACTTTCAGATGACTACATTTTACATGCAGGGCTTTATTCTGCTCTCTTGCCTCCCCATTTACCATCAGATTTATACCACACTAGCACGGCAGCTGAAGATTAGAGAGGTATTAACCTTTTTGGTTATCCACAATCTCTCACACTGTTTGTAGAATTAATATGATTTACCACTGGGTTATTATTGTCTTGGTGGAGTAATACTTCTAATACTTCTATAGATGTTAAAGAAGTCAGGGCTGCGTAACAATCTATTTGTAATAATAAGAAAAAGGTGATCATATTATTATTGTCAAGAGGCTTCACAGAAGGAGGTCCATGTTATGTTGTGTTTTGTCATTCAGACTGTATTTCTACCCAAACTAAGAGATTCTGTGCTATTTGTCCCTGGAGCCAAGCAATATTTCTTCCACCATCCCTGACCCCTTTTCATGCCTCTTCCCACTCTGTCAGAGGATTTAAGGAAATACAAAGCTATTTCTGTCAGCATTTTCTCTTATGGTTTGAACATTTCAGCTGGTGGATAAGTTGAAAGGGCTGAAATCCAAGTTTAGTGTCCTTGGGTTTGATTAATTTGCTCATGCTTGAGCATCCAGTGCCATTTGAGCTATTGAGGGTATCCAGCAGCCTCCAGAAGTGAATGGGTTTCACAGAGGTCTTGTGAAAGATGTATCAGCTCTGCAGGGATTTATCAGATACTCTGGTGTGTCTCAAGTGACACTAAGGCATTCAAATGTGCATCACTTCACCAGGCCCTAAATAATCAGTTTGCAAATTGGAAACGTATCTTCCATTTTCTGAATATCCACTTCTGTAGGAAAGCAATGATGAGGCTTTTCCTGAAGGGAAAGTGTGGTGGTGCCTTCCCTCAGGGGGGCTTGGACCCCGCCTGTTGCTCAGGCATTGGCTATACAGTGGTTGAGTGACACGGGATCCGAGGATGCTCAGGACACCCCTTAGACATCCCCTGGGGTGGAGAGAAGCACAAACCCAGCCTCCCTTTCCAGAGTGTTCTTCGCAGTTCGACAGTTCATTGGTCAGTTATTAGGTAATCTTTAATAATTGGTCGTTATTACTGTGCCCCGCCCTGTAAGCCCCACGTTATTGGATGTTAGTGTTTTCCACGCCCTGTTTCTTGTGCCCTAAAAGTTCGTGTTTGGTGCGTGATTCGGAGGATTTCTGGTCTCCCTTGGACTGTAATAAACCATCTGCACCCCCGCCAGAAATCTCCCTCTCCTTTTCTTCGTGCTCCGGATTGCCGTGCGCTCAGCCAGCTCCTATCTGCACCTACTGAGGGCAGGCTGCCTAGCCTGGGGCAGCGCCATTGGGATACCTGCTTGCAGTGTGAGAGGTTCTGGTGAGCCCACATTCTGGGCCACTGGTTCCTGCGCAAGGACTCAATCCTGGCTGCGATCGGATCGCTCAAACCCTCTGAATAAGCGGCGCTCCCAGCCCCGAGATTTCATCGAGCTATCCCGAAGCAGGGCTGAGCGAGACGCGACGCCGCAGGAAAGCAATTGCCTGTCAAGATGTCTAAATGTCCCACAGTGTTGGTCAGGTTCAGGAAACAAACACATAGGAAATTTTAGGAATTTCAACCAACTGCTTCTGTGGGTGGAGGGATGAAGTGGAGCTGAACCCTTATTGTGGTTCTTCTATAACCTTATACATCTTATATATCTTGTGGGTAAGCTCAGGAAATGTGGGCTGGCTGAATGGAGGTGATGTGAATTGAGAACTGGCTGAATGACAGAGCTCAGAGGATGGTGATCAGCAGTGCAGAGTCTGACTGAGGACCTGTAGCTAGAGGTGCTTCCAGTGATCAGGACTGGATCCAGTCATGTTCAGCCTGGAGGAAGGGACAGAGCGTACCCTCAGGAAGTTCACTGATGTTACAAAATTGGGAGAGAGGCCAATACCCCAGAGTGCCCTGTTGCCCTTCAGTGAGACCTGGAAAGGCTGAAGAGTTGGGTGAGGGGGAACATAGTGGCAACAAAGGCAAATGCAGGATCCTGCCCCTGGGGAAGAATAACCTCATTCACCAGCACAGGCTGGGGGCTGACCTGATGGAAAACAGCTCCATGGAGAAGGACCTGGGGGTCCTGGTGGACTGCAAACTGTACATGAGCCAGCAGTATGTGCTTGGGGCCAAGAAGGCCAGTGGTATGCTGGGGTGCATTAGGAAGAGCATTTCCAGCAGGTCAAAGGAGGTGATCTTGCCCCTCTACTCAGTGCTGGTGAGGCTTCACCTGGAGTGCTGTGTCCAGTTCTGGGCTCCTCAGTTCAAGAAAAACAAGGAACTAGTGGAGAAGGTCCAGTGGAGGGCTATGAAGATAATGAGGTGACCGGAGTGTCTCTTATGAGGACAGACTGAGGCCTGTTCAGCCTCGAGAAGAGACAACGGAGAGGGGATCTCATCGATGTGTACAAGTATCTTTAGGGTGGGTGTCAAAATGATGGAGCCAAGACCCTTTTCAGTGGTGCCCAGTGACAAGACAAGGGGCACTGGGCACAAACTGAAACCCAGGAAGTTTCATCTGTATGTGAGGAAAAACTTCTTTACTTTGAGGATGGCAGAGCACTGGAACAGGCTGCCCAGAGAGGCTGTGGAATCTCTTTCACTGGAGATATTCACAACCCACTTAGATGTACAATCCTGTGCAACCTGCAGAAGAGGAACCTGCTTTAGCAGGAGGGTTGGACTAGATGATCTCCAGATGTCCCTTCCAACCCCAACCCTTCTGTGATTTCATTCATATCCACATAATTTCTAGTATCTTTTCAATGTGCTGGAGTCCAATGTCTGAGATTTCCAAATAGCACAAAGTGCTGGATTTCATTATTTAAACATGTGTCACATCTGTTCTCTGTAGTTGTTATGAATATGAGAGAGTTTAAATGGGTTTTAATTCTCTTGGAGTGGCCTGCACTCAAAACCACATGTGTTCTCTCTGGTTCTTTAGTTATGATCGATCAGGATTATTACAACATGGACTGATTTATTGTAATAGTCACAAGAAAACACATGTAAGACCAGAATTTAAGCAGAGTTTCTTACTACACAGGATAAACAAAAAAGACTACTAATAGAATAAATAGTGCACAATAATAAAAGGTACCTATAGCAAAGAAATTGTAAGGTTAGAAATGAATGTAACTTACCAATTCTTTCTCTCAACTTCTAGAAGAGAAGCACAAAAATGACATACCGATGTCTCAAGTATGTCGGAGAGAACAGTTTGTGCACTTCAAGAAGTAACCAAATTGCTGTCTGATTTTTGGAGCTTATAGTGGTCTTTTATATTGTAAAATCCTTGTGTCTGTCAGTCTCTTCTCTGGTGTATTCTGCCTTCCCAGCAAAGAGCTCACAGCTGGCGCCAAGCATCTTAGGGGGAGACGGTCCCCTAATCTTCGCATCAGCAGATAAGATTTGGCAGCAGAGAGAGGTGGGGTGGAAATCATCCTGCCACAGTAGTCATGTGAAACCTAAGGCCTCTAATGCAGAAGACATCTGTGAGCTGCTGTGCACAATTCAGAATGAATATTGATGTGTTAAGTTCCTATTTTTTATACCTTCACTGGCTCCTAGTATTTCATCTTGTGATAAACCTTTTATTTTCTATAAAATGATCTATTTTGAGCAATATGATTGTATTACATTGTGTATATTTAATTCTCTGGATGCATTTGAGAATTTATAAAAGTACATTATTGTGTTACTGAGGTTTGAAATATACAGATGTAAAAATACTACACATATTGAACAATGTATATGTCTTTGTGTCATGTACGCTTACCCATTAAAAGATGCTTAAGTATTTCTTGCTGTTTATCTTCATTATTTGTCTTGATTCCAGTGGTTATTCTGTCAGTGTTAAAAGTTACGAGTCAAACTGGAAGCTGTGGAAATATCTTTGGCTTCATGAAACGTGAAAATAAATAACACGTGTGTGTTCTCATTCTGTATTCATATTCCTACATTCATATGTATCATACTATAGCTGCAATATGGTCATGGCTTTTTAATCTGCCCATGACTAAAGAGATATTGATAAGAAAGAATCAAGAGAAATCTGGAATATCACATCTCTTGAACTGACACTGTAAGAACAAGTCCAAATGTCAGGAGTCCAAACAGTGCTGCATTTGGTCTTAACACAAGGATTTCTTAACTTCTTGCTCTTAAGAGCACATAACTCTCCTTATAAACAGATTTTTCCTATGCCTTACAGAACTCTTCTTCTTTACCAATGTTGCTGATTTCTTGTATACAGAGTGTATACAGAAAACAATTAATCACTGACATGTTTATGACAGTATTTTACATAATCTCATTATGCCTCTTCCCCATTTGAAGCTAAGCCAGTCCTATTGCTCTATACTCTCTTGTCATATACTGTGTTTATCAGTCATGTTGATGTCTGCTGAACTTAATTCCCTAAATTGTCATTTCTGGGTCTGATGAACCACATCCACATGTCCCTGGTTTGCATTTACCTTTTTGTATCAGCATTGCACAAGTTGCTCCACTGCAGTTTATAGCATCTTGGTCCACTTCTGGTAGAGGGTTAGGTTTTTTTTTCACAAGTTGTTGATGATGGCAGTGGATGTGAGGTACCTCTGGTCAAGAACAGAGGTACAGTGTGAGGAACTATATGAGCAGAGCCCAACAAACAGCTCTGCATCCAGACAGACCCTGCTGTGTTCTTGCACACCCCAGTGCTGTTCTTCCTAGGAAAGTGGGGTGTTTCTTTGCTGTGCACTGCTTATTGTAGCTCAGCTGAGACTCTGTCTCAAATCTGCTACTTGAAGTTTGTTTGAATGGATTGATTGTATAAATCTCCTTCTGTTTCAAGTAGTTAGCACTAGTTAGCTGAAAGGAGCAATTCTCTAGAGAATGTGTGCAGATAGTTCTTGCTAGTAGCACAGAAACTGCTGCTGTTTTTATCCAACATGTCCTCAGGAGGTAGCTCTTTCAACCCACTTTGTGTGGCATCAAACTGTTGGAGTTGCTTTCTGCAACATTCATTTTTGCTTTTGACATATACAAAACTAGGAAAAACCTGACACAGTCATTATATCCAAACTGTGGATATAGCAGGAGTCATATGGATCAGTGGAAGCTTTGCCTTGGTGATCAGTACAGCCAAGAATCCACATGGTGTATTATAAAATACATTTTTGTTTTCCCTCTTTCCCCCGTCTTAAAGAAGCACTGAAAAAGTATCTGATGTCTTCACGTGACGTGCAGCTGGTTGGCAGTTAGTTAAATCCTCCTAGGGAATTAGACCCTCTGAAAGCAAACTAATACAGTATTTCTTCTAAATCCTGTATTTCCTGTATTCATCTTTAAATACAAATATCTCATCTTCCTCTTTCCCCTGTCACAGTCATTAAATGAAAGTGAGAATGTTAATTTCTAAAGTGGTTTATGTGCCAGACGTTGCCTGGGACCTGCCACCATCACAGACAGGGAGGTTTATTGAACGTGAACACTTGCCCTCTGTGGCTCGTTCAGCTGCGAGGTAACAGTGCTGCCTCTTCTCAGCAGTACAGGTACACATTTATCAAAGAATTGTAGAATGCTGCGGATTGGAAGGGACTTTAAAGATCATCTAGTTCAAATCCCACCTGCCATGGGCAGGGGCACCTCCAACTAGACCAGGTTGCTCAAGGCCTTATCCAATCTGGCCTTGAACACTGCCAGGGTTGGGGCAGCCACAGCCTCCCTGGCTAACCTATTCCACTATCTCACCACCCTCACAGTAAGGAATTTCTTCCTAGTATCTAGCCTAAATTTCCCCTCTATCAGTTTGTACCCATATCCCTTGTCCTATCACCACAATTTCTGATGCAGTATCCCTTCCCAGTGTACCTGTAGGCCTGCTTCAGATACTAGAAGGTTGCTATGAGGTCTCCATGCAACCCTTTCTTCTCCAGGCTGAACAGCCCCAACTTTCTCAGCCTGTCTTTGTAGGGGAGGTGCTCGAGTTCTCGTATCAACTTCGTGGCCCTTCTCTGGACTTGCTCCAGCAGTTCCATGTCCTTCGTATGTTGAGGGTACCAGAACTGTGCATGGTATTCCAGGGGGCGTGGGGGAGTCTCACAAGGACAGAGTAGAGGCGGGGAATCCCCTCTTGACCTGCTGGCCACGCTTCTTGTGATGCAACCCAGGACAGTTTTGGCTTTTTGGGCTGCGAGCTCACACTGTGACTGCAGATTGTTTATCATCAGATACCACCCCCAAGCCCTTCTCCCGCAGGGTTTGTGGCCACAGAGAGGTGTGTGCCCTTGGCTTGCGGGCTGAGCTGGCGCCGAGAGGCGGCGGCGCTGTGGCGGGCCTGTCCCGCAGGGGGCGGTGCCGGCCGGGAGACAGGCGGGTGTCAGTGCCGGCCCGCGCCGCCGCTCGGCTTGCTCGGAAAGGGGCCTTTGTGCTCCTGCTTTCCTCCCTTCTTCCATTCCTCATCTTTTCTGCCTTTGTTTGTCCTCCGTACAGAGCCGTCGGTATAAGGGGAAGGCTGTAAAACAGCTGCAAGCCAGACCATAGCTTCTGTTTCTGACGGTGCAGTAGAGTTTTTTCCCTCGTGGCAACCTTCTGGCTGGTTCTGGTGGGCTCTCTGCTGGCAATCAATCCAGCTGTTTCACTGCAAACTCAAACACTGACCACATTTTCCAGCCTTGTTACCATAGTATTTGATATTCTTATGTCCTCTTCACCACTGACTTGGGGCTTATGTTTTCAGTACATTTAGAACATTCTACAATGCACTTTGTAAAATGTATCTTCTGCTTTAAGCACTGTCAATTTTTTTATCCTGCTTTAAGCATTGTCAATTTTTTTATCAGAGAATTTTTCTTTTCCTAATTAAGCTACTTTTACAGTTAATAGTGATGTTTACAAAAGAAAAACCAAAGAAGCTGAAGCAGACCAGTCACTAGAATCCAGTGATCTTTATCACAGACTTCATTATTCTTCATGTGATTTTATTCTGTGTTTTTATTAGAAATTTATAATTTTATTAGAAATTTATTATTTTATTAGAAATGTGAAACAGGTTGCAATATTTGAAGTCCTTGGTTTTCTTTAAGTCTTCTTCAGTGCTTAAGGAAATAGAGACAACCCTTGGATTTTTTTTAACCTGTATTGTTTTCTACTGTTTTTTCATCTGTAGATTGTAGGTTTGTAAGGCAACTGACAACCATGAGTATGAACAATGGCAATGGATACACGTGGCTCTGGTACTGCAAAGTCTCTAAAATGTGCCTTGTGCAGTACCATTTCTGCACACAAATGCAAAGGCCACAAAGTTACTATTTCCAAAGAGAAACAAATGCAAATAAGGCAGTTTTGTTACTATAAATGTTTTAATTTTTATTATTTAATTATGGGTGAAAAGCTAGGAGTGTGACTTAAATTTTGCAGACATAAGTAGAAGGTTCACATGCTTTCTGATGTAGTTGCCAACATTTCTGATTTGGTTTTTATTTTTCTCCAAACGTATGTCCCCGTTATTGATTTTAAAATATCTGACACAGGCTGTAATGTAAATTGTAGTGAGTTATTTTAAAAAGAGTTTCACATTATACTATGCTTAGGATGGTGAATTTTGAGGCAAAGCACATGGGGTTTGTATCATCTTATATATTTCCCTTTATTTCTTTGTACAAAGCTTTGCTTGTTGACTTTTTGTAAAGTCACATATTTTAGCCAGTGCCAACTTCCTTTGCCACATTTGGATCTGATTTGTGTTTTTTTTCAAGATCATGTGAGGTGATTAATGAATTAACTAAACTATGTATCTCTCTTTTTCATGTTTGCTTTTAGAGTAGTGGAAAGAAGTTCAAATTAATCATCAGCAGTCTATAAAGAATTTAACCAAATTACTCTTCATCTTGCAGTGTGTTTTTGTCACCTGTATCAAAACATATTTATGGTGTCCTTCTCAAATATGTGTTCTTCCGCTCTCTTGCTGCAATTTATTAATCTGACAAATATGATGAACTTGCATGGCAGCATTGAGGAAGGGCATTCAGCAAGGTTCACTCAATCTCCCTGATTTTACAACAGCAAAGTTCCACTGGAGAACTGCATCTTTGGTGATTTATTATATTGTAGCACTGATTCTGTGACCCATTTCTACTGTTGTGATCTGTCTAGGGTTCCCAGGCATTGCAGGGCACACCTTCTCGCAGTTTTGCCATTGGAAAAAGAGGAGTGTAAAGATGAGCAACTCAGTTCAGCCCTGAGTTTTATGGGTCTGTGCCCTTGGGCAAAGCACTGTGTGAGGAGGTTACTGCATTTCAAGGAATGGAGCATTTCTCATCCTTGAGTGGCACCCAAGCATCCAATAATGAGGTGTGAAGGCAGAAAAGAGCTGCAAAGCTCAGGAGATCAGTTTGATCCAGTGCTCTGGCCAAAGCCAGCAGCAGTATAATGTGGCACCAGATTGATGGTATCTAGCTGTAGTGGTACTCTCAGAGATGGTAATACAAACCAGACTGCTTTTTTCTAGTGGCATCCCTTAGAGTGCAATAGCCCCAAACAGCCATTTTGGCATAATTTTTCCCCCATTCATTTATTATTACAATTAAATTGTATTATTATGATTTTGATTTTGATTATTATGCCAGATTTTCTTTGAGCTTTTTCTCTATTTTTCTTCTCCTTGTTGAATTAAGCTATATTTGAAACTCTTCTAGTGGAGTATTTCTACCATCTGCTCTCTATAGCAATTATTCAAATTATTTGCAACCCTCTGTGCCAGCAGGGTTGAATCTAGCACAGATTTCCTGACTGACATATTTTTGCCCTGCAATATGCCACAGCTGGTACAGATCTGTAATTCTGTGGAGTTGGGTGACGGTGGAGGGTTATGCTTACATTATTTCAGTGTGTCACTCACAGGAAATAATAATCTCTTAGTTTTTACATGACAAATAAAGAGTGGTTTTTAAGGTTCTCCTTCCTTTACAATCTCAGCCTGTGCTAGAATCCTCCAAATCCTGAATACTCTAATTTTTTCACAGCACTGAACACAGCTCATCACGTGACCGCACTGCTATTCTATCTGTTATTGAGAATACAGGCCCTTTTTCATTTTGCTATGATTAAGGTGCTGCAGTAGTCTGACCTATGTTTGCCCTGCCTCTGGTGATATTCACCTGATATAATAAGAGGAATGATTTCCTACTTCTTGTCCTGTGCCACTTTTTCCTAGTAAGTCAGGGTTTTTGAAATACAGACTCAAGGTACTCAAAGTATCAGTGGATCTGCACAGACACTTCATAGTTTAATTTTTGGGAAGAATTTCAAAGAATTCAGGAAAAAGAGGGCCCTTAAACTGCATTAGAAAGTATCATAATACTATAAAGAGATAACTAAACAGCCTCCATGCTGATGGGCACACATGTCAGCTGAGAGCTGACAGTTCTGGTCCATTTGTGGCCTCCTCAGTTAAGGAGATTTTAAGAACGGTATCAAAGCAACTCCACAGCCAGCAGAAATCTTTTTAGCTTTCAGCAAGTATTTATTCCTTTTATAAACAAACAAACTTTCAATACAACATGAAAGGACTGTGCAGCTTCCACCCTGCCCCAAGTTTCCAAAGCTATGTGGAAACCACTAACACAATGTCCAGGCTCCACAGGTGGAGAAAATGATGAAAGATTTTAAATACAAAAATACACTCCCCACCATGTACTATGTGAGGAGCTGTGGGTCACCACTGTTGCTCTTCCTTTTCTTATGGCTGTTATTTGTTATAATTTTATAGCAATATTTTTTTTTATTACTATGAGCCTTGTTTTGTCTATCTGAAAGAATTTTTTTTAGATTGCATGTTGTGCAATCCTACACATGTATGCACAAAACATTTGTCCTGATTGCCAGGAGAGAAGAAGTGATACCACTGTTGTGTTGATAGACGTTCCAAATGCAGGAAAGTTTTATGTTACTCACTGGGCTAATAACCTCCAACCCTGCACATTGCCTCCCTTCTGTGGAACTCAACTTCTTTTTGGACATTTGGACTTCTGTAGAGTTAAAATCTGTTTAGGCAGCATCATCAAAGAGTTACAAGATCAAGAGAGGTGGAGATTGGCCTCATATAAGGGTCTTAATCCCCAGGACAGAAACCCAGCCTGAACCTATGTGGAAGTAGTGAAAACTCTTGCTTTGAGTTCAAGGTCAGCTTTAGCAAAGGTATTACATGGATGAGTCCAAAAAGCTGGTAGTTCACATTTGTGTGGTTGTAACTTCTGAGACCCCCATTGCAAATCTCCTTCTGGACAGACCACATGCTAGCTGGTGAAGGAGTGTGAGCTCTGGCTCCATCTTCAACTGGGCTGTAGGCTGAGGCTGTGCTTAAGGCTTCCAGTTACTGCCCATCATGAGATCACTAACAAATTTAGGAGCTTCAAATGTAGTTCTGAAAGTAATAAATAGTGATTCAACCCAAAGAAAAATGCAGGAGAGAGATGAAGCTAAAGTTCAGCATAATTGGAACAACATCTCTGGGTTATCTAAATTTTTGGATTAGGAGATCTAATGGTAAATTTTAAGAATCTTTGCACAAAATGTTTCCCTAAAATAGTTCATTACTGCATGAAGTTGTCTATAGTCATATAATAAAATGGAAAAGTTTCCACTTTAAAAAGTTTCCACCTGAGAGTATTGGTACAAATCATTGTCTTCGCAGTCCTTACAAAAACGTTTAAAACAAGGTCACTGCCCACTGAGATTTTCTCTGTGGAGCACCAAACTAGTATGCGTAAACACAGTTTGTCTCAGGGCTCAGCTTAAACTAGAGTGAATTTTCTTATCGCACAAAATATTCTGAGTTCATCTTAGAATATTTTCCACATCACATCAGTGTGAATCAGAGGCTTTTCATAGTGGTGGAGGTGGGGGGAAATAATTCTGCAGGTTATTAAACAACTTGTTGATCAGGAGAGCTATGTGAGAGACCAAAGACTAAGTTTCCATCATGATTTGTAATAGCAGTTAACTCTGGATTTCAGATAGTCCAAAAGAGTCTTTGGTTATTTGTAGTTGAAATGTTAATTGTCTTCTTATTTTTAGCTAAGATTTAGTACTGAAGCAGAGAAGCCTTCTTAATTTTTTTTTTTCTTTTTGTCCAGCTTCTATATTCTCACATAAATCTTTGCTTTGGTCTAACAACAAATACACATCTCTACCTCTTTTTCTTATACATATACAATATATTTTTCCCTTTTAATTTGTCCTGTTTTTTTCACCTCCTCCCTTACACTTTCCAGGTCTCTCCTTTCAAGATCTGAAAGTGCTACTGAATAAAGATGAGGCAATAGTTAGTCCAATCCCAGACAGTCTTTTGTTCAGGTAATTACTCGGAACCAAGCAGCTCTTAAGTTCCCTGACTTGCCTGACTGAGATTGACTGATGGAAAGATTAGGTAAGGCAGAGATTTATAGCCAACCTGGTAAGAAGAAAGGGAAAATGTAGACTCATTTAAATAAGGTGGTTTGGGATTTTTTTTGTCTTTCTCCCTCCCTCCACTGTATTGAGGACACATCCTGAATGTTATTCAAAGTCAGGTATCGAGATTGTAGCCAAGCTCCTTTGGCTGGAGAAGGGAGCACCCTTCCAGCCACTCCTGAATGGAAGAGAGATGTGCTGGTAGTGTTCCCACAGCTGATATCAGACCCTGCAGGAGAGCTAACTTAAAGAAGAAATTTTACGAAGTTTCTTAGAGAACATAGTGTCATTCTTATAATAAAGCCAGTAATTTAGATTTATACCTGATTTTTCCCCCTAGTTTCTTGCTTACTAAAGACATTTTCTAGTATATATCAGAGGACACAATCAATTTTAAACAACTGAAATTGGCCTTGAAACATTTGTGCCCATCTTATCAGTATGGCCACAGCAGATTTTGGGTAATTAATAGTAACATTTTGCAAAATAACCCCAAACTCCAACATAACCTCATTTATATATGGAAACACTCATTGTAAGCCTTGCTAAAAATTATTTAATAATTAATACTTAAATTTTATCAGTCTATATCTAAGAGACATATTAATGAGAAAATGCATAACATTGTGCTCATAAATATTAAAAAATGTCCCAGGGCTCAACAATAAATCTGAGAAAATGTACTTGCAATATTGCCAGCACGGTTTTTTTGTTTTAAAAAATCTTCTTAATGAAGCACCAAATAATAGAGAAATAATACTCTGTGCTGACCTCTTTTAAAAAATATTAGGATCTACAAAATGACTGACATCTTTACATAGTTTGGAATAATTTAATGTAAATTGCAATTTCATAGTCTCTCCTGAGTTATAGTCAGTTTTACAGCTGTACAGCTCCTGGGTCAAACACAGCTTAGACCAGTAGCAGAGCTCTTTTTTTCTCATCCTATACATAATTTATACTAATTTATGCTTGGGAGGTTGGGCCAAAGCTCCCCTCTTTTCTTGCCTTTGCACATTACATGTGTGAGCAAGAGAGGGAGGAGAGCCATGCCTAGAGGTGGTTGCTTTCTCTCATGGCTTCTGTGGGGACCTTGGGGCAAGCAGCCTGCAAAATTCACCATCATCTGTAATTCATAGTGTTGGTGGTACCAATGGTGCCCTTTCTAACATGGCTGCTCACTTGCTAGAGAAAACCCTTTGTGTTGTCAGTCTGGAGACATTTTGGCTGAAAAAGTGACAGAGAAAAAGAAAAAAGCAGTATATTTTCACTACAAAGCGTTTGATATCTGTGTTACATGGGGTTAATCTCTGTGCTTTAATGTAAACGAGATTTACCCTCATATTTTTGAAACTGCATTATAATTTAATCACTGGCCCTCAGACTACTAATACCTATGAAGGATGTTCCCTTAGTAAGCTGTTTGGTAATGATCTTGACATACAAACAAACACAAATATTCCGAATTAAATGCTGTAGAGATAGAAAGATAAAGAACACAGAAAACATAAAAGCTCTTAGATGGATGTACTTGGATGATTCTATTCTCTGTTTCAAGTGTTCTCCAGCATGATTTATAATTTCTATTAAAAATATCAAAACACTGTCTGGACTGTATCTCAGCAAGTGAATATCCCTCAATCTTTGTTTTATGTCATTCTAAGAAAAACAGTACATGTTTACCCACACACTTCACCCTCTAGTCTTTGTAGCACAGCTTTAGCTACAATACCAAGGAGGAAATCAATCTTTCTTGAATCCTTAATTTCCCATGGAATTAAATGCCTCTTTCTCGCGAGAGAAATGTTTCAGCTTGTGGGTTGGGTAATCTCTTCACTTTTCGCTCTTTAACCATGTTAAAAAAAAAACAGCATATGGTACTAATCTTCATTTCCTTCTATGACTTTGTCCTCTAAGCCCTATGTAAAACACATCTATTCTCTAACAGTATTTTACTCTAACAATTTTACTTAAAGCAAGTGTGGGGTAAAAACTAATTCTGTTGAGACTTGTATCTAATCTTAAGTGTTAAAACTTAGTTCACCAACAACCAACTCTCTAACTGTTGCACTTTAATAATATATATTAAAATAAAAATAAATTCTTTGCCACTGAGCATATTTAGAAAATATCTTCAGCCAATATTCTCTGGGAACAATAGAGTAAATTCCAAGGGCTAATATAAGAAGATAGAATACTATCTCACTGTCTGAACAAACCTCAAATAGATCTAAATATGGAGTATCTTTGCTTCTAAAAAGAGGAGAATTTAATGTGCAAGAATGAATGATACTGATTTTTATATTTAGTCCAAGATATTAATTATCTGAAAAAAAATCATTTGTTGAATATGAGAATGTTTCCCAGTCTCTGCTTTGCCAGCTGAATATTGCAGAACTCTCCATAATAGTTCTCACTCCTTCTTTAAACCATATAAACTGTTACAGGCCATGCAGAAAAACTGAGTTTGAAGGAAAATTTGGGGTTAAAAATATTTATTTGGTTCTATAAGAAAAGGTCAGAAGGGTCTCTGTTTTATAAATATGTTATCAGTTCTGTCTGTACATGCAGAAGTCTGGAGTGAAATGTGAAGGTAGTCCCCTGTCTGCTGGAATGTCATCAAATTCATTTTGTGGTGAATCTACCCTGGTCTTGAAAAAGGAAAATATCTACCAGATTCATATTGCTAATGGAATAAAAAACATGGAGATGGGAGAGAAGGTAGTATTTTTTACACGTGATGTGTCCTTTGCAGGAATGAAACAGGATTTATAGTCTTGTAGTGCTATTTAAAGCTGAAAGCCTGTTTTTCCAAGCAAGCATGAGTATCTGCATTTGCAGCATGCCACTGGCAAGGTAAATGGGATCAGCACTAAGCTGAGACTGAAAGCTGCAGCTGGCTGACAGTTGCAATTTTACAAAACTCCTTTTTTCTCCTTCAGAGTCTGTGCAGATATGAGTTTCAGCAACACTTGCCTCCAGCCTCTTTTAACTTTCCTTTTAATTAAAAAGCTTAATTGGGAGTAATAAAAATTCCAATTAAGCTTTTTAAATAAAACCCAAAAGCTCAAAGTGGCTGTGGTTGCAGATAACTGCTACTATAACCCGTGACTAGCAATGCTATATGAACAAGGCATTTGTTTCACCATAATTAATGTTGTGGTTTATGATTGTACCTCCACATCTTTCTAAAGTATTCTACCTTTAAGTCTTACAGGGTTATCGATTGCATGTGAAATATGGGCATGTTAGTGAGTTTTGCTAAGTGCAGCCCAGACACTCGGTTTCTGTGGGTTGCTATGCATACATTCCCCTCAGCATCATGCTACATGTCATATCTATAAACAGAAACAGAAGCGGTAACAAGTCCTGATCAGCCAATTTCCCTGTGAATTAATGTAGTTTTGTAGGTAGCCTAAAATTCCCAGGACTGTTTACTGCTTTTGCTACAGCTTCATAGGTGTTTTCCTTTCTTTTTTTAAAAATTATTTTCCCCTGTTTATTATTGACTGATTCCTAGCTCTCATTTTGAAAGCCAACTTGTGTTGGCTCCAAGTACCACTGGAATTAGGTTTGCAGGCTTTTCTCATCAGCTGGACGGACCCAGGTGGCCTTGTCTTTCACTGTTGTTTTTGCTTTCATTTTCTCAGCCATCTGTTTCTGATGAGAATGAATTAGGGACTTCTTTTTCAAGAAGTACATTGATAGTTGTAGCTCAAATTATTACAGTAAAAAAAACCCAGGACAGCTTGAAAAGCAAAATATTCATATAGAAAACATAAAATCATGTAAATACTCCTAGAACTTTCAAGAAAATAAAAATGTTAATCTTCTGCTCAGCTAGTATTTAATTTATTAACAATGTTGAACATATTGAGTTAAATGATTAAGAGAGTTCATTAAAGAATGGCTACATTACAACACAAAATGTACCTTTTTTTCCCAAATGAAAAGCTTAGTGTAGCTTAAACCAAGGTTTTTTTACTTACCTTTTGCCCTAAAATTTTGAAAAATAGAAGTATTTCTTCCAACAAATCCCTTGGCTATCACTAGAAGGGATCGCTCTTCCTTCTACCCCAGCCTGTTGCACTGGAAAATATTCCTCCAACCCAATAATGCGGTACATAAACTGAATGATGTGCCTGTGAGAGCCCTGTGTCCCCAAGTTGCATCTCTGTCCAGGAAAAGTACATTTGCTGTAGGTTACAGGAATGAAGAGAGACCTACTGTAGGTTGGCCATGCTTGACATAGCCTCACTTCCTCTCAGTCATGGTTTCATCTGCTGGATCTGTGCTCTGACTAACAGCTGTATTCGAGAGAAATTGTCAGCTTGAATTACAGGAAGGTAGGAAAGACTATGTTTCAAATATAGAACTTTCTTGTGGTTTTTTTTTCTCTTCTGATCTTTCTTTGAAAGCATTTTCTGGAATAAATCACAATATCTAATAAGCCAATGAGTCTTTTAAAGTGGAGTTTTAAGAGTCTTATTGAATCGTGTTATCTAACATTTCAAATCCTCTTGAAGTTCGTTACAAAGAATAATAGCTATATGTTCAGTCTGAAGACTTCTAAGATTTTAGTGACTTTGGATTAACAGGAAGATTTCAAACTATCAGTGTTTAAGCTTCACCTTTCTGTCAGTCATTCCTGACAAGACCAGAAGAAGGTACTAACTGCAGTGACTTTAGAGAGGGTGGTTTTTCATTAGTTTAAGCACAATGTCAATTAAAAAGGAATTGAGATAAAGAACCAGCAACTGGATTGAGTTTACACTTCGTCACAGATGATAAGAAAAATCCATTTACAGGTTCTATTTCAGACTGAATATACTTTCTAAGGTAAAGACCCCTTATATTATAGCTTTGAAATTCTACTGGTAATTTCTGAACAGATTTAATAACTATTGTGTCTGAAATGTTGAATTTTTTAACCACTGGAAATAATTATTTCTTACCTGAAATGAATATATTAAAATTAATTTAAATTTAATTTCACACATTTTATGACAGAATGTTATCATCTACCATCACTTCTTTTCTCTGACTACTGTTTGCATTCTCTATGAAATGACAAAGCCTATTTAAAATGGGAAGAGAAATTTATCGTTCTATGATCTCTGAATGGGGGAGGACAGCCTGGGGCTGATTTACAGCTAAGGAGTATAGGACACTATGGAAACCCATGAGCACTATTTTTTTACTATTTCTGTGATCCATTTGCAAGATTTTGAGCAACTTACTAGGAGTTATGCACTCAGAATTTAGAAGACTGCATGGGAGTGGGTCAATATCGGACTTTGGCCAGGCTTAAGGCAAAAGAGGCTCCTATAGGGATTCACCCTTCTATATATCCTTGTTACTCCTTGTAATAATACTGGACTTCAGGGTTCACATGATAATTATTGTTTCAGGCAGGATCACATAGGTGTTTATTACCCTTGACTCACATATTCAATATTGTTTTAGCCTCTTTGCCAGCTAGAGAATTTTATGTAATGGAAACTGAAACTGTGATTTATTGTTATTGTGTTCAGAGCTGGGTTAGTCATGGGTTTCTACTTTGCCTGGAAATGCAGACTAATTCAGAAGAGAAAATTATCTTGAGAGATGCTTCCCAGTGAGAAGCATGTTATGGGCCACAGTGTATGACAAAGTATAGGAAAGGAAGTTCTAACCATTTGGGACTGTTGAGCATAATTGGCAGATCTTGTAAGTAAAACCAGGACATCTTTAATCCACTTCTGCATGCTTAAAAGAGGTAGCTTTTGTACCTTTTAATTGTAATCTGAATAGAGTGCAGTTTCAGAGCAAATGCCACATATAAACTTGCACAAACCTGAAGTTGGGTAAATAACTAATTCTTAGTATTATCTGAGGATTTAGTCCTCTTTGCTGTTCCTGTGACTAACCCCTTAGCAGATGAATCAGGTGTGGGGATTTTTAGAAACAGTTTTAAATTTTGGTCTCTTTGCCATGAAATAGTAAAATACTGGTTCAAAGAACCAAAACTTTCTATTGCTAACAAAATAACAGGTAGTTTCTCTTACAGGTAATTAAGTTTTCTCTTATAGATAACTAAATAACAGGAAGTAAGACACCCACCCCACCTCGAGGGGAAGAGAACTACTCTCAGAGATGTCCAAAGCCAGGAGAGATGCTGACAAGCGGTGATTCTTCTATGCTATTTATACTGCCTGACAGAATGAGTCACATTATGCTACTTTTTAATAGCTTTCTCACCTTCCTGAAATGAATTAGATGCTTGCAGTGCAGTGATGGTAAACTAGGAGCCATAGCTATCATTATTAGCTTTGCAGCATCCTTAGCATTCAGTACTCATGAATCAGCTGTAATATATTGTGATAAATAGTCTGTCTAGAGGGGCATCAGCATTGCACCTGAAGTACAGCCCAGGCTAATCCTGTGAAATCTGCTTTGATACAGTCTGTAAAGTTAGGTCTTGTTATATCTCTCTGAACCAGGGCAAGATTCGGTTGATACTTCCTGATTAAAAAAAAAAACAAAACAAAAAAACAGAACTATTGAGCAGCTTTTTCTGAAGTACTTCAATGCTTTGTGTTAGTGTTTTAAAGCTGATGTTTTTCCCAGTCTTTCTATTAGCCACATACACATTACCTCAAACCTCACCTAAAGTGTGGCTATGATGGGGGGTATTCTTTTGAACACTATATTCCAAGATTTTTCTGTGGTTTTTAAGCTTTCAGCTGAATCATTTTTCTGTCACCAAGTTATGCAAGAGGTTTTGTTTCCATTACAAAACATGTAACATTAAAAGACCATGGGATGATGTGAGGAGCTTCTGGCAGTACTAAGCTGAATCTATAAGGCAACAGCCTGAAACAATTGCAGGTTACAGAAAATAGCCCCAGAAGGGGCTTGGAGAAGTCACCTACCTAGTGTGCATGCTGAAGCTCAGTTAGCAGTCTCTGATTTATTTTGAGAAGTGCTCATTTAACCTCCTCTTACAAACTTTCCATAGCAATGGGGAAAACTATAGATTAACAGCTTTCATCTATCAGTGAAAACCAGAAGTGGCAAAGGCCAGAAATTGTGATGTTGGCCAAACAGCAGGTGTTTTTAGCTCTTCTCTGCTGTTAGATGGACCTTCAAATCTGTATAGAAGGGAACCAAATTTAAGGTGCATAAGAAGTCCTTACCTTTCATTCACTAATGGCAGAGTCGTGTTCCAATAGCACAAAGATCTGGGAGTGCTCTAAAAACCTCATATGGAAACCTCATAGGATCACGTTGTTAATGCAACTTCTTTCAACCAAGCCTCTATAGTTCACCTGCCAATGAAGAAAGAGCTACAAAAAAGACATCTTATAGCCTGTCAAACACAAATTTCACAAAGCGGCTTTTATATTTAAGGTACATTTATGTTTATTGCTGTAGTAGTACAAATGATGATGGTGTGATTTAATGGACTGTTAGCACAATAATGCTCCATGCCTTAAAACTGACACAAATTTCTATCCTCTCTTTGTAAGTCATCAATGTATTTAAAGGCAATGGGATGTGTTCTTCAATTATCTATTTGCCTATTGTCTGATGGTGAATTTAGGATTTTATTAATTTCAAATATGTTCTTCTGACAGCTTTAGTTGTTGACTTCCTTTGGCCAGCACATAATAAATCTATACAAGTGATTGATACAGACATCTGTACCAACATCATGTACATGTACTGCTAAATGGCATTTAGCAGTTTGTGTCAAACAGATATGTGTGTCCAGAACTTCAACTTTCTATTGGGAAATATCACCCTGATAAACTGTGTGCACCTTCCACAAATGGACCATTACATGGGTCAAAGTATGAAAACCAAAGCTCTATAAATTGGCACTGAAGGGTGAGGGGCAAGTGTAAGATATGGGAACACCTGGCTGAATACAGATAGGGAGTTATCTTGGTGAAATCAACATAGACTTTGCAGTAGTTTAAAACAAAATGTAGTTTGGTTTCAGAGAGTTTCTTTACAGGAGGAAGCAGACCTCCTAACATGCAGGGAGTAGTTTGTTTCACTCTGTAGTGTTATCGACAGATGCATTTTTTCAACCTATATTTTATTTTGCAGTCACATGCATATGCGAATCCTTTTAGTGCCCTGCATCTGTTGCATGTCTTCACTTCAGGGTTTAGGTGCAGCCTTGGGAGAGGCATGATGGAGCTGATTCTGCATGTACTGAGCACTGCAGCTTCTGTGGGATGTCAGATGTACATGCTGGGTCTAGGGGAGAGGACTTCAGAAACTCATTTCTCCTGTCCCAGAGGAGAGCCAGCTGTGCCACCCAACCAGGACATGTGGCTGGGATGGCTAAATCAAGACAGTTCAGATATTACTCGGGAGAATGGGATCAAGATACTTACAACAGTAGTTTTGAAGTAAGATCAGCAGACACAGGTCTCTAGCTGGCAGACACTACATCACCCACTTTCTGCAGGTTTAGGCAGGGGGCTGGTGAATTCATTTGCTTTGGAATGGTTTGACAAAGTTGCTTTCATTCAGCCTAGGCAGTACTTTTCACTGCCAGGATGTGGCATTAGTGGTGTATGCTACTCTGTTATGGAACAGGCTGAAGCTGTCTAAATATTTGTTACAAAACATTAACTACAGCTTCAGGAGGACTGTTAATAGCCTTTTTAGTTTCAGAAGCTAAAGTAGTATTATTCAGGGTGTTCATAGGCATCTAGCTTGTGCTGTTTTACGGTGGGGTAGACTTATCTTTCCTCACAGTGGCTGGTATGGGCTGTGTTTTGGATTTTTGCTGAACACAGAGATATTATCTCTGATAATACAGAGATGTTTTTGTTATTGCTGAGCAGGGCTTACACAGAACCAAGGCCTTTTCTGCTTTTTGTACTGTCACGCTGGTGAGGATGTTGGGGGTGTTTGGGAGGTTGGGAGAAGACACAGACAGGGCAGGTGACCCAAACTGACCAAAGGGATATTCCAGACCACATGACATCATGCTCAGTATATAAAATGGAGGAAAGAAGGATGAAGGGAGATACAATTGTAGTGGTGGCATTTGTTACTGTTCTGTGGGATGGGGCCCTGTTCTCCCAGAGATGGCTGAACAGCTGCCTGCCCATGGGGAGCAGTAAATTAATTCCTTGTTTTGATTTGCTTGTGTGCATGGCTTTTGCTTTCCCTATTAAACTGTCTTTATCTCAACCCATTAATTTTCTATGGTTTACCTTTCACCTTTCTGATTCTCTCCCATTCCTGCTGGTGGGGGAGTGGGTGAGTGGCTGTGTGGGCCTTGGTTGCTGGCTGGGGATAAACCACAACAGTCATTTTTGGTGCTCAGTGTGGATCATGAAGGGATCAAGATAATGACAGGTTTGACTGGGATGTGCTAGGTTGAATATACATCTGTTAGTGGTGTTTAGCTAGTAATGAGCAGGGTTCTGTGCTTGCTGTGGGGCTCACTTTCCTGACTCTATAATAGAGTCCAGTGCTCATTAGTAGCTGCTTTTTCCTTTAGCTTTTTGCTTTAACTTTTTTTCTAGGATGAGCTAAGCCTAATGGAGCCTGTATCCCCATGTGTCTGTTGTCTGGCGCTGTTAGTGAGGAAATGAAATAAATCTACTCTTTGCATTTCAGCTGTGGTTTGATGGTCACCCTGGTTACCTGTATGTGTTGAATAACATATAGCTAAACTCACTGTCATGGTAATTTCACAATTAAATTCCCATTAAATTCAGCAGAAGTTGAGTTGATGTGTCCTGGAGCCAGGCTGTGGAAAACTCCACAAGAGACAGCTTGTGTCTTTCACCTGTCATGAAAGACTAATTCACAAGGTTTAAATGAAAAGCTTAAATTTCAAGTTATGTATAAGGAGTCAGTTGTTTAAATAATATCCTAACTAACTTAATATTGTAAGGATTTATAATTACAGCCATCTTTTGTAAATTTTAAAGGCAGAGACACACTGACAAAATATTCACAATGTTTCTACACTTCACTGGTTTACAAAGAATGTTGCTAGTAGGCAGACCAGTGGGGCAAGGAAACACAATGGCTCACAACAGCCAAGCAGGTATGCTTAATTTTTAAGCCTGCCAGCCCTGACAAAATTCCTTTAATTTTTTTCTGAAATCCTCTTGTACATCTTAATTATCTCTTGTAGTCTCATAGGGTGGCTTTGATAAGGAAAAGCATGAACTATTAATTTTCATCTTTGGGGTCTTAAAATAGCCGTTTAAGGTTGTAGTAAGAGAAAAATGATAGAAATCTTCTGTGCCAGAATAAAATGTTCTGTCTCTCATTAGCATTCGGTTTATATATTGCCTTCCAACCACAACCTTCCATGATTGTATGATTCTAAATACTGTACCCTCTAGCAACTTTTACATTTTCAAACCAAGAGGAAACTGACCTTTACAGGAGTACAGGGCATATGAAAATGCTTGGGATAACTGACCTCCCTATCAGCAGTTTGCTATCAGCTTTTGTAAGGTATGTTTCATATATGATATGTATCTATAAAATTATGTACTTTCAAAAATTCAGAGATAAACAGACAACATGGTACACAAGAGGAACACTGTAGCTGGTTAACCTAAGGGGTGCGAGGATAGTTTGTAGACTTAAAAATAAGCCAGCCTTTCTAATACAATTCTTTTGAGATGCAGCACAAGCCAAGGTTATATGGTGAGAAAATCTATTCTCTTCCAAAGTGCTTATAGCAAAAAGATAAAAGCAACAACAAAACCCCAAGGAAATCATGCCTCTTATGATTATCTACTTAATTCTGGCAATCAGATAATTGGGACGAGTTTGGACAAGATCTCGTTTTTCTTGTTTGTTTATTTAGTGCTCTAAATCATATCAGTTAATCATTTCTAATTTACATCAAGTTAAGACCTAGCTCATAAAGGAAGTTTCATTATGACAATATTGGGAAGTATTAAAAAGTATCCAGTTTCGTTGCTAAGATGCTTATTTCATTGTTCTGGTCAAACACACTCTGAAGCTTCCAGTTACTTGATCTGCTGACCTAGTGTGGAACATGACCTGATCTTCAATAGCCACCATGTAGATGGTACAAATGTAATCAGCCTCAGGGGTAAAAACAGTGTTATCATAGAAATGAAACTTTTCTGTTAACTGTAATATTGTTTTATTAAAATCTGGGGTTTGTTTTTGGTGTTTTGTTTTTTTTTCCTATTTTACCATGAATTGAAAATATACCTTTGTGTATTCTACTAACGTCAGTCATTTCAGAGGTAAGAAGAAAAGATGCTGAAAGGAAGCAATACATTCCAGGGAATTAGTGGACAAACCAGCAGACAATAAAGATGAAAAAGAATAGGTGATGGGGAGGGAAAGTACTGCACACAGTTTTTGGTAAAGTGAGATTGGTCATGTCAGTGTGATAGCAGAAATGAGTGACTCATGAGTTAGTAGTAAGAAAAATCTGTGATATTACCAGAATCAGGAAATGAAAATGGTGTGAAATTTAAATGAGAGGTTGTGGGATGTCTGGTTTTCCCTGAGTGAGAAGATCCATCATGTAGTACAGCCAATGCTTTGTCAAGCATTCCCTCCACAGGAGTGCCTGGCAGTTGAGAGTAATAACTGGAAGGACTTTGTGTGTCAGGAAATGAAGAACTTCTTTTAAGAGGAGAGCAGGATCTTAATTTGACTGATTTGATTGCCTGGAAGTACCTCTTTCTCCATTCTGTGGAACTAGAAAGTGTTGTCCCTCGACAAAGGTAATTTATAAAACAATGTTTTGTGTCCCTTCTTGTTTTGTGTAAATCAAAATAAGAATGATAGGGTGGGGAAACGGATCCATGCTAGAGCTAGAAGAATGTGTTTGCAGGATTATAGTTATAGATATATAATATTCTGGCTAGAAATTCGGAAATATTTGTTGTAGTTGCAGAAAAAAGTTGCATTGATCTATCAGTTATGTAGCTCTCCTGAATATTCTTGGACTTAAGAAGTTCAGCCATATTTATTGCTTTTGTGTGATAAAAGCAATAAACTGATCATCCATTATGAGGCCTTTTTCAACTTAGTGTGTCAATGTAATGCAGAAGTGTAACAGTGAGTCCTGTTTTTCTCTCCTTTATAAGTTACAATTTAAGCAGGTTCCTCCATATGAAATGAATATTTAATAATGAAAAATATGGTTTTGTTCAGAGTTCTAGCAAGAAACCCTTAGGGGGTGTAATCAATTGTTTGAATCAAGGAACAAACCCATTACTTAAGGGCTTTATTTTAATTTTTTTTTGTAAAGATGTGTGTTGCTATTTCTAAAAGAAAACAGTCGAAGAAACATGTAATTTGATTTAAACAAAGCAAAGAAGCTTTATAGGTATGTTTTCTCTTCTTTACACTATGTATATTTCCTTCAGCAGCCTGAAATCAGCATTTCTCACTTGTGCAAACTGGAGCCAAAATCCCAATTTATTTTACAGAATAACAGAATCATCAAGATTGAAAGAGATCTTTAAGATCATCACACCCAACAGTGAACCTAGTTCCACCATAATCACCTCTAAACCATAACCCCAAGGGCCACATCCAGACACCTCTTGAACAGTTCCAGAGACAGTGACTCCACCACTTCCCTGGGCAACTTATCCCAGTGCCTGACCACTCTTCCAATGAAGAAAAAGGGAAAGGGATTAAAAACTCTTAAAAAGGTATGGAACGCGTTATTTGTACCACTGGGAATGTATGGGGAGATAGCCAATATTTGTATAATCCAGTGTTGGAAACTTTGCTTGGTCAAAAGGGGAATACATTGGCATACACTTTAGAGTTTAGATATGTAGCAAACTACTAGAACATAAACAGACTAAATAGATTCTTCATACTCATAGACTCCCTGCACGATGTTAGATTGCTTCGTTTTCATGGTTTATTTTGTTACTTTTAATGATGCTATTAATCATACTTTCTCATTTTCTTCACTGCCAGGATTTGACAAGGATTTTTTCACCTTGAAAAAGTGCCTGTGCTGAGGAGTTTCTTTTCAGCACTCCTGCACACTCAGCACACCCTGCTGAGGGAAGGCAGCTTATCCTCTGCACTGCATTTCTCTCTGAAAGATGGTTTCAGAACCGTGGATTTGATCTCTCTCTTGGTAGTGAAAGATCATAAACAAATATGTCTTTCAAATTGTTTTTCCACTTGAAGCCTTTATGATTCCATCAGAGGAAACTGAGCTAACTCAATAAGCAATGGACCATGACGCAGTAAACTGATACATTGTTAATTTTTATTGTTGGAATTTCTTCCTCTGACTCTGGTTCAAAATGCTATTCATATTTGATGATGATGATGATGATGATGATGATGATGATGATGATTTTTTATGTTGGCAACAGCAAATCCTTCTAATATTCTACTTAGGGTATTTTGTTGAGATGTGTTGGTCATAGCAAACAAGAAGGCAGGGAGCATAGTAATGTCTCTGTCTGACCGAATGGAGACCAAAGCAGTTACAAATGGAGCTGCACGATGTTGGCCAGGGCTAACAGAGCACGTGGCTGGCTGCCCCAGGAAGCAGATTTAGATGCCTGATGGAAAAGAATGCAAGGGTATGAAAGCATTAAGAACTCTTTTTGTGGTAGGTTCTCAATAGCCAGCTAGACCAAATATCTAAGCTTTGTCAATCTCTTGTGTCCCATAGCATTTTAGTGTGTTGTAATAGTGGCCTGAGAGCCCAGGGGAAGCTGGGCCTTAGAGAATGAGACCTGAAGGCATAGCTTCTCATTAGGTTGCAGAGGTGACTGCTCTGGTTCAAGTTGTAGAGTTAATTTGTCTCTGTTTGTTCAGGTGCTACTGCACTTTGTTTAATAACACACGGTAATTGTCATGTTTGTTTTCCCTCCAAGCCTTAATTTGTCATGTTTGTTGATTACCTAGCCCAATGAGACCCCAGTCTTGACTAGGCTCTGCCATGATCCATCTGGCCAATATAAAATCCTGTTTAAAGGTTATCAATGTACTGATTTTGCAGACTCAATTCACAATGTGGTTTGTTAAATAGCTCTGAATACAAAAACACAATCTGCTTCACCAGATTGGGTTTTTGGTCCTTCAGGTCCATTATTCTACTTCCAGCAGTCTCTTTGTCTAATGCTTCAGCAGAAGGGAAAGGACAGACATAACATATCTTGTCAACAGTGTGAGGGTTTCCATAAGGGGAAAATTCCATTTTTACTTGGATGTCATCAGCTGCTACCCATTATACACGTTTGTCCCATCAGAAATATTTTTTTCTTTCTGAAAATGATGACTTCATTTCAAACTCCAATATAAGACACTGTAATCCCTGCAGAAAAAAAAAAATCACTATCAGCAAACTGCCTGGAGAAATCTTCTCTCTTTTCCTCCAAAATTACTTATATACAGTTCCCTACTTCCTATAGATAATGTATATTTGAGGTTAACACAGATATTGTCGAGATCTAACCATCCTTTGAGGGTACTGTTGTAAATCAGAGATAGCTCAATTTATCCCTAAGGTTAGCTCAGATTGATTTAGTCCCTTTTACTCTGATATGGTTCCTGACTTGCAGACTTTGTTGTAAATTGGATATATTCCTCAATGAAATGAGTATATGAAGTAAAAATAAGCACATCTATGCTGCATTTTCTTGTGACTGTGGAAGATTATTTTCAAACATGTTTATCCAGATAGTACACATTACATTTTTTTAGGATTTGCAGTCCATAAACTTCCTGCTTGGCCCACCACCACTGACAGATCTAATGAGGGATAAACAGAGATTTAGTGTTTAAGTGCTACAATGCTCATTGTATTCTCACAGCTAGACCTTGAAAAGCCTTGGTCAGTCATTGCCTAACCCTCAGAACATTTAGGGGCTTTGGCTTTATTCCTGCTGTTCCCCAGCAACATAAATCACGAGTTTGTACTCTGGTGGCTCTATATTGGAATTCACTAATGGTGTATCCCCTTTCCTGTCTTGTTGGTGTGATAATCTGATAGTTTGTTGGGTCAATTTTCAGCCTAAAGAAGGAAAAAATGGACTTTTCCCTCCCTCACCCCATAGCCTTACACTTTGAGAAACTGCATGGGATGCATTACACAGGTAAAATGCTATCTGGACTGTGGAAACTTGGATCTTCCAACAGCTGGGGTGCTCTGTCACATCCCTGGATAAAAATATTTAATAAATTGTGGGCATCAGTCTTTTTCTCCCTGTCTTGTAAACTTCTGTGTTGAACAGGCTGCTCAGGTGCCCTGCATGTGTCTGTAACATGTCAAAGCACTTCGGCCGAGAATATTACAAAGCTGAGTTTGTGGTACTCAGGTTCCTATGTCTGTTTTAGCTTAAGAAGGAAACTTTTAATGTGGTCACAGAAATTTACATTGAGTACACCTCATCTGACTTTTAAAAGGTCATAAGACAGCAGAAGGGTAGTATTTGGCCTCAAGACATCATTCACTCTTGATTACTTGTACATCTGAGACTGGAAGACAACACAGTTTAAGCTCTGTTTTTTGTGTAACTCAGATTTCCTGCTGGTCTTTGCCCCATTTAGACCAGTAAATGTGTGATTGGTAACAGCATGGACGTAACACCTCGGTTTCAAGACGAGTAACTCTTGTTATTCACTGAATCCAGAATAGTATTTTGCCAAATTCCTAATGGAAAGTTTCCAAGGCTGGGTTGATTTTTCTCAGAGGAGACACTGGGATTCCATTGTTCTAATACCTTCCTCACTATATAGTTTTACAAACACTGGAATAGGTTAATACAAACAAAATTATCAAAGCTGCAGTTCACATGAGAATACTGCAAAGTTGTTTCTCAAGTGTTTATAATTTCATTTTTATTTGCCTGGTGTACAGATGCAGTGAAAGTTTAAAATGTACCTCTCACACTTTATGACTGTTTACTGAACTTGTGTATTCTTAAGAATGTTTCTTCAGAAAATATTTAAAATTCCATTTAACCAGTTTAATAGATACTTGTATTCTGCTAAATTGGCTGTTTTTTATAAAGGCATACATGTGCTGTTTTGCACTCCCAGTCAGCTTATGATTAGAGGTGCAAAAAGAACAAGCATTAATGTGAGTTTAAATGTTCTTGACAGTGAGAATCTTAATATTTTTATTCTGTTATGATGATAAAGCTGTGAAAATATAAAAAATTACAGTGAACTATCAAATCAAAGACTATTGAAATAACACCATAAAAGATGGAACGCAGGTGAAATAGTGTTCATAGTTACCAGATGTTTCTATTCAGTACTGATGCTCACAGAAGGGAGTCCACTTGTAAAAGATGGAGGCTGTCAGCTTAATTTGTGTAGCTGTGAGGAATAAAGGCTTCTCCATACCAATTTTGTTCTTATGACCTTAAAAAGAGATGCCTCAGTGTTCCATTACCATTTTCCTGAACGACCTAAATGCAAAAGTTTTAAGTTTTTCTAACATACTTTAAAATGATAAATATGAATGAAGACAGTGCAATAAAAAAGATAAATAAAATCAGGACCTATTCTGCATCTGACAGGGTGAGCTGAATAAATCCTTGTCTTCAGTACTTAACTATCTGGAACCATTGTTCACTTTTGTGCAGACTGAGGGAGTATGTAATTTGAAATCTTTACTCTCAAGACTCAGTGAAAATTGATTTCAGAAGCAGTGAAAACATAATAAAACCACATCAATAAATCTACACATACATGCTGAACCCAGCCATCTGTCAATTTACATGGAATTCAGGCTATCCTCTCTCCCACAGAGAGGTAGATTTTGTCTATGTCTATTTCCAAAGACAAAGAAATAGAATAATTACTTGTCAAGGGATAAGTCTATAAAATATTCTATTTCAATATTTTAAAGCTCTCCACAAGACTGAATTCAAATTTTTCCTGATCTTTCCACTATGGTGCAGTTTTTCTCCCTCTTCCCATGTTTCTTTGCTGCCCACATGACTTGGGAAGAAGAGAGGGGCTGCTGAAATGACCCATACTCTCTGCCCCAGTGTTACACTGCAGCAAAACTGGACTTGTCCTCCTGTTATGCCCTCAGGAGTTGTTCAGTACATGAGGGGGTTGCTTCAGATTAGATGAAATAATGCTTGAGCAACTGAGACATTGAAAGAGTATCTTAAGTTCTGATAATATTATCTATATATCCTAAGTAGGAGCACACACCCTTAGAAAAGGAAGTTGCTGCTTGTTTTTAGTAAGTGTGTACTGTTTGACTAAAAAAAAAAAACCTTTGATTTTCTCAAAGGTTCAAAAAGTTCAAACCACAAAATTCTTTTGCCCTTGAACATAAAGCTACTTAATAGTTTCAGGGTACTCTCCATGCTCGGGTAACTGAACATTTTGAGAACATACAAACAAAACAGTGTGGTAATCATAGGTGGTGTAAAATGAGTTATTTTGTGTCTCTAGATTTATAAACATTAATGGCTTAATATATATTCTATCTCCAGACAGTTAAATTAATCCTCTCAGCAGAAGCAATATAAATTTAGACTATATTTTCCAGATGATTTTGCTTACTTCTGATCTCCTTTAGTACATAATGCGCTGTAGCTCTAAGAAAATGAATGCTTACAAGTGTAGATATTTATATGAGTCAGCAAAGCTGGCACAAAGTTGATGACACCTTATATGTGCAAAGGAGCTGACATTCACTGTTTAATGAAAAAAATAAAAATATGATCTTCAGGCTGATTATAGTGCTATAGATTAATGTGCCAATGAGCCTATTTGAAAACATTATCTTGCACTTGCATAGCAATTCATGTAACTCAGATTGCAAGAAAGAACAAATATGAACATTACCCGTTAAAGACACAAGTCGAGAATAACCCGACTGAAGTCAAAATACTGCTGTTTCAGCTAGTATTAGCTGATCTGCTTTAATCTTTACTAGGTCTCTTAGGCAGCAGTTTCCTTGTGCTGAACTTGGTTTTCAGTTGAAAAGGATGCTGGTCGCAATTTCTACAATGAATCTGTAAGGGATGCTCCCATTTTCCCCATCATTTTACTTCATCTTGAAAATTTCCAGTTATACAAAAAGCACAGTCCGTGACTTCATATCATGCCTGTGTATTACACCTTTCTCTGCATTATTTTGCTGTTCTTTCACATGAGAATTAACAGATCCCAAAGGAGAAATTAAGGCATAATAATGAACAAGTAAAACAATCTCCTCATTGCAGAGGGTATTGTTAAATATATTCCTTCCATAGTTGTCAGTGGGATTTCAGCATTTTACTTGTGGTGCAGATATTGAGACATGAAATTTTCAAATTAAAGGTATTTATCAAATCAAGCCATTATTTTTGCAATGAGCGTAATTAAGGAATAGCTCTGGAAACTGCTGTGTTCTGAGCAACTGTCTCAGCAGGGTAAAGAATAAAGATGAATCTTCTAAATGTTTCTAAGGTAAAAGCAGCAGTAATCAGCAAGTATGATGGGAGGAATGAGAAATTAACCATAGACTCAGGTGTAGGGAGATGGATGATATCTAAGCAACAGTGCAGGGCCCTGTGTATTGAGGTGACCAATTTTTCATAAAATGTTAGAAACAAACACTTATTCTCTTTTCATTCAGTAGAATTTTTCAGAGTAAAAGTCATACTTAGTAATGTCACATTTAGTAAAACCAGCAAGTCAGAAAATGCATGTGATTGCTTTTAGCAGATTTATTTCATCTAGAAAAGTATAGATTAGCAATTCTTTTCTATATCAAGAAAGTTGTATGTTTTAATTCCCAAGTAGAACTATCTCCTTTTGGTTTGCCTCAGTATTCAAACAGTTCTCTAATGGTTTACTGAAACTTGTACAGAGTCTCTTAGTTGCTTTTTGGGGAGAGACTTGGTCAAATTGCGTATTGGATGAGATGCTATGAGAAGACGGTGAAGATGAGTGCTATGCTCCCACACAGACGAAGTTGTCCTGCCAAGCAGCTTGGATGACAGGGAATTTTGGAAATTTCTTGAGACATCATAGGAAAAATAGGGGAATTGTGAACTCTCTCATAACTGAAAGTTTATATTTGACTAAATGATACAAGGAAGTTCAGTTTGGCTTGGTTGAAAACTATTGTATTCCGATTTTCAAGGGAGAAGGATCCAATTTGGGACAAAAAAAAAATAATGAAGTAGTAGGCTATGAGGTTTTCAGCTTTTTTTTTTTTTAAATTTTTGTTTCAGAGGTGCTGTTTTTCTAGTGTCTACAGCTCAAAATGCAACATTTATTAAAAATGCATGAAAGGTCATAAGCAAAGGCATAATCTTAGCTGGACTTCACAATTTCCTCTAGCCATGACAGTCTATGGACAAAAACCAGAGCCAGGATGTAGATAGAGGTAATTTAGTTTATTACTAGCTCTTATAGCCAGTAAGATTTAAAAAGCTTTGGGCACACTAATGCTTTCTCAGATCTTCAAAGGAAAGCAGTGAGAGGATGCAGGAGTAATTGGAGTTGTGGCATAAGAAAAAGGTGTTGACAACAATGAAGTTGATGCTGGACTATTTTAAAGACAAAAGCAGTGAAATCCCAGATCTTTTCAAGGTGCAGATAGCACATTGTTCCTGCTGCTATTGTGCATGGGTAGCAGAAAGTGTCTTTTGTCCTCATTTTTTCTGCAAAGGACAGTGAACTTTTGAATTCTCAGCCTCTTTCTGTGTTGCTAAGTAAAAGAAAGATGGGATGTTACTTCAAACACTGGTCTGACTACCATTCATAGTGGTTATGCCCCATGCACTCTCCCCTAAAAGTTTTGTTCTGTCCTGGCTAGCCCTTTATGAGATGATTTTTGGGTATGGCTTAGAGGACAGAAGACACCGTGCCCAACATCAGTATTGGGTTTGGTTGCCACCACACACTTACCTCCGTGGTTCCCTCAGCAGCTTTGCCTTCCCAAACTGCGCAGGTGTGTTTGTGGCACAGTGCCAGGCGCTCCGAGTTCCATGCTGAAAAGCACCTCTGTGACAGTCTGCAAACATAGCCTGGATTTCAGACACTTTGGAATGAAAAAACACCCCTACCCCCACATTAGGTGCATCTTTGGCCATAAGGTTGCTTAATAGGCTTGTGGCCCTATAATGTCAACCCAGGTGTACCCACAGAGAGTAGCAGGAGTAGCAAACATGCCACAGATTCATGTCCTTTGTGATGCATGATGGCTGTCTATATAAGGAAACCATTTAAACAGCAACATTCAAAGTTGTGGCTATAAATGATGCCCAAACCTTCCCAACATACTTGTCTTTGGAAACAAATACTTTTGCTTGAGTGAATAATTTTTACTCTGTGTGTTGTTCAGGAATTGTTTGCTTAACTATTCTTTCTCAGTGTTTTGTGTTCCCTCCTGAAATCATCTCTAAGTTGCCTTCTTTTTGCTTGAATGAGGAGAAAATCTGGAATAATTACTTCTACAATCAAGTTTTGAAGAATAATCTTCTAGAAAATAATGACTTTTTCTTCCCAGTTATTGTCTGCAAATATGACTACAGATAACCCTTATCTTGCAGATTTCAACTGTGATATATATGCCAGGTCTTTAACATTTAACAAACTCTAAAAACTCTGCTATTTAAGTTGGGTAGTCTCCACATCATACATTAGGTATCCAGAAAAATACAAGTTTGTAAGTCTGAAAAATCACAATAAACATCTTACTCTCATCAACAAGAATCAATCTACTCAGCTTTAGTTTAAACCTGATCTAAAATACAAATTGTGTTTATCTCCTTCAAGGGCCGGAGAAACGATCTTTTTCTAGGCAGATGTACAGCTTTGAAAGACATAGAGTACATGACTAGTCTGTCAAAGGTACTGAGAATTTTAAGCAGTTTGGCATTATCATAACTGTATTAAGGCATGTTTGGTTTTATCATGTCATGTTCTTTGACATTCTGCTTGGCATGTGTGTACTGTCTGTCAGTCAGAGAGTCAGCATGTCATGGGGGAACTTCACTGCAGGAATGGTGCAGCTTGGAGATTTCAGATGAGCTTAAGGAAAAGAAGCAAGAATGCTTGACTGATGCGAGGAGAATTTTTGAAGTGAATCTCAATCTCATTAGGTGTATGGTTAAAATCATGAATAATGATGAGATAGCAGAGAAAAAGGCTCTGACATAGTACAAAACTCCTTGCATTGGAAATGTTTTTTGGTTTTTTTTAAACTTCTCTACAGATTTTCACTGGTGAGAAGCTTAGTGAAATGAGTGAGCAGCTAAGCATAACAATTTCTTTCTAAAATAAAAAAGATAGTTCCTGAATCATTTAAAGAAGGCATGTGTAAGTGTGTAATATGTACTGAACATGGGGGAAACCAAACCAACACGAATTCAGCTAAACTTCCTTTTGTGGGCAACTTGTGAAAAATTTGTCCTGTGCTGTGACTTGGCTGTGGATCTGCAACAGCCTAATGGTTCCAGAACTTGCTAGCTGTTGTGTTTTCCTTAACATTTTATCAATGTGTGTCTGTCTGCCTTCTTGCCTGCTTGGAGGTACCAGTCCTAACAGGTAATCTCGATAGAACTATCCTGTTTGACAGGGGAGAGGAATTTAGTAGTATGGACATGGACTGGCCCATAGCATTCAGTTTCAGTGTCATAAAGTGGTACTGCCATATTTAATTTACTTTTCTGTAGATACCAAGTTTTTCTATACCTGCTGCTAAGCTGCTGCTCTGACTCCTTCAATTTCTTGTCCTCAGCCTGGGGGTCAAAGCATGACTCTTGTTCACATTCAGAGGCACAGAGAAGAAAAACACAAGATATAGATAACATTCAATAGTTATCTATAATGCAAGTGATGGTAGTTTCTGCTGCACAGTTTCTCTCACAATCTGGAAGATAAGAAGCAGTTAAAATGTACACAAGATTGGAGTGGACCTTTGGCTCAGTCTTTCCTCTAACTTCACTGTGATCACAGCATTATGGATATTGCTCTGTCCTGGTGTAAATGGTTACTGTAAGTTGCTACTTCTCCAGGGCTCTGAAAAGGAGGGAGAAAGAAATTGGACTGTGACTGTAGAAGATATATAGAGATATTTTCAAGGTTAATGCTAGAGGCAGATTAAAATTCTGATGTGTTTTATCTGGTAGTAGAAAAATTATAATTTATCTCCAAAATGGTACTAAAGCTGGATGGTAGATTCTTTGATGGAAACTTATTTGTGGAAAAACAAAGCTCTGACAAGTTAAAAATCTCTGTTGGAGCACACTAAAATACCAGATTTTTTGTTTTTTCAAGATTTGAACAAACAAATATTCATGCAGTGTTGTAATATTCTCTATTCATTTGTTATGGAATTAATGTTTTGATTTTTTAAAAATTTTGATGTGAATTTTATTGCAATGTCTTTTGATTGTTGTTTGTTTTGTTATTGTGCACTTAATTGTGGTAATTTAAACCAGACAGATTGAAATCTCTGAATCCCCCAAATCATCTTCAGTGTGTTGTTATCAAACTCAAAACAAAGACTGAAAGAAAGATTTGTCTCCCAGGTGCTGCAAGTCCTTTCAGTTCCCTCACCTTACAGAGACTAGGAACAGTGAAGCTATGCTGGTGAAAAAGACTGTTCTTATTTTTTCCCTCTTAGGACCCAAGGAATGCTGCAAAGACAATTCTTGTTCCATTTGAAATCCATATGGAAACAGGCAGCTTGAACTCCCAACTTGGAGAAGGCTCAGCTCTTTTCTTGTAAAGACTGGTTGGGTGATATATCTGAGAGCTTTCAGGAAAAGGAAGAGATTTTATTTGTAGTGAGAGACAACTGGACACAGAAGAGATACTTCAGAAAAGTCAAAGCAGCATTTAGCTCAAGAATGATTAATTTTAATCAGACTAGTGTTGCTTTAAAAAAGCATACTGAGTCTTTGCTGGTTTTGTGATATTTAATTAAATTTGGAAGGTTAGATAGAATAGGTATGTTTCCCAACTCACCTTTACCTCATTAAAATTTAATTCTAAGTTTTAAACTGTTCTTTAGAGTACATGCTCTTAAGCACTATCTGGTAATTTTATTTCCTGGTATACTTGCTACTTATCAGCACCTAAACCAGGGTATCTTTATTTTCAAATCTTTCTTTGGGAATTCATATTGCTCTACATAGATCACCACTGATATGTATCATATTGTATATTTTACATCTGCAGAAAAATAATCTGATTGAGTGTGATTTTTGCTTGATTTGAGGATGAGTTTTTCTTTGTATCTTAACAGAAGTTGCAGCAGGGCATAATGACTTATAAAGAGCTAACATTTCAGAGAAGAAGGCTTTTGAAGAACACAACCACAAAGATAAAACACTGGCACTGCTTTTTTTCCACCTGGGAGAAATCTGGCCCAGAACTCTGTATTTGTCTCAGAGTTCTTGGGTATGGTTTTCTTGAACATCTGTTGGGTTGAAGTTGCTAAAATTGAAGAGATAATAGGAGCATGTTTTAATGTACTTTGAAACTTTTATGATTTGTGGAGCTTTTTCCAGTAAGTAGAATTAGTTTTTTTAAACTATTAGCAGCAGTCATCATGAGAAAGGCAGATGTGAACATTTAAATAGAATGAGACTTATGTATCACCAGCATGATTATGAATTTTGAGTAACTGTTTTTTCCCCAACTGCAGTAAATCTGGCTAGAATTATGTGTACTATGTAACAAGTAAAGAGAAGAACTCAGACCACGATACTGAAAAGCTGTTACTGAAGAACAGGGCCTATTGAATCTACAGGTTTGGAGGTGGTGCAAAATGTGAAATGCAAGATGATGCTTCAGGCCAATGTCATAAGATCAGTGTGGTTGGTCTTTCCAGAATGATGGGATATTACCTTCTAAAATAACTTTGTTCATTCAAATCTTGGTTTGTTTCAGACCAAAATCTTTTGAAGACAGATTTGGAAGCTTATTGCCTCCTTGTTATGTAGACCCAAATCTATGCTATAATATTATTCTGAGTATTATTCAGGAACAAGGAGTAGACATTCCCAAATATTTGACTTGGAAAAAAGGTTGCAAAGGAAATGAAATAGTGGGTTTTGCATAAGGACAAGGTAACCATCTTCATCCTAAGAGAGATATCTTAGCAATCTTCATCCTTCTTCCTAAAATTATCTTCCTGGATTGAGAGGTATAAAATTAAGTTGTTTAAATTTACACATATTCTGAGCATAACTCCTGTTAATGCTGATGAGAAATGTACTGAACTTACTGGGGATGAAGTTACTTAATTCTCCAGAGCAGCTTATATTTCTTTTCAATGGCTGTGATAATTTCCTTCCTCTACCGTAATTATATTCCACACGTTATAGATCTCAGCATTTCATCTTGGAGTTATCCTCCAGAATAGCATTTTCAATAATTTATTTCCAGCAGTATTTCTGTAATCATGTCAGAAAATTTCCATTAATTTCAAACATGAAAAAGAAAAAATAATTTTAATTATTTTGTGAACAACTCTATAGTCTTTCTTCCCCATTGATATAATGTATCTATGTTAAAAATTTGAAAAATACAATTTTGCATTGATAGCTGACTCTGTTACAGTCTCAGTTTGCTATCATACCTAATTTTAACGTTTTTGGATAACATTTCTCAGACAGGAGTTTAACAATAAGATGTTTTAAACAAAAAAGTAGTAAAACCAGGCAATTACAAAAGATAAACAACACATTTATGTTTACTTGAGCCTAAGATACTTAAAGTCAACCTACTACTGAGTTTCTTGTAATGCAATAAAAATTTTAGCATTACACATGCCTGGTTTTCTTCTTACTGTTTTTATGTCTAAGAACCTTTGCAATTTTAATCTGTTTAAAATTATACAAGAGCCCATAAAAACATTTCTTTACTTTATGCTCCTTGTGACATTTAGGCAATATTTAGGCCCTTTTTCAGCACTTGGGAGTTTATGGAAAATAATGCTGAGCACCAACCCTTGTGAGAGATGCACAGCTCAGTTTGCAGAGGGCTGTTCCTGGTCCTTGGCACTGGGCAACCTCCTGGCACTGGCTGACAATGTGAATTGCATGGTGAGAAAAGAAAGGAAAAAAATAACCCTTGGCTTTCTTAAGTGAGTTTTAATTTAAGTTACAGCTTGAAAAGAAACTTCACATTTATGTGGAATACCTGGCCTTGTGTTTATTTCCTTGAATAACTGCACTGCAGGCATGGTGCAGGTGCACAGCTGCCTTCTCCTCTGAAAGCCATTTAGGCTTAAAAAATGCCTACTGCAGCAAACCAAAGTATCCCAGAAACCTGAAAGCACACCTTACCTTGAAAATCTTTGCTTGTGAGTCTTTCTTCTCTGGAACTGTAAATGGGTAGACAACACACCATGTTTTTGGCACAAGAGCTTTTCACACAAACTGTTTGGGAAGTTCTTGGCTGTCCCATAACTGCACTGGCAAAAACATGGTGCAGTCTCCTCTAGTGCTCCAACTGCTCTCTGCATAGAAAACATCACAGAAGAAAATGTTTCATGCCAGGTAAGGTTTAGCCAGCTTGCTTTTCTTCCTTGCTCTTCAGTCAGTAACAGTGGTAACCTTCATGACTTCTATCACACTTAAAAATACCTGCCATTTTTACCTGGAAAAGTACCTCATGAAATCCTGTGATATGGAAGAAATCAAGTTTCTACTAAAGAATCTTAGAAGTCAGAAATAAAAAAAAAAAAGGACAACAAAACTTGCCATATGTTTAGCCTTTTGAGGTAAAGAAATATGCAAAGATGCCAGTTCCGTAGGTTAAAAATACAGTGCAGTGATTAACTGAGGCTCAATATGCAATTTTAAAACCCACATCTTAAGCCAATAAATGAAAGTTTTAGAACTGACTATTCCTCTCTGAAAGATAACTCTCGGTATGTAGTCAAATAACAGAACCATTACAACAGTGTGCAAAATAAGGATTGACCAAAGTCCGTTATGGTCACTGAGAATGTTTTCTTGATGACTTCCTCAGCATGACCCAACATCTTGGATGTTGCTGAAAGATACAGCAGGACACAAAAGCCTAGAGAGAGCCTTAGTTCCTAATAAGTTTTTGCAAAATAAAACCAGGTAAAGTCTGAGTAAGAAAGTGATGGCTCAGGCCCGTTTCTAGACTCAGGACTGATCACAGCACTGCAGACAACCTGTGTACTGTGAGTCCCTGCAGCAGATCTCAGCATGCTGGCACCAGGCTGAGGGTGGCTGCACTGCCAAATGCATCCCAAATGGAAAGGCAGCTCACCTATCAGCATAACACATACACTGCCAACAGGGAAGATATTTTATAGCTAGGGGTGGACCTAGCTATAGGTTATATAGAAACCCAGAGAAGGTTTCTCCTGTGGAGATGGGGTCACTGAGCTATCCACAAGTATTACTACTTTCACTATGTAGTCTCAGGCCAAGAAGAAAAATTGTGCTGAGATTTCTGCTTCATAAATCCTCTCTGCTTGTTTGTTTCCTTTCTACATAAATCTGACAAAGTGTTTTTTGGTTTTGCTTTTCTTTAAATGCAGATCCTTTTCAATCTCATGGGGCCATGATCATGCCTCAAATCACTGGAAGCTGCAATAATGTAAATGTAGATGTTTTCAGCAGTATTTCTATTCACTAGAGACTAAAACATATCTGTAAGCCCACATAATGTATTGTTTTAAATCAAAATTTTGCTAGAGGAGCCCATCTTTTCTAAAGCTTCTAGAAAGCACAGAATTCTGTATTTTCTTATATTTAGTAGTCTATTGGGATTCCCTAAGTGTTTGAAGTCAAATGGGTCTGGAATGATTTAACTAAGCAGAGACTTTACTTCAGGATTGAAATTATTTTTTTGACACTATAATACTAAGACTATGGTATTGACACTGACAATTAAGATAAGAGACATCCTTTGCACAGAGATTTAATGAAAAGAATTGCTATGATGTATTTCAAAATTACAGTTTGATCACTTCTTTTCATTCTTTATTACCACAATGTGGCATATTTTTCCAGAGGTGCTACTTAATTATGTTGTAATTAAATGTGATTCATCAAATAGAACTGAAGACAAACCTGGCAATCAGTGACTCGTTTTCATTCACAGAATCTGTAAAATAGGTGTATCTTGTAATTAGTTTACAGATGTTTACTTTTGAACAAGTAAATCAAAATTATAATAATTTTCTTCTCATCATCTGGTAGAATATTTTAGCATATACATGTAGCACATAACAATGGTTCTTACGGGTAGGACTCACAGAAATTATCAGCATAGCCACAATAATAATTATTCAGGGAAATTAAAAATATTGCCTCTTACTGAAGGTGATGAATAAGACCATGTTTTAAGTCTAGGGGCAGTATAGGAAGCTTATTCCTGTTTGTACAAAGTGTAACTGAAATATCATAGAATCATAGAATGTTTTGGGTTGGAAGGGACTTTAAAGATCATCTGGTTCCACCCCTCCTAGCATGGGCAGGAAACCTTCCTCTAGGTCAGGTTGATCAGTGTCCTATCCAGCCTGGCCTTCCAGGTTGCAGTTGCACACAATTTTAAAAAAAATTTTCTTTAAATTTTTGGGGTGTTGATTGAGTTTAATTTCCTATGTAAAATTAAGTAAATGCTACTGGCAAACCAAATACTACCTGACTCACTATATTGATTTAAAATGTACCTTCCTGGGAATATTTGTAGGCTTCAGTTCTTTTTCTTCTAGAAGCATTTGCCTGTGCTTTAATTTCACTGGCTCAGCTTTTGGGTAACTGAGAGAAATGGGTTGATTTGTTCCCTGGTCTGCTCATTTGCAAACATCTGAACAGCCTTAACGCCTGTGTGCTGTATACATACACCAAGCTGTAGTTTTGGCCCAGTGCTCTGCTCATATGCAGAAGGAAGAGGGTCTGTCTGTCACTACTGTTTTGGAGGCGTCCCTGGCATGTGGGAGTCTGCCATACACACACTAACACATAGCTGGTGGGCTGTGGGTCTGCCTGCTCCTCCTACAGGGACCGAAAAAGGTGCACACTGGGATGTTTAGTTACATACAACAGCTATAACATGGAGCTTCTGGCATGTTCTGGTAGCAGAATAACCCTTGGGATGAAAGCACTCGTGGAAATAGCATTCACATTTCTCTCCCCAAGAGAAGACCAAAGACAGATGGAATGTCTGAGAATGGTAACCGGTCCCTGTCCCCTTCTGTCCTCATACCTGACACCAACTGAGGGCAGCAGAACCTTCTCAGAGAAAAGGAAAACTTAACTTAGATCTCTTTTTTGTTTTGATTGCTGGAAGTATATTTAGCCTAATCAGTTTTAAAGGAGGTAATGATGAGCCATCCTATTTATTTATTGCTTTCTGCCAGAAAATGAATTTGTTTTCCTTCTGAGTACAGACCCAAGCCCATCCTACTTCCGTCACCCACTGTGCTTCCCTATGTTTATCCAGCCACACAAACTATTCAAAGGTGTTACCACTTGTAGGACCCTCCTTATCTTCCCAGATTTTGCTAAGGCTGCCTGGAGAAGCAAAACACCTTAAGTAAGCATTATTTAGGGTTTCCTTTTTTTCCTATTGATTTGTATGGAGAACATTTAGCTGAAATCTAACTTTTTTTCTTTTACAGCTATTTCTGCTCTTTCAGTAGCAAAAAATCTTTCATTTTGTGATGAACGATTTCCCGGACAACCTGCTATGATATGACAGAAAATTACAGCTTAAGAGAGGAGGAACGAGAAGGAGCAGATGGTATCTCACAACCCTGCAAACAATCCTGTTGTCATGAAAAGTATGCCTATTAATAGCTATAAAGATGAAGGAAAACAGGTACCATTTACAATTTTAAAAGGATGGTTGCTAAGCTGAAGATTTTCCTAAGGACTTTGAGCTGCTTTTTGATAGTGATAAGCCACTATCAGTTCTGAAAAATGCTTGGCAATAGGCACTGAAGTAGGAGATACAGCATAGGCAGACAGCGAACACTCTTGAGGCTTAATCACATGCAAATTGGAGATTAAGAGATTACAGCTGATTTGAGTGCACATGAGGAATATGGTGTAATGCCTTCATGTGTCTTCAATTTTAATTCCATATTAATCTCTTACTGTGAATCACTCAGAATTGGGAAGATAACCAAAGAAGGTTCTATTGCTGTGCTACTGAGACCCAGAGAAACACTTACAAAGTTAGCTGTTTTGTTACATACACATCTTCTGCTTACAGGCATTGTGCTGGAAGAGGTTAAAATGTATTTCCAGAGTTGCACAGTAGAGTCTAGAAGAGGTTGCAGGATTTCAGGGACTGTGATTGAAGTGGGATGTACAGTGCATCTAGCTGCCCAGGCCATGATGATCTGAAACTCTGATGCACTTGTTTTGTCTGAGACTGGATGATCATGCCCTTGCTGAGCACATGTAATCTTTAGTGATGAGCCTGATATCAGTGCCTCCCTGATATCTATTCTGACATCTATTTAGGGACAGAAGTCAAAATAAACTGTACATTTGTAAGGAATCAACTTCCTTTATTTTATGAATAACAGATACAGAAGACAGTTGATGATTACAAGTATGGACAGCAAGTGTGTCTGCAGACTGTCCTTCACATTATCTCTGTCATGGATTCACAGGGATACAGACCTTTAACCAGAAAGGACCATGATATACAATTTTGAAAAAAACACTTCATTTCCTTGTGCTCTCTCTGCTCATCTGAGGCATCAGGGTGATCAGAGGCTAAGTTCAACTTAATATTTTTCAAGGAAACTGCTGGAACTAGTCCAGAGGAGGCCACATAGATGATCAGAGGGCTAAAGTACCTCTCCCTCAAGGAAAGGCTAAGAGTATTTGGATTGTTCAGCCTGGAGAAGGGAAGGGTTTGGAGTGACCTTCCAGCAGTCTTCCAGTACCTAAGGAGGGCCAACAAGACGTCTGGAGAGGGACTTTTCACAAGGGCATATAGTGATAGGACAAGGGGGAATAGCCTTAAACTGAAGGAGAGTAGGTTTAGATTAGGTATTAGGAAGAAATTCTTTACTGTGAGGGTGGTGAGGTACTGGAACATGTTGTCCAGGGAAGTTGTGGATGCCCCGTCCCTAGAAGTGTTCAAGGTCAGATTGGATGGGGCTTTGAGGAACCTGGTCTAGTGGAAGGTGTCCCTGCTCACGACTGCAGGATTGGAATTAGAAGACCTTTAAAGTCCTTCCAACACAAACTGTTCTCTCTGATTCATATATGGTAAGATGGATTTCTTCCATTTTCACTTTCTGTGCATGTAAAATAATTAGTGGGAGGTATGTACTTACTAGTTATACCAAGACATTAATCCTTGGTGCTTAATCCAAGGTCATTCTACTTTGAAGTTTTAAGTACAGTGACTTTGGCATGGGCTATAATTTTATAGAGACAAACAAGCTGTGCAGACAGTCTTGACCTGCACAAATACTTTTTGTGGAAACTTGATCAAATTATTTAACACCCTTCCCACCACACCCTGCCATTATTTAAATTTATGAGTTCAGATATTGTTTCTTTTTTATACTGGGATGAAAAACACTTTTATGTCACAGTAGATCACATACTCTAGATTCCTAGCTTGGGGTAATAAGGGATGTGCCACTGTTAATTTTTGCTAGCTGAACATCTTTTTCCTGAGGTAGAAAAATACTTATCCATGAAAACAGTTTCTTCATCACAGCTAAATATACTAAAGGACTTTTCTTTTTCTTCAACCATGACATGTAACTAATAACATAAATACATTTTTAAATTTTTATAAAATATTTTCTGCTAGTTCCAGAAATTAAAAATTCCTGAATTAAGAAACAGACATATTATCATAAATAATTGAAAAAAAGATTACTTCAGGCCAACTGATCATCATTTAGTAGTCAAAAGGAAAGAGTCTTAATTGTACAGTAGCATTTCACACAGGGTTATCAGTAAATATTTTTAGAATATATGACTAGAACTGGCAGCTGTGATCATAAATAAAATAATTGTAGTTATTCTGTCTTTTATGTAAAAATGAATGGAATGAAGGGATTATGTACATATTCTTTCACTGCAAGAATAACCAATAAACCACCAACTACAAGAATCTGTCAGCTGCATGCAGGAAGAAGTATTCAATTCACCTATATGCCAACTGCCAGTCTGACACTGAGGGACATGAACAGCATTTTCCTCAAAAAATTTTATTCCCTTGAATGAAATTCTGAGAAAACATGTTATGTGGGACCTGTACTAGTAGAGAAGAAACATAACCCCTAAAATAAGCAACTCACAGGCATTATTTACAACCAGAAGCTACTCTAGCAGAAAATTTCTATTGAAAGCCAAAATGATACTGCGGTTATTACAATAGCCATTTCATTCAGTATATAAAAGGATTGTTTAAAAGACATCTTGTAAAATACTCTTCCTTGGCAAAGAAATGAATGTGTAGAGTTAAATAGCCCTGTATTTTCCTCCAATGTTGTGGACAGAAATGGTGAATATATGCAATTATTTTCATATTGCAAGCACAGTTTCAGCATATGTGAGGAGCTACAGAGCTCAAAAATGATACAGCACTCACATGGGACTGGAAAACACAGGAATGTTGAAAAGGAGACCGACAGGGCGCTGTCCTCTGCTGATGTAACCTGACAGAGTTCTATTGAGATAAGTGCAGCTATTATGATTCAGCCCAGCACAGGACCTGGTCAATAAGTGCATTGCCTTGAGTCTTGAACTTTTCTAAGATTACCGCAATTGTAAGTATTGTGGATATTTTATTTTTTTCAGGGCTACATATATATTTATTTCTTCAGCAACCCACTTGGCATCTTACTTAAAAAAAATTAGAAAAAAATCTTAAAGCTTCTAATCTGTTGGTTCCTTTTTAAGACAAAACTCTCAGCACTCAGACTTTGGTGAGCTTTCAGCCTCATTGCAAACACAGACTTTGTGTTGAAACGAGTCATTTACCATGGATGTAACTGCATGCTGAATCTGGTCATTCCCGTTAATGGGCTCGACCAAGCTCACAATTTCACTTTCATGACTCAAAAGTGAAATAGTGCACTGCAGTCTGCCTAATACCATATTGCCTGCTGACCTGGTAGGTGTGCTCTTAGCAACCTGCTGTACATTAACAACTTTGGTTCTCCAGGAAGGTGTCTATCTGTATGTAATTTTAGAGTATTCTTGTATCTCAGTTGGAAGTACTTGAATTGCTTTTGATCTTGCCTCTTTTCAACAAAAAGAGTGCAGAAAAATATCTGGAGCCAAAAGGTTTCACACAGAGCCTTATCAATGGCAACTATCTATGACAGGACATAATGGTTGTCTATGCCAGTATCCTAATATTGTCTCACTCAACCACATTCCAATGAAGTGTAAGACTGTGTTGGGGAAGATTTAGAACAGAAAGTTTACAGGTGTTGCTTATACAATATACATGCTTCTAAAATTCATAGAGTTTCAAAGAATCAAAATTGTTAAAAACAGTTTTGATTGTGAGTAACTCAGGTTTAGAACACTTCATCATGGATAATGAACACTTCTGATTAGGCTTTTGTGCCTCTGGATGTCACTGTTGTTTTGCAATAATATAAACAATGTTGTTTGACAAAGCAACAAATAAAAATGGTATAATTGTAACCATCTTATATTTGTTGGAAAGTACAAGGCTAATCACAGTGGTAATTTAAGATCTAAAATTAATTCAGTGTAAGGGATGAACAGCTGAATATGTAAAATAGTGCTTTCTTCAGTTTAATATGTGGCGAATAGGAAAAAAGCCCTATAAACTTCTCTGATATCCCAAAATGCATTTCTTTGGATGCACCTAAAATGGAACATGAGCCTTCATCACCCTGAAGTGGTCCTGTGAGGATGTGTAAAGGATAAATATTGGTTTTTGTGAGTCAGAAGTAATGGTGATATGGTGTGAGGAAGAGGTGGGTGGGTAAGTGTCAAGGACCATGCACCACCATTGTTCCTCATGGTTGATCAAGAGAGGAGTTTATTTTTCCCAAGTAAACCTGTTATGTAGTTATTACAAAATTTGGAGCAGAAGAATGGAGGGAAAAATCATACTTTTCTTCTTTTATAGTCTCTTGCACAGCAAACTCTTCTACCTTATGAAAATATATATAAAGTTAATGGCAGTGATTAGGAAGGATATTTTTCAGATTCATGAATCACTGCAGTGGCTTCAGTTATTTACAATAAAATGGGATGCATTATGCACAAAAAAGTCTTCCTTGGAACAGGACAGATTCCTCAGAAGTTTGTGGGGAAGTGGAGTGTGACAGGCAAAAAAATACAGGAATGTACAACTTTCCAAATGTCTCTGATCTTTAGTTTTTGTTGTCAATTCAATGAATGAGAGTGGCTGCCTTTGGTCAGGAAATATCAAATATTAAATAAACATAAAATTAGAACATTTCTATGAAAAAGGACATATTTCACTTTTTTTTTAGAATCTTTGAATTTCAAAATCTATAAATCTGTATAGAAAATTTTGCCTCAAAGAGGTCTAGGACATAGTAATCAGGAAACACATTGGCATCCTCTGTTTCGAAATCAGTAGCCACTGACTTCAGTTTGGATGGAATTTCTTCTTTTCAAATGGATCTCACAGGATCCCACTCAGTCAGGGTCCCACTTATTTCCATGAGCAATTCTTGTGGTTTAATCCTATCTGGCAATGAAATACAAAGCTGCTGCTTGTTCACTTCCTCCTGCCCCGGCCCCCTGGTGGGAAGGAAAATTGGAAGAAGAGGTGTGGGTTGACGTAAGAACAGATTAATAACTGAAACAAATGAAATATAACATTAATAATAGCAGTAGTAACAGTAATGAAGAGATACAGGTAAATAAAACCCAAGAAACTCAAGTGATGCACAGTACAGTTTCTCACCACCTGCTGACTGATGCCCAGCCTGTCCCCAAGCAGTGACCAGCACCTCCCAGCCAGTTCCCCCCAGTGTATTTGAACATGGAATTCTATGGTATGGAATATCCCTTTGGCCGGTTCAGCTCAGCTGTCCTGGCTGTGCTCCCTCCCAGCTTCTTGTGTCCCTTCTCATTGGCAGAGCACGGGATACTGAAAAGTCCTTGACTTAGAGTAAGCACTGCTCAGCAGCGTCAGGGTCTTATCAACACTCTTCTCGTTCTCAATCCAAAAGACAGCACTGTACCAGATACTAGGCAGAAAATTAATTCTATCCTAGCCAAAATCAGGACAGCAATGAATTCAAGTAGTCAAGTTACTTTATAAATGTATTTATGTGTCCAATAGATCCAAAGTAATCTTTGTTATCGTACCTCAGCTAGACCAGAGCAAGTGTATTAAATTACTCATATCCTGTAGAGACGATCCTATTTTTGAGTGTAAATTCATTTTCCCAGTAGCAGGGTCCTAATGCCACATCATGCTATGATGCGGCGTTGCGTCTGGCTCAGCCCTGCCTCGGGATAGCTCGATGGAACCTCGGGGCTGGGAGCGCCACTTATTCAGAGGGGCTGGATGTTCTGAGTCCCAGAGGATTGTCCNGCAGCCAGGATCGAGCCCTTGTGCGGGAACCAGTGGCCCAGAATGTGGGCTCGCCAGAAGCTCTCACGGTGTAAGCAGGTATCCCAATGGCGCTGCCCCAGGCTGGGCAGCCTGCCCTCAGTAGGTGCAGATAGGAGCTCGCTGAGCACACGGCGATCCGGAGCACGAAGAAAAGGAGAGGGAGATTTCTGGCGGGGGTGTAGATTATTATAGTCCAAGAGAAAACAGAAATCTCCGGAATCACGCACCAAACACGAACTTTTAGGGCATAAGAAACAGGGCGTGGAAAACACTAACATCCAATAACGCGGGGCTTACAGGGCGGGGCACAGTAATAACAACCAATTATTAAAGATTACCTAATAACTGACCAATGAACTGTCGAACTGAGAAGAAGTCTCTGGAAAGGGAGGCTGGGTTTGTGCTTCTCTCCACCCCAGGGGATGTCTAAGGGGTGTTTTTAGATCTCCAACTCCTCCTCCTGAGCATCCTCGGATCCCGTGTCACTCAACCACTGTATAGCCAGTGCCTGAGCAACAGGCGTCTGAGCCCCCTGAGGGAAGGCACCACCACACTATGAGGGTGCATTTTCATTCTTTCCTCTATTTTAAGCCTGTAGACAAATATCTAATACATTTTTACATGGTTTTAAACTGCTACCATTACAAGGCTAATTAATAAGGCTTTATGAGATAATTAATATGCTTTTATCTATATGAGCTTTTATCTTTATGTGCCTGATTGCTACAGCAATTCTATAACATTATAGGAAACTATTTGTTTTCCAATTAGCGATGTCATAATGACCTTTTACCACACAGATAAGTCAAGGTTCTGGCCTTCCAGGTACATACAGGGTAGCTCAGACTGTTCAGTGCTGGCTGTAAATTACAGGCTGATGAGTGAGTGTGATGATTTCTGTTCCTTGATGTGCATGCAGCAGTTTATTCTCCCAAACACAAGTGATGAAGGAATTCTCAAACACTGAAATGTAGGATGAAATAGTAAATTTTTAAAGTAGTGACGACAGTAGAAATATTAATGAATGTGCTTACTGGGGAAAGTGTTCAGGTGCCTGGGCCAGTCCCTGCTGATATCTGTGGCTGGACCTGTGTCCTATCCACCCAGAGACATCTCCAATAGGTCCGGTTGCACTGTCAAAGATGCTGTGCAGGGTGTTTTGGGAGGTCACTGCACCAGGCTGGTGTGGATCTCCATTTCTGATCTGTAGTTTCTCCTAATCCAGTATCTGTTGTGACTAGCTGTACAAAACACTGAAAGCTCCCAGTGCAAATGAACAAGGCATAAATACTTGTATTACTGCAGTACATGGGACCTCAGCAGGATATGAGTTAAGCTTGGCCCTTGGTAGGGAACTAACCCATAGCAGGAATCTCTCCCTTCAAAAAACTTAAAATCTAAGCAGTAACAAAAAGAGAGAGGTTAGAGCAGAGTCTCTGAAGAACAAGTTCTGTCTTGTAATGACCATGATGTCAACATTTGTTTGCATTCAAATATATTCAAGGACTGTTACAGGGGAAATTATTTAGAAGTATTAATTTTCTGATCTTTAAACCATCTGGTTTCTCAGGTCTGTCTTTCTTTCGAAATGACTGAACCTGGTAAATAGCAAGATGCCACTACAAATATTTAGACTTTAACAAAATATGTTATTTTGATGAAAATTGTGTTTTGATTCTCTGGAAAAATTTTAGCTTGTATTGAAAACTCGGTTGTTCAAAATAAAAAAAAAGAATATTAGTTGGAAAAATAAATATTACAATTATACTACTCATATAAAAACCCATGCTTTTTACTCTACTGTAGTTTCAAAGTTACAGATAAATAACTTATAAAAAAACTCCTTAGATTTGCTTCAAAAAGTGTTTTGATTTGGATTAATCAAAAGTACATAGAATCTCATTTCTTTTAAGGTTAGAACTGATCTGACTTCCTTCCACTAATGTTAAAATATCAAATCCTGGACTATTATACAAAGGGATTAAAAACTGTAGTGTATCTAGGAGAAAACACTCACAAAAGGATGGGAAGGAATTTATGTGGTATTTGTGCAACTATCATACAAGCTTTCAAAGGATTTCTATTGTAATTCAAGATTAGTTGAGCATAAGTTAATGGACTCTTAAAGTATTACCCAAAGCTTATTATGATAGACTATAGCAGCCTCTTTTAGAAATGTTTTTTAATAATATCAACTACAAGGTCCCTGAAGACATGATATTTCTAGGCTTAGTATTTCTTCATCAAATATTAAAATAGGTCAAGCAATTTGGTTTCAGCTCCTTCTCTGTTCATTCTCCTGCTGTACTGTGCATACCAAGTAGAGTGCATTATGTAGATTTACCAACTGTTGAGTTCTCTGCTTTGTTTCATTATGTTGTTTGTTTTGCAATCTGTACTGAGAGTGGAAGAACAGCAATTACACACCAAGGAAACCTGATATTTACTAATTCCATAAAGTTAAGGTCATCTTCTGTAGCAGTGAGAGAATAAATTAATTTATCAGAATTCAATCTTGCAGATGCAGGTAAGCTGTAATAAAAAGACAGAGATGAGAAGAAATGACTCAACAAGGTTCTTAGTTACATGATTAAACTACTAATATCTTACAGTATGATAACAATATATCTCTGTGGATCAAAATGTGTGTTTCCCAGGAGATATTTGCATTTGTCAGTAAGAATTTGGCTCAATTAAGGGCCTCAAAATTTTCTTCTTAGAGCCAAATAGTCAAAACCTCCCCCCAAAATGGGAATATTCCTGCTTCACTTCTCAACATGAACAATTTTCCACACCTCTTGTTTTATTCCTGAGCAGAAATAGGGATGAAGCATGTTTAAAGCTTAATTCCATCAATCAGCATTAAGTTCTGTAAACATTTTTGCAAATACTAGACAGGAATCAGACCAAACAGGTCCATGTTATAAACTTAGCTTTGGTCAAGTATAAAGGAACGTAACTCTTCAGACTTCTTTTATTTAAAAGCTGAAAGTACAAAACAGTGCACAGAAATGAAAAGTTTAAGGTGGATATTTAGAATAGAATTAAAATATTTTGATATTTCAAAAATAAAGCTGCACACATCTTTTGCATATAATACCTGGCATGAAAATAGGATTCTTAGACCATGAATTACAATGAAGACATGAAAGTGTGTGACTTTATGTTCGTATTTCACCAGTAACATTGTTAGATGCCTTTTAATACATTTTATAGAGTAGCAAAATGCTACTGTCATTGATTTAATCAAAAGCAAGATCTGGCAGCAGAGCTGCTGCTGGGCAGTACACAAGGTCAAGGGATAGTTTGGCATGCATGCTTTTGATTTTAAGCAATCTAATATTTAGCGACTTAAAAATGTAGGAGGCTAACTCTTTTGTTTTAAAAAATGTTGCAGGGATTGTACAGAGCAATGTCCTTGATCCAGGAACAGGATTAATGAAAGAGTATGTCAAGTATAGTTTGGAGTTGGCAGACTAAAATTATCCATGAATCTTTGATTTAATTTTGATGCCAGAGACAATCTTTTTTCTGATATTTATCACAAAGACTGTCAAGTCCTTGTCAAGTGAAAATAAAATCACATATCTCAGTGTACCCCTTTGCCAATACTGGCATATCATTATCTTGGTTTACCTTTCTTGTGTGTGCTTGATTATGTTTCTGGCAATTTAAAATGCTTATCATTATGATTTCAAAGATGTCTTATTGGTAATTATATATTTCAAGATGAGCTGCCAGCTATTGTGATGAAATTTCTGAGTATCACTTTGAGCAAACTTAGGTTTATTTATTTTAGTAGCTTGCTGAGGAATAAACTAAATGATTATCCTCTTGTCATTCAAATCAACCTCAGATTTATTTCCATACCAGGCACTGCAAGGCAAAATAACACCCATTTTTTGAATGGTGACTGTGAGCAGCAAAATAGAAGAGTCATTCCTTGGGAAAATAATTGATCCAACATCCCTGCAAGTTACTGAAATATGTCTTTTGACTTACAAACTTTAGGATAATGGTGTAAATGTGCAGATTCGAGGACCCAACAGTAAGGACTACTTTTTATCTTTTTACTGCCTGCCTTGTTACCTCTTGATTGCAAATTGTGGCCAAGATTACACACCAAAAGCTTTTGTGGAAGGATGATAGTTTCTCATGCATATGAAGTATTTTTCAAGTTTCTGTTGGGTCTAAAATAACTAATGATTGTAAGATAAAAAAGTGAATAACCTGAATGCTAATAACTGCAATCTCATATTTCAATCAAATTTTAAATATTAGAGATTTGCAAAACTACTTATGCAAATGAAATTGTTCCATCTCACTGGCTATAATAATCCTACTCAATTATGTTACTGCTAAGACATATACATTTATCAAGTTTAGATAAATGTGTGCAATTCTTCAAAGACTTTGTGTAATTGCTTCTAGATGTGCCATCAGCTGTACTTGTCTTTGTGATTCTATCTGTACTTGGTAGGTTTTCATGTTGTAATTGTATGTTAATTGTTTGTGATTGTATCTATGAGGTTTTTATGCAGCAATTTTAAATGGCGGTTGCTGGATTGTACCTTTGATGAAAATTTTAATGTTACTTTTACCCATAATGTACTCACTAACAAGCAATTCACATAAACCAATATATACTAGAATGAAAATTATAGAAATAAAATGGGAGGGCATTTCCACAAAGATAACACATTTTGAATTATAAAGGTGAGTACTTTAAGAATTTATAACTTTCTATTTTAGTTTATTCTGCCAAAAAAAAGTGCTTGAGAGAGGCTGGTAACTATAGAATGACTCAGTAGCCTTGAGGGTTTTTCACAATCTTTTTGCTTACTCTTCTGTGCAAATTTCCATATGCACTCTAGTTAATGATATCAACTTTTACAAAGTAATCAGGTTCCATTATTATTTTTTGTCAAGGCAGAAACACAGTGTAGGAGCAGAGCCACGGCCAGCCCAGTGGGCAGGCAGGCATTTTCGTGAGTACCATCCAGTGGCAGGGACTTTGGTGTGGGTGGACACCAGGCACCTTTCTGCTCCTTTTAACTGGTCACAGGACAGCCTTGTTATACACCTGTTCTATCCAGGTAATTTTGATTGTGAGTGTTCTGAATGATTTGTGTTACCAGAATGTCTTGAGGTTCTCAGTACAACCCTGGAGCCATCAGGTATTTTCAAGACCATGTGTAAGCATGGTCTGGCTGCAAAGAAGGACAAATTAGAGGTATATTCCATAAATTCTAGTATATGAAATATAATTTCACCCAAGCACTCATATATGAAAGACAAAAGCTAGTTTATTTTCTGTAGTAGTAGTTTTAGAATTAGAATTTTTTATCTATATATTTAGAAACTGTTTTCCCATGACTTCCATTTTCATTACTGGTTCAACTAGAAAAGGAGTAGATTTTGAAAAACTCTCTGAAATCAACAGTCCAGAATAGGTTTAATACTTTTGAATTATATTTTACTTTATTTTCTCAATAAATACATTTTAATTACTTTTTAGTTTATTAACTTTGAGTAATTACAGACTGTCTTTTCTGTTTCATTCAAGGCCAGGGGTAAGGAATTTGCAAGCAGAATTTTTTTTTACTATGATATTTTTGCATTTGGTTTCTGATTTTTTTCCAACATGTCTTTACTTCAGATAAGTGAAGTTGAATAAACATGCTACACTCAACATATTTTCTTAATTGGTTGATGCCACTTCGTTCAGATAATGTGATGAAAGATTCTCCTTCCCCTTAGAAACTATTCATTCAGTTCTGACATTGTTTGTATTTCTTGAAATAATGACTGGATTATTTTTTGCAGTTCCTCCATATTTTCCCCACAACAACCTAGCAGTAAATGACAAAGGTGGAGGCCCCAGCCCAAGTCAGTGGCTAGAATTCAGCAATAAACCAGAAAAACAGAATAAATTTAAGGCTGTTTATGTTAGCAAATGCTGTGGTAGTGAATCACAAATAGGTGAGCAGGCAAGACCAGATGCACTATTTAAATGGATTAGGTGGGCCAGTTAACTATTGTTAGGAGTCATTGCAATTAGCTTAATTGAATCTCTTCTTTTGGCAGTGATCCCAAAAAACAGACATTTAATTGCCCAGAATGCCTATTGTAGACAAACCATGTCAGACTAAATATAATATACTTCCAATATATTCTGTGTTTTCCTTAAGCATGGACTATCCTTACTTTTTAAAAGGTAGGAAGAACTTGACAGCACTGATTCTGCTGCTTTTGTCCAACCTGTGGTGTTCTCTAGGGTTGCCTGAGAGTGAGCTTGAAGACTAAGATGGCTTATTAGGAAAGATGTGCCTCTTTTCCAGGGAAAGTTTCTGTGCTTAGTTAAAGTAATAAGACAGGCTCTTTTACTATAAGTCTTGCCTGAATAGAAATGTCTCAAAAGACTTAATCAAAGATGTCAGGATTTATAGTTCTCCACAGTTTAGAATTTCCTCAAATCAATGGATCTTGTGAAGCTTAGCATCATGAGGAATTAGAATGGTTCCCACATTTCACAGATGCCCAGAGTCCTGTAACATGGAAGGAATTTAATATTTGTGGCTGAGAGTCTTTCAAGAGAGAAGTGAATGCATAGTTTAAACCTGTGCTTCCTGAGTTGTTTATTCCTTTAACACTGAAGAAGTTAAACACCAACAGCTCAAAACTCCTCTACACCTCATACACTTGGAACGGTTTCTGGAGTCTTCTGCAGACTTCAAGAGATCGTTAACCAGTGTTTGTGTGGGGCTGTGTCCCTTCCATCATGTTTTGTAGCCATGACATTGTGTGCCATGACATGTGGGAGCTTCAACGGGTCAAATGGGACTCAAAAGAAAGACCACAAGGAGGAAGGCATTGGTGAAGCATGGAGATTAGTGTGTTGTTGTGCTGCCTTCTAGGAAAAGAGAATTCTGAGTTTTGGTCTAGTTTCAGAATCATATCTGTTTTTCACATTCGTCTAGCAGACCAGACCAGAATGCTTTCTACAGAAACAGTATATACCTGTTCTTTCTGAGCAAGAGAGACCAATTGCTGGCTGCCCCTACTTGGAGGGTTACCCAGCCTGTAGTCTAACAAAATATTCTTCATTACAGATTTGGAACTTTGTGTCTGAGGTAGGAACAAAATCAGTGTCTCCATTCATCTAAGACATATGGGGCTTAAAAAAATTATTAAGCATAATAATAGTTTTACTTCCTTTCAGATCACTAAACTCACAAACAAATTTTTGCTTTAATAAGCAGATAAGGGATTGGTATTTTCCATCTGAACTGTTTTTGAAGCATTTAGCCCTCCTGTGCCTAATTGAAAGAGCTATGAAATTGAATCAGCATGCCATGCATAGCATTTCTGTGGCAAAAGTAGCTCATGTCCACTCCTTTGAAGGTCTGGAACTCCAGAGAAGTTTCTACCATGTCAAGTAAAATCCACTCTATTTCAGGGGATCAGCAAGTCGTTTTCTCATGCTCTGTTATGTATAGATTGCCCACACCTCCTGCTGTGTTCTTCATTCATAGATCTCAATGTGCTCCTTGGAAAAAGGGCAATTTCAAACCTGAGGGAAACAGCTTCTCCTTTAAACTTCACAGCTGGCTGTCATAAGAAGTCCATGTTTGAAACAAAAGTAAGCACCAACTGGAAGAGTATATATAAGACTGGTAATGGAAAAAAAAAAAGAAAAGAAAAATGTAGGCTAAAAGTTCAGCCAATTTGAGATTCAATGTGGGCAATTGTTTGTGTATGTTTGACAGACTTTGTACAGACAGAAATTCATCAAGTAGTAAACTCTTCCAAGGAAACTCTCCCCTAGACATCAACATTTGCTTTCAATTGTTGGTACTAACGTACTGAGAATAAGAAAAAACTTGGCCACTTTAAGTAGCAACAGTAAATTATATATCATAGATACACAGAATCATCTGTGTTCACTGACACTTGATTACTTTATACCAATTGGTTTAGTAAGTACCAATTATATCCTTAAATGGCTTTCTGAATGTTAATATATCAGCTACATTCCTCATTTTCCTACATATTTTGTAGTTAGAAAATGAAGCAGTAGGATTTCTCTTTCATACCTATTAGTCATCATTACATTCTCTAGTAAAATGTTACTTCAATGTAATGATATTTGCAAACACATTTAGACTGTAGTTCTCAACATTCACGTTAAATGTTAACCCATTATATTACACAAGGTAGAATCAACGTTGCACAAAACTATGAAGGAGAGAAACCATCAGATGAAAACAGGATTTGAATGTGTTTTATACATTTTTCTACATATAATTTTGGCTGTCTAATTAATGGGAGTATAAAGGCTTAATAATGACCTTAGCTATTGATACAGACTAATTAAACTCTGGTGCCGTTTAGTATTGCATCACGTCAGTGATTCCTCAGAACAGAAGTGGTCCCACTGGTGTTAATGTAGCTGTTTGGTTGGCTTTGTGTGCCAAAGATTTTTCTGCTGAAAAGCAATATTTTGTTGAAACTAAAAGTCTTTCAGGAATATGTCAAATCCACAGAAAATGTAATAAAGGTAAAAATTAATTTGGTTTTGAACTGACACTGGGAAATTAAATGGCAATCTTCATTTAGTTTTGCATGGAGCTTTGCTTAATATTATCTAAAAGAAAACCGAAACCAATATGTATGTCAAAATGTTGATATGAAATGGCAATGATTAATTCTAGACTTCTGATGCCCATCTTATGTTTAACTCCCAGTGCTAAAATCCCAGTGGCACTCTTAATTGTTTTGGAAAACACTGTACGTGTTTAACATCCACAAGCAGATGAAAAGGAACAACCTTTAGCTTAAGCAAGTAGGTATTAAAAAAATATAAATATGACAATAACATGTACCTCTTCTGCCCATGATGAGGCAGATGAGGCTAGCTGCAAGTGAACTTGTTTTCCCTCCCATAGGATTCTAGCTGAGTAGAATTGAACATTATGTGACTTAATTTATCCTGCTTTCAGGCTGCTGGCATCTTTTGGCACTTCTGCTCCTGTATTTATGGGTGACCTGAGGATGTACAAGCTGCATGACAGTAGGCAGCACAGGCATATATCCTTATTCAGTGTTTAAGCATGGGAGTCGTTGTTACTCTGACTTGTCAGCTGGTTATTTCTTAGAGAAAGAGTCGTGGGGATTGCATGCTGTGGAATTTACATTACTGTCTTAAAATACTGTGTGATTTTTTGAGATTAAAGGGCACCATGAGGTAAAATACGCACCACATTGTGAATTTCATGTCTTCCCTCTATTCTTAATGTGTTTTGAACTAAAATTTTGGAATTTGTTTTCCATATGAATTACTCTATCTGCTACCACACTTTGCTTTTTTTGTTAATCTGGTCCTTTGATGGTAAAATGTGATTTCTCTTTGTTTTAAATGACTGTGTTTTAAATTTCTGAATAAAAAGTTAACATAAAAACCCATGCTAAGTGTTTGACAGGAAGAATGTAAATTCACTTCCAAATTTTCCCTTCGGAAAGTCCTACTGTATTTTCTTTTTTCAAAGAAAATCTGACTTTCCAACTCAATGCAACAGTAAATTCTTGCAGTCTATGTTATTATTAAATTTTTTTTTAATGGTGAGGATACCTAAGCTGCCAGCCAGAACTGAGGCACCTATTGTGCTAGATGCAAGGACTTTGATAGCTTGTTTCCAGCCCATGAAGAATGCATGAAACAAGTGAGGTACTAAACACCAGATACATGCTAAAGGGAGTGATTACTCAGGCAGAATGCGCATAAGTGATATCAAACTGTGAAGAGAGAAAAAAATAACCCTCCTTATGTACATGCACACTTTCAGAACACGATATGATACTACGAGCAAAGGTATATTTTAAGGTTCTGTTACCTGAGCTGGGGGTCTCATAGAGTTTGTGTATTTAAGACACAGCACCTTGTGAAGGGATCTAAAAGAGTTTAATGTGCTGTTGCATCTACTTTCACAGTGTAACTTGGTTCTAGAGATGATCCAGTCACATTTGCATTACACCATGGCCAGGTGAATGAGCTGTGCTAGAGTAAAGCTCTTAGAGTCAGCCTGGATAAATCTACATGGAGCTGCATTGCAACCTAATGTAGGTTGCTATTGTGTTTAATAAAGACCTTAGAAAATATAAATGGGGAAAATTCCATGCTGTGTTTACAGCAGAATGGAGATTCTTCAAACTGCTGCATGACCTTCTTCTTTTGAATAACTCCAATATTTGGAGCTGTAACCAGGTGGAATCTAATGTCAATTAGTTACAAAGACTGTCTCTCTTTCCCTTTTAAAGAAGCCATGGGATTTCTTGGGTCTGTGGTAACTTGTCATAATATGTCCCACACAACTTAGAAGTCCTCTCCTGATTTTTCTTTGGCTCTAGTCTTTGAAGTTGCTAAAGTAGGCATCAGTGGAGGAGTAATCTCTCTTCCATTGTTTCTAAAAGATGGTGTGACTGAAAATTAGTGGAACTAAAGGGAGAAAAATCCATATCCTCAAAGAAAAAAAAGTGCAACAAAGTCTAAAATTAATATGTACTGAAGCAGATTTGATATAGTACATAGGAAGCTTGAGTTAAATGAACTGCTGCCAAAACTGGGTATTACTGTCCTTAGGAAAAAGAGAGTGTTTTGAATTCTATGATCAACCTGGCAAAAGCATAACTCATGATTATGTTAAAAATAATAACAAGCTTAGGGCAAGACTGCAGCAAGTGGTGATTCTTTTTCACTTTCTCATGGGACAGATGGTCTGTTTGGTAAACTGAGCATTGAATAAGTACTTACGAAACCTACGGTCTGTGATGAAGCTGCTATTTGTTGTCTTTATAATCTTGAGTGTGTTATTGCTCAACTGCTCTTCCTACATGTTTTTATGTCTTAGTTACAGAGGTAGTAAACTCATGGGAACAGTGCCTATCTCCTGTTTTCCAGAAAGATAAGTGAGACACGATTTGTTCTCCATCTCTGTCAATTCAAATTTCAAAATCCCAGCCTGACTTGCCTCTCTGCAAACCTGTTTGTTCTTTCCCAACTCTCTGTGATCCTGCCTGTTCCTCCCATCCTCTCTCCCCTGCTTCAAGAGCTGCAGGGATATTAGAGGACTATATTTCTGATCTCTGGGAAAGCTATCATTCTGCACTAGTCTGGCTTGTGTCATTGGCAAAGTCCTTTGCTGTTTCAAGCACATATTTTGATGACTCTCTTCAGTACGTATTTGTTACCAGATCTGAATAAGTCAGAGCTTTTCTCAGCCACATAAATCAACAAGAAATCAGTGAAAAGAAAGTCTGCAAAAAGAACATTCACGTCTGGTCAGTCTGCTTCTAGTTTTCCCAAAGTGAATATTTTATGCCTAAATTGTAAAGCTGCACTTATTTATGACAGCTCTGGAGCAAGACTACCCATTTCCAAGGAACTTTGTAATTAAGCAATGTTTAATGAAGGGTGAGGCATTCAAATATTTTTAAATTCAATCAGATACTAACATTTCTGTTGCATCACACAGTTAGAGAAAGGCTAACGAGTTCTGCTAAATTTTGCAGGGTTTTTGCATGAAGGGAAGAGTAAATTTCCCTTTCTTACTGAAAATCATCTGAAAAAAGATGGTTTGTGAGAAATACTTGGTTTCCTAATTGAAAAAAAAATCAATCTATATACTTATCTCCAAGGATTTTATTGCCTAAGCTTCTGTTTTCAATTAATGTTAAAAAACTGTTAAAAAACCCCAACAGATATTAGCTCTGCCTTTTAAAAAAAAATAGTGTTTAGAAGGAAATTGGGGATTTTAAATGAGGCCTGTCAGATCATTCTCATGTCTCATATCTTCCCCAGCATTCTATTAAGTAGAATATAAGCTAGAGGGTTTTGTTTGTTTATTTGTTTGGGAAAAAAAGGTCATTTTCTGCTGGAATGAATGGTAGATTAATGGTAAGAGTCAGAGAAGAGATAGGGACATTATTTACATGAGACCTCCTTAAAAGTGCTGGTACTAGAGACCTTATTCTAAGGGATTTATATTAATGGAATGTCTATGCAGCAAGGAATAAAACACATACTTAATGTGGGTAAAAGCACTGAAATAAATTGGAGAGAGAATTATACCAAGCTTGCAGTTACTTTTGTCTGACAATAGCTAATTTTGCAAAGTGCTTGAGGATGACAAGATTGGATCATAAGGATTTAGACCATCTACGATTAAATGCTTTCAAATGAACCTTTTTAGTTTCAGTAACTTTTAAAGGATTGATTTATTTTTAAATGACATATATATACCTATGAATAAATGCACAGATGCATGAATGATTAAAAACTGAAAATGCAGCCAAGAGAAAATAATTGGCCACTTTACTTAAATAGTATAGGCTATATTCCTTTAAAAAAGGATCAAAAATCTGATTTGTAAAAAACTTAAAAACCCCATCTCCTAAGATAATTTAAGTGGGTTTATTTTCTCTGAGAAAACGTAGCCAAGTATTTCTCAGTGAAGCTGAGAGGCGAAAAAAGCTTTAGCTAATAATATTAGCTCACTGCAGAGACCTCTTAAATTCTAGATGTGATTTTAAAACTAAGGTTCAGAAGCTGATTAAGGACCAGAATCCCTAACTGAGTTTCTGATTAACATTTTGAACATGGAGTGAAATATTCAGTCTCCGCATAATTACAAAATATAGACATCAAAGAAGAAAAATGCCTTTGAGTGATCTATCTCTTTGCGAAAGCAAGATTATATTTTCAAGCTGGCAGTTACAGTTTTTCCAAATGTAATTTTGAGGGTTCACATTGATAGAGCATAAGCTGTTTGTCTTGGAAAAACCTTCCATGACCTGCAAGGTCTTTCTGGAAAACTTTGCTGTTGCATCGACATCCACAAATCTTTCTCTCTTTTTGAGGTGATCTCTCTTTACACTTGGGTTTGCCTTTACATTCATATTAAAATATTAAAAGAAGGGTGAAAAAAGAAAAAACCTAAACACATACACAATTTAAAAATATTTTAAAAGCTCAAACCTGCATACAAATAAAAACAAGGCGCATTAAAATGTTTTTAAATAAAACTCATAGAAAGGGACAAGTTATATTAGAAATGTAGTAATTTCCTTATCTTTAGCAAAAAGCCCTTCCTTNCGTCTTTCCTTTCTCTTTCTGCCTGCCTGCCTGCCTTCTCTCCATCTCTCTTTCTGTCTCTCTGTCTTTCTCTCTTTCTCTTTGCAAAGTTCCTATTTTGTTATAGGGTCAAAGTCACACATTAAAATCAAATCAGTGAGAATATTTAAATTATCACATATCTAGCCTCATGTGAAAACTGTGTCCAATTGTGAAATTTTCTTGTGCTCTGAAATCTCTTTTAATAGTCTGTTAAGCAATTTTCTGATGCTTCCTGAATTTCAACCTGTCAAGGAACTACTTCTTACACCGTATTTTAAAATTATGCAATAGTACTCTTTTGTTTATGTAAAGAAAAAGCGTGTATTTTAGCTTGAGTACTTACATTTGGCCTATCTTTATTTCCTTTGGAGTTTAGTGGGTGCATTAATCTCTCCCATTTGCCTTAATCTAATGTATGATGCTACAGAATATAAAAAGAAGGCAAACACACATCCACAGAAGCAGCATATTTTTTTAGCACAGCTAAACACTATATATAGCTTTATATTTTTGGGTTTTATTTGCAAGTATGTTATCATCATCTCAACCATGATCAGATTGCCTTGTATATTTGGGTATAATAATCAGTGTATATATTATCTGTGCATGCATTTCTATTTTTATTTGGGTCTCTCATATAGGTTTGAGACCCCTCTTTTATCATGTGCCATCATTGCTGGTTTGGTTCTTTGATACTTTCCAGTTGTCCCTTCAGTCCTCACTGAATTTGCTTTATTTGGACATTCAATAGAAAGTACACTATGAGAACTTCATACCTTGCTATATTTGCAAGATGTAAAAAATCATTAGACCTGCTGTTTGGGTCACAGAGAAGGTGTTGCAAATCTTGTTATGGGACTCCTGATATGCAGACTCCCAGCTCAAGATAATAGTTTTTTGCTTATTTTTGGTCTGCCATCTTCAAGATTTTCTGAACAGTCTTCTCAAAAAGAAATCTGAAGGTATAAACATCAGGTGTTCTCACGGTGTTTTTTGGGTAGAGAGGTTTCAAAAAGTCTGACACTTGGCTATATTTTGCTTTTCATTCTCTGTAGGTGGTTGTGTAAATTTGTTGATAAAGTCCTGGTAAATGTGAGATCCTTTGAGTGCACCTGGAAGATGTCAATTGCTATCCAGTATTTCTGCTGCTTTCTAATACTGCCAGTGTTCTCTGAGAATTTGATGTAAAAACCAGCTCAAAATATGAGTAAGTGTATTTATTGTATGCTTATCCAGAATTTGAATTGTTTAGTGTTTAGGAAAGCTGACATACATTAAACATGCAAACTTTCAGTGCTTCTCAGAAAGCATTTATTATATTTTGTAGGACAATGAGTGTGTTAATTAGACACAGGACGGTTGACAGCACTATAAAATTAGCAGGCATGTAGACATGTTCCACATGCCGTGTGCTTGGTGTTGATACCAATACAGCATTCCTCCTGCCAAGAGTGAGCTTGGAAGTTATATGCTTTGCATAGACATAATCACAGAAGCTCCCGTTTCCCTCTGCTCTACCTCTAAGTCATACAGGTGTTAATTGACAGAAGGGAATTCTGCAGCATTAAGCATGAGAGACTCCTTCAAGAGGAAAGAGACAAATACCACTAAGTTCTGTTTCAGTTCCAAGCATGAGTGCAGTCCCTTGAAGGCAACATCTGCTCTCCACACCAGTGACTAAAATGACACTTAATTTTCTAATAACTAATGTCATTTCTGTAGGATCCAATATAAATTCATCATAAGAGCAGCTCCATCCTAAGCAAGTGATAGTTATCCATGTTACCTGGAGAATTTTCAGTGATATGAGATTTTCTGAAATTTAAAATGAGAGATGTCAAAGCTTTCAAATCAGGGGAAACAAATGCATATCATCATGGTATAGACTGCTAGATTAATCACTCTAGAGGAAACTTGTATCAATTCCAGATGCTTATCTGCTTCTTGCTTGTATGGAAGAGAGTGATGATATTTTGGAAGTATGGGCAATTTTGTCTAAATTATGGAGGGTATTTTTAATAATCTTTATTTTCCTGATTGCAATGAGAGAAAGGTTCACTTATCCTGCTCATTGAGGAGTAAATGGAAATAACAATCCAAATGATACTCAAACTCTTATCTTTCTTTGTTCCTCTCATAATAATCTGTTATGGATGTGAAACATAAGACCTATTGATCTGACTGAGCTCGTACACATTTTCCTAACAGAATAATTCGTTTTTGAAGCACTTAGGTTTCATCCAGGAAAAGAATGCATACTGCAAAAGGACACAGGCAAAATATTTCCTATCCCAGTTTCAGCACCATGGAATAGGCAAGCTGCTTCTGCCATAAGCAAATCTACTTTCTAAACAACAACAAGCCATTTTCACAAGTAACTCTTAGTATTTGCTAGAACCTTGATGTATTAAACTTCAGCTTTGCTGTGAGTATCTGTGATGTGTTAGAGAATTTTGGAGATTGGACAAAAGCATTTGTCTTAAAATAGGGATTGAAGTAGTTCATTCCTATATACTATGGAGCTGTATTTTTCAGTAGGTATGCTGTTTGTTTTGATTGGGCATGACAATGTGCAAAACAGTAAGGGGATCAAAATTGTTACCTGCCTTTCTAATATCTAAATGCGTATAAATATTTTGACACGAGTAGTTGAGATTTTAAAATGCTAAGCACTACAGCAAAATGGATTAGCCTTTAGTAAGGAGAGCTTCAAATTGCAAGTGCCAGGGGGTTAATGGAAAGCAGTGTGTCATATTTCCTGATTTACCCTTTCACTATCTTGTCCAAAACACCTGGGTAATGTGTTGCTCATAAATTATAATTCAATAAGCATACTTTTGAATTTCAATCCTTATTCTTTTCAAAAGTTTCAAATAAACTGTACAGAAATTTTGGCTATGTGGAAAAGTGCTCTGCTTTGGTTAGTGCTATAGAAATAGCCTCTGGGCAGAGTGAACAGAAGGTAGAATTGGACAGCCTTTTTGATAACTTCAGAGTAGCTGAAGATCTAGAGGTACTCTAACATTTTCTCAGTGGACTCATAGAAACAAATGTGTTAATTTTAAATGACTATTTAATATCTATCTCTTTGCTGGGAACACAGAAACAGTTTGTGTGAGACGGTAAGTTCAAAAAATATAGTCGGTTTATTATTTCCACAAACAGTGTTTACAAAAACACATTACATATTTCCTAGGTCATGTACGCCTAACTGAGATTTCACCCACTCTTCCTGACACTCCCTGAATGCAGTCTTCAGCTCTGATAGCAGACATGAGGCATGGAAAATGATTGACTTGCAGAGGATTTGCCATACCTCTTGTCAGCTTTGCCAATGGCTGTGAATGCCGTGCTGCCGTGGCTGAAACAGAAGCACAGCCACAGCAGCGCTTTTGTAGCCTTGCAAAACTGGGGTATGATGGGCTGGAATCAAAGGGTTAAAATGCATTTCTACAACTTAAGAAATATTTATTAGCTTCCTCTAGCCCTTGGGCAAAAGCAAAGCCATTTGAGAGAGAAGGGATATTGCATATTGGCCGTGGTAGATTGCCCTTCATACAGCAAGGCTTTGTCGGGGAAAGGGGTTGTGCCTCCCTCTCTCTGTACCTGAGCCTGACATAAACAAATGTGCAAGGATTCCTAAGGGCCCCATAATTTATAAGGGAAAATCAGATTCTGCTTTGTGTCAGCTACTGATCCTACTCTCATGTCCTGGTTCTGGACAGGACAGAGTTAATTTTTTGCAGCAGCCCAGAGGGGACATGGATATTCTAAACCACCTCATGTCATTTCTCAAGGTGAGGGAAAGGGGCTCTCTTCCAAGGAAAAAGGATTCCTTCTGGTCAAGAAAATGTGGTTGAGGGAGCTGTCCAGTGTTGTCGTATATCAGGGAGTATATCCATGCAAACAATTTATTTTCTTATACCTTTTGTTATTAATATTGTTGCTGTTATCATCTCTTTTCTTATCTCATTGCTATTTCCTGTAAATTGTTCTTATCCCAACTCATGATCTTTGGTGGATCAAGTTGGAGGGGGAAGAAGGAGTGATGCATGGTTTTAGTGGGACTACTATATTGGAGAACACAATTCCCAAACCATCACATCTCCCCATCTTGTTCCCCAGGAGTTTTTCTGCCTCTCTGCTCATCCCAGTTCCCTCACTCTTTGCTAGTGCCCCATTTTGCCAGTCAGTAGAGTGGTGTTTTCTTTGCAGATATAACACCATAGAAGGACTAGGGAAATGGAGCAAGGGAGTGTTTTGATCTATGTAAGTTCTCAGGATGAGAGTCCCAGGAACATTCTTGCCAGAGAGACAGATGGTGTTGCTACCACCAAGTGGAGTGTCTTGTAAGTCATTGAAGAATGACTATGAGTGAGATCACTTGCATTTCCACCTTAACATACTGTGTTAATCATAGCCTTTAACACAAGATTTTTATCTGGCTGTTTGGTATTAATATACAGAATATACAGAATTTATATATAATATTTCTAACTGCTTTTTCACCTCATATTTTGGTTGATTTTTAAAATCAATCAATTCACTGTTTTACTTTCTGATCTTTTTATTCTGCTCTTTTCTAAAAGGAATATCAGGATATTTTTCTTTGATGCTGGACTTTCCACCCTTTCTCAATTTCCTCTGCAGCTTTTCTAAGAAAAAAAAAATCAAACTATATTTCTGATGATGAATTCACTAGATCTGCTCTGCCTTTTCAAAGGGCTTTGTAGTATTGAATGGGCCTCTCAAAAGAAATTCCAAACAAACAGAGTTTTCCAAAGCGAATTTAATCGTAGACGTGAAGAATGCTGACAGTTTCAGTCCCAAAGAAATTAATGGGATTTTGGTCATTAATTTTCTGTCAGGACACAATTTTGCCCTGGTATACAAGAAGTTCTGTTCCAATAACCGTCAGGAAATGAAGCTGCATGGATTGTGTTCAAAATGAAACAGCAGTTCAAGGTTTCAGCTGCTACTCACAAAAATATCTAAATCCAAATGTTTTGGTTTACCCTGAAATTTTTGTTTCAAAATGCTCTTTAATTTTATATTTTATTTTTGTATTTTATTTTTGTATTTTATTTACATACAAAGGCTATGTTAATTATTTTGCTGTTGGTTTGGTTTTTTTTTTTTTCATTAGTAGTTTATCACATCAGGAAACATAATGTAATTAATATATTCCAAGGTGACAGCATCCATGTCACAATATTAGTTCTTGAACAGTCTTATTTTGCATCCTGATTCTGCTGCTATAATGTTTCCTTTTGTACATATCACTTTGAGAACTCTGCAGCTCAGTTATGCATGAAGATTGCTAAGCTAAGGTAAAAGGTAAGACCTGGGAACATGGCAGCATATGTTTTGAAAGGAAAACTAGAATGCCCTCAGGATCAGTTCCTCTAAACCTCTCCTGGCCTGTAAGTATTAGCGATTTAAAAGTTGCATAGTATGATAGCTTTAGTTAAGTTATTAAATTTAGATGTGTCTTATCATGACTGTACATTAATTCTTTCTCTGTGTCTTGCAGCAAACCCTTCCCTGGGTGTTTGTTGCATACATATTTGGTGGCTACAGGCTGTAAGTTTCCACCATTGGGGTATACAATAAGACTCTCCTCATCAAAAAGCTTTCCCACATTAATTTTTCTGATTGAATTTGGAGATAAATCGTTGATGTGGAAAGTGAGAATATATCACCTCGTTCACTAACACGTGTTGAAGATATATAACTGCACCAGGGAGTCAACCTCCACGATGGGGCAGATACCAGTACGTGCTCTAGATAACTAAAGACACTGAGCACAACTAGACTGGATTTAGCATTTTTTCTACTTTTAGTAAAGATCTACTTTCTCTGCTATTTAGCTTGTAGGAACTTATAGATATTAGTCCATCTTAGCCTTTAATATTTCTGTTATATTTACATTAATGATACTGAAAGCTTTACTGTGCAAAATCTTGTAAAATATTTTCTGTGTAATATATATTTTTATATATATACATGTATAAAAATATTTATTAAAACAGAGCATTTTTTTTCCTTGGGTATCTAGAGCATTTTTGGTAGAGCAATTATTTCTAATCTGTTTTGTTTTCTTTTTAACTTCATGTTCTTTTATTTTCTTTTCCTTTTGTTTCATCTCTTTCTGCCTCTGGAACCCTTCATTACATAAAATTTATAACGCACACTACATTTGCTGTGCAGTGTATATCAGCTTTTAGTTGGCTTCTTTACTATATTTTCTTTGATGCTACATAGAAATCCTTGTTTATTTTTTTAAAGCATGTTTAAAGATTTTTCTGCCTCACGCTTCATGGGATTTTAAAGAATTTTAAAATAAAAACAACAGATCTCATATTTCATTTCCCCACCCCCAATTCTGGCCAGCCTGAGGACACTTTTTAAAAAATGGTGAATAGATTGGGGCTATGATTGAGAAGGCTTAATCCTTACCCCATGGAGACATACAGAACTCATGAGATCACTCTGATCTTTTTCAGAAGTATTGGAGAAAAATAATTTTTTTGTAATACAACTTCTGATCCTACAGAGACTTACATAATTCAGTGCACAGAGGAAAGAGTTGGTGACCACAGCTTTTCTTAGATCTGCTCAGGAACAAGATATATACCAAGACAACTTTTTGAACTTCAGTCTTAAAAGCAAACGCATGCATTGCATACTATCCTCACAATTTTTTTTTTATTTCCTTTCTCTTTGACAAACTGCACTTCCACATTCCTAATGAATAGTAGGTCACTGAGTAGTAGACAGAAATTCTTCAGTTTCTGAAGCCTTGTGGAATCTGTGAAAAGGCACACCAGCTACCACCCCTCCAGACAGGACAGGGCTCTGCTCTGTCCTCATCATCTTCCTCATGTACTTTGCAGTGTTCAAGGAGAAAAAGAATATTAAAAGAAGCTATGAATTTAAGGATGAGAGCCAAAGTTTCATGTAGATATTTCTCAGTGAAACATATGAAGACACTTCCTGAACTCCACAGACATCTGAGGCTGGACTCAAGGTTCAGCAACAGTGAACCCTAAGCTGATATAACTGACAGAGATTAGTTAGCTTAAGATAATATGAATAATATTTTTGAGCAAAAGCTGATATTTCCATGACATCATGTGAGACCTGTGCCAGTGTTTAAAGCTAAGTATAGTGGATATTGTGAATAAAGTAAAACAGAAATAAAAGTGGAATTATGAAATGGTTCCCATTATGCTCAACAAAGAGAAAATGATAATTTGTGTAGAACACAGCAAATGTTATTGTAATTATATGTCATGATGATGCAAATGTTCTGTGCTGGCCACAGTGTTCAAACTCTCATCAAGTTATCTTGTTCCTCACATCCATATCCCACTACGATGAAGATCTACAGTGTAGGCAGAAATTCAGAAAATGAGAAGTACATTATAACCCAATGGAGATTAAATTTATCCTGAAGAGTAATCACAGACCAGAACATTGTTTATAGGTAGCTTGCATGTGACCCTAATAAAAGGAAATTACACTACACACAGAGCAAAATTTACTTTAAGTTAGAGCTCAAAGATCAGCATGGTGTCCCAGTTTTTAATGGAGGAGATGGGAAACTGTTATCATAGTAATTCTGAGGATTTGAATTAAAGACAAATGAAATCAACACCTCAGGTTTTTAACTGAAACTACTAAATTGCACTTGCCAGTGACAAAGATTACCCAGGACTTGGTGTCTCTGACTTTAACAGTTTTGAGTAGCATTGGGACTGCAGCTCTAGTAACGAAGGACAGATGAAAACAACGTTCAAAATCACAATTTGTCATGGCAGGTAAGTTGTGTAACATCTGTTGAGAGGAGACACAGTAAAAAGGTTTTGTAAGTGTTTTCATTCCACGGGTCACCAAATATTGCTGAGATTAAATGGAAAAATCCCACTTTACATATATTCAGCAGTCGATCACTAGCAACATCACTGTGTCTGTCAAGACTCTTTTTCTTACAAAGAAGTAGGGGAGCTCTGCTCCAGTGATTGTTATGTTAAATACAACATACCTTGTCTAGCAATGCATGTAACTACATATTTACCTGTCAAAATTCACACCTCTGTTGTACAGAATCAAGGACTCAGTGCACATTTATTCAAAACTCCTCTGAAATCATGCAGTACTGGCACCTTGATTTGGTAAAAACTTATATGTGTCAAGGCTACAGAGCTTCAAGGCATAAGTGTATGAGTTTAAGGTTAAGTTTGCATCACTCCTGCAGTTCACATGAAAAACCATCCTAACGCCATCGGCAAGTGCAAGATATCAATCATTCTGCTTCACGTGGGGGCTCAGGAGTAGGCAGGTGTGTGTAAAGCTCAAATGGCAATTCTGCTTTTGACAGCCCTAGTAAAGGTATAGCTGGAATACTACATCCACTTTTAACACATTTTTCCATGAGGCCATTTAGGCAAGTCACAAAATAATGATCAGCCGTCTCAAAAATCCAGTGGAAAGAAATACTAGAAGAAATTGAATTGTTCATTTCAGAGAATGTGTCAGGAAGGCAGAGTAATTAATTTCCTAATGTTGCTGCAGAATAAATGGAGGTGAAAAATAGTACTTTCCATATGCAGAATGTTGGACATATAATAATCAATTCAAAGAAAACAAAATATAGATTACAAACTAAGAAATCATAATGACAGTTAAATACTAAAATAATTTGACTAGGGAGGTTGTGTCATCTTCTGCCATTTAAGGTTTTAAAAGATAAACTGGATAGATGTCCCTCTGGTGTATATGTGGGGGAAGAATTATGAAACAGCAATTTGCTTTCCAAAATGACATCTAGGTTAAGAAGTAGAGCTCAAGCTGAAAGGCTGTGTGATTTGTATGGCAGGCCAAGTTTCAGCAGATGCAGCTTTGTCTGGTTATGCTTTTAAATGATCCTTAAAGTTTTAAGTTAAGTGATTCTGCAGTAAGGCTTTGGGAGGGAGAGGAAGCAGAGAGACCATGGTGACCCTAAGGGTCGGATAGGGACTGGAAATGTGCTTCAAGAGTGGAGACAGGCTTAAGCTAAGAAAAAAAAAGCAACAGCAGTGAGTTTTTGGCTACAAAAAATGAGGGGCTATTGGGCTAGGTTGCACCACATGGTCACATCTAATTGTATGATGCCTGAACATTTTCCATTTAAAAAAAGAAAACTTTGGCAAATTAATTTGGAGCTGTGCTAGTACAATTTTAATATTGTACTTCATTTCATCTGGAATTGTCAAGAAATACAACTTTATAGAACACTGCTATTTATTACAAGATTCTTTTAAGTAAATGCTTTAAAAGTAAAAATCAGGCTCTTAAGCCTGCAAAAAATTAGGTATTAAATCTATTAGGCTTTCTAGGGTGTTTTTTCACTCCATATTATTAGAAAATAAATTCTACCAAGAAATAGGATTGCATTAATAAGGACTTTTGGCAAAAAATTGGGTTTGCTTAATTTTAAAATCTAAGCTGTTGATACCTATAGATATGTCCATAAATACTAATAGCAAGGGCAAGACACATTAAGTATGTTGTTGGAGTAGTTTCCCAAAGTAATTTTGCTGTATTCTGGCCCAAAGCCAAACAGAAATTTATCAAATAGATTAAATGGTAAAATTAATTGTAGCATTTCAGACCTCAGTCTTAAATGGGAAATAAAGGTTCCAGAGAAAATGGGAAAGTTCACCTGTAAATGGTGACCACTTGAATATTCAGTATGCCTACAAGAGCCCTTTATATAGTTATAATTAAGACTTATGGAGGAAAATGTCTATTCTGTGTTTCAGCAATAATCAAATTAACATTCAGTTGACATTTTCAATAAATAGTATTGGTTGGTGTCAATGAATAAGCAGCAGACATCTTTAAAAGTAAGGTGATGTACCAGAAGGCTGAGAGATCAGATAAGGTTCTCAAAGTTGAATTTTTCCTCCACATTTTTAGTCATTTCATTTCTTGCCATTTCTTTTCTCAAGGACACCAGATATTTCTTTTAGTTCTGTTTCTGCTGTGTTCTCCATCATTCTTAGGTGAAGCCATTTGATCAAACTTATTGTTTGCTTTGCAGCTACTTCTTTGACCATTAAAAGTTGCCACCAAAACACCTTATTCCCTGGGACTGTAGCCATCTTTTGGGAATAGTGCACTTTATGAGTTACCCCAGGAACGTCTTTGCGCATAACTCTTCCTCCCTTACAGATTTGCTCATGCTTCCCCAACAGAAGATTCCAGTTCTTGTTGGCCTCAAGAAGCATCTCCCCCATTGCCTTTCCCCATTTCCAGAACTTGGTGTCGCACGGGACACTAAAGAAAGACGCAGACAGGCACTGAAGAGAGAGCCAAAACTGCGGGCCAAAAAGCTGGGCAGGACTGGCCTCCCAGACACCGCACTTTATTTTATATTCTCTTAGAAACCACAGGGATTGGAGGGAGAAATTGCCACCTTTCCATCACACTGGTCGAAGGAAATATCCATCAAATATCTCCGCCCATGAGAAAGGAATGCAAACAATAGAACACAGTTAGAAAACATGGCTATGTTTACAGAGAATGTGTGAGAAACTGTTACAGAAGGATGAAAACATCGAAGAACTGCAAAACTCAGGGCAACAACTGGGTGCTACTCTTTTGCCAGTGCTGAAAATCCTGTCAGGTTTCACACCTGCAATCCAGAGAATTAAGCTTAATACTCTGCAGATTCAGGCTCCAGATTTTATCCAGCAGCCGTTGTCTTCATCTTTAGAGATTTATTTTGCTCTCTTACTTTTTTCCTCCTCTGTATTTCTGATCCTGCCTTTCTTTCTTGGAGAGGTCCTTTTCTGGCATCTGATTTTGTTTTATTGCATTTTATTAATATTCTGATTTTCTCAGCAAGTCTGGGACAATAAAGGTCTTCAAATTGCATCTGTTCTTAACAAACAGAGAGAAAACAGAATTGATGAAGATAAATCTGATGGATTGAAAAGACCTTAGTATCAGGATACTGGAAATACAAACAACCTGTGAAAAATTTTGAAATAAAATACTAAAAATAGGTCTGAGCTATGGTGATGTTTGCCAGAAATTCTCACTGGAACCAAGTCAGCTAGTACTGAAATAAATTTTGCGCCAGTGGAACCTGGAATAGACTACTTTCAACATTAGCCTAGAAAATTCTTTGGAGGTCTGGTTGTAAACCACATCTATTATATTGACATTCTTACAGAGTGCTGATAATACTTTCTTGTTTTATGTTATTCTGTCTGTTTAGGTGTTTTTTTTTTTTTTAATTTTTGTTTTGTTTTGTTTTTAAGTCCTTTGCAGTTTTTAGCAGTGATAACAAAGTAATTTGTCTAAAGCAATGTCACTATTATTACTATAGTTGTTGACAATATTTGCATTTGGAAAACCTTATCTTGTCTCTCATTGACACATGTGTAATGATGTATCTTGAAATGTCTGTGATATATGGATATACACACCTGTACTCTGCTGACAAATGCACTGCCCATGAAATATTTCTTCTCTATCATAAAAGGGCTGATTTCAAAAACTATAAAGACCCTATAAACATTCCTAAGGAATTATCTCTGAGGTACTGCTTTATTTTTATGTTCTGTCTCATATGAGGCAGAAGCTTACATTTCCTTTGTCCTCTTGTGTTTGTATTGTGACCTGTCATTGATATTCAGTTGTGAATTAAGATGTCTGCTCTATAAGACCACTCAGAATGCAGGGTGTCAATAAAAGAAGTGAAATGCAAGTTTGCCATTCAAGGAGGCAAAAGTCTTAAAATCAGAGACTTGCTGTTAATTCACAAAGGCACTGAATTGTGAAGGTAAGTTGTGGCAAATTATATGGGTAAACTGTAGGTAATTTGGATATGCTACAAATGCAAAAAAATTCCTTCATGGTTAGTGCATAAATAAAATAAGGGCATCACTAATTATTAAAAGATAGAAGATACTTTGATCCATACAAAAAAAAATTAAAGTAATTGAACCTTCAGCTACTGTGAAATGTCTTTTCTTTACTGATGTAATTTGAAAGGGTTTCCTGTGTGTAATGTGAAGTTATAGTTCAGAGAGGTTTCAGTTTCATTCTTAAATGAATGAACAATTCATTTAAGAATACATGTATGAACAATGTATGAACATTCATGCACAATGGCAACAATTCTCATGTTGCCATTGTGTATGAGCTTCTGGACCAATGCTGGAAATTTAAGCATTTGAGGTATGAATAAATGAAAAGTGTATTACCTAAAAGTACTTAACGTATGAAGAGCTGCACTCCATGCAGTGGGGTCTGTCACCATAAGAATGCTGTAAATTTCATAACAATTCCGGTCATTTGTGGATGAAATGTGAAGGTTTATTCAAACATACCAACATGTCTAGTAAGGGAGCAGTGATGAATGACAGCAAGTGAGGCATTCAAGGGCTTGTCATTTGAAATGATGCTGGAATATAGCTCCACAATTTTTGCCATAGGTAGAATAGAAGGTATAACAATTGGTCTGCCAATGAAAAGGACATTCTTTATTATCTCACAATTAATCTGGCTTGGTAATATGATAGGAATAATTTAGATAAAGTTTAGTGCAGATCAAGAGGAAGAGAGGGTCAGAAAGATGTTCAGAAACCCTGAGTTTTTTTTCTGGGGGAAAGAGACATCACTTAGAGGATGTTTTCATGTCTTTGAGTAATATATTTTGTACCTACAGTGCTTATGGACAAGAATTAATAGACAGGTGAGAAGTTTTGGAGGATATGTGAAGGGAACATAAATTGAATAGGGAATTAAATACATGCAGAGGATCCAATTACAGTTTTTGATTCCCTAAATATACCATTGCTGTTGCAGAAATACAGAGGAATTGGCAAGGTTAATTGGTTCAGAGATTGAACAAAAGGTTTCTGCTTGAAATATGAATCTTCGGATCAGCTGACTGGATGGTCAGACTGTAAAGTCATAAATTTTAATTACTCTTGCTCCTATGGAGTTTGTAAAAGGCCTAATCCCAATTTCTTTATGCACCAAAATGTCTGATGACTTCTGTACAAGTGGGTGTGCAGAGAATGCACAATCAGACCTGGAATGATTATACGGTGTTGGATCTTGCTGCTGTTTTCTGTGCTATGAACTGACTGTTGACTTAATTTAACCTGGAAAAATTATGTGACTGAATTGATTAGCTCTGCAATTTTCTGGACTTATACACTTCACTGTTCTGAAAGAACTGTGTTCTTTCAGTTTCAGCTTGAATACTACAATACAGTTTTGTCAAAGTTCCTTGGAATGACTTTTCATGAGGACCAAGTTAAGTCAAGCTAGAAAAAGAGGGAAAAAGAAGAGTAACCGAAACTCTCGGCCTTTAGCCATTGTTTACATGAATATTATAAGTTTTCCCTACACCATCAAAATATTTTATCTTAATATGACTGCTTTCATACCTGTGTTATCATCATTCCTCCTTGGATTCCTTTATCATTTTGTCATGTACGGAGAAATTCTGTGCAGTTTCTAAGACAAGAGCAGATATTGCAGATAACACACATAATGAAGAGTTGAAATTAAGGTGATCATCATCACCTGCAAAAGCGGCAAGATGTTTTTTGCTGGTTATCAGTCAGGTGTAGAGGGGTCCATGCCTACTGTTCCCTAAAGTATCTGTGTAGAGTTGTCATCTATAAATCCCTGATTTTTGCTCTAGAATTTTTTGCATATTTACATCTCTTTTTTATCTCTTGATCCCTTGGGCTTGTCATTGTGCTGTAAGGGCCTCTGGCTCTCACCACCCCAGTGAAGAGAAGGGCAGCTGCACAGTTCTCCCTCACAACTTAGCAGTTCTCCTCACAGATCAGAGCCAAGACTACACAGAAGTGCCACACCAAAACATGTGTTGGATGATAGAGAGATGAACACCTAGCAAAGGGGGAGACTGCCATACAAACCTGCATGTCATTGGCAGATGATATCTCTGATCTTCTTCCCTGCCACCTGCCCTTGGGATTGCCTTGTGATAGAACCTCTTATTAAAACTGGGGAGAGTTTAGAGGGCATTAGCTAGAGATGGATATTGGGCAGCACACCTGGCACCCATGATCTGCAGGCTCCTGGCCATCTGCATTAGAAACACATTCACTGCAGTCACCATGGCAGGTTTTATCTTTTGTACATCTAATACTGTAAAAGTGGCTTTTGTTTATTAATGTACAACAGCTTCCTCTCTGTATTTGTATGACATCTTTAGAACTTCTTATTTATCTTTTACATTTTCTTTCTTTCTTGTCAGAAGCATTCATATTTCAGGCAAAACTAAGTAGCATTGCCTGTTCCTGAGGTTGCCAAGCAATCTCCTTGATACATACCTTCTTTCAGTTACTTATAACTCAGCCAGGCTCTAGCTGTTTGTGATGAATTTTTCCATGCCAATTTCTGCCTCCAGCTGAATCTTTGCATCAAAATGTTTCAAGCTTTTCTGAGAAAGGTGCTAGGGGGAAATAGGTTATTTTGTTCATATGATTCAGAAGTTTTGCTTTGAAATACTAAAATATCTTTTATTTGAAAGAAAGGGAAGAGATGAGGAAGAAGCAGAAAAACTGCAAAATATGAGATATGTATGTTTTTCTTTCCAAAAAATCTACTGAACCAAAAGTTAAGAACTGAGACTCAGATTTTGGAAGACAGTGTCCTGGGAAAATATATTGGGCAATAAGGAAAATGTCCAAGGAGTGTGTGTGTGTGAAGTTGGACCCAGGAATGAGTAGGGGCATAACATGACAGGGAGAGACCTAGAACAAACAGACCTGTTGTCCAAGGGAGTATTTGAAGCCAGGTATCCTGGAGAAGCAGGGTGTTTAGGGAAGGATACTGAGACAGGAACAGCCTTTGGAGTCCTGGGATACTCATTGTAGGGCTGGGAAATAGGCAGCTGTGATTTAACAGAAGTACTTTCTTGTGCGATTTCACCGCATGATCACTCACTATTTTTTCCACAGCACTCCAGTGTCATTCATTGTGCAGAAGACATCTCTTCATGCGATCCTACATCCTGTTATGTAAAGGAGAGTCTTGTTTGCAGGGTGCTAAACTCCCTACTTTATTTATATATTTATTTTCATAAGCTGGAAATAATCACAAATGCCACACAAATTGTGCAGAATCTTGCAGTCCAAATTTTCTGCAGTACAAATGAGTTAATGTAATAAACAGTGAAAATGAACTCTGTCTTCTAATGTCATCCAGAGCCTGAGGTAGCATTGGAACTGGTGTTCAAAATCAAGGTAGTGCTAGAAATCAATCTAAAGCAATTGTAAGATTCTAATTAAAATTAATTTTAAACAAGAACAAAAAATAAGAATTTTTTTTCTCTTCACAATTCTTTCATGCTTCCTTTGCATTCTTAGGGATGTTTTCCTCTTTCCTGCTTTATTCTTTTGCCTCTTATTTAAATACAGAGACTGATTTAACTAGCTGAGAGTTCATCTTTTGTTAACAATGCTGTGACCCGTGACCAGAAGGGCAGCTAACAGCACTGACTGAATGAACCTGACTCTGGCATCTGCCGGGTCTTGAAGGGGCTGATAAGACTGTGTGATGTGTTTGTCTTTCTTAAACAGTGAGTTTGCAAGTAGGAGTCTGCAGCTCCAAGTGAAAACACTCTTTCTTCTTTCCTCTTCAGTGTGCAATTTTCTTGTCCTTTCTTCTAGAAATAACAGAATTATTTTATTTTTTTCCCCAATAAAGAATAGTATTTCTGTAAATTTATCAAGCAGGAAATTTTCTTTCTAAATACTCTATTAAATACTCTTTTTTACTCTGTAAAAATAAGGCAATAAGAGATACTATTAAAAAGAAAACCCTTGGTAAACAAGTATCCAAAGATTTTGTATTCATTACTTGCGCATTGTTCAACAATCTAATGCTGTCCTGTGTTATGGTCATTTGAAAACTTTGACCATTAAATCAGTTGAGTGATGTTCTAAAAATTGAGGGGTTTGTTCCTAGATTTGTCAATTGACTCAATTTATCAGGAGACTAAAAACTCCTTTTCATTTATGCATGGTCTTTGGTTTCTGAATGTTTGACCCTATATCCCAAGAACTGGTCTGCACAAGAGCCGTGTCTCCAGTGCAATTGAAAGTAATGTAAACTGCAGTTTGAACATTTAAACATCCTGTATAATATTAAATTGCTTTGAAAAATCCTGGCCTAGTTCACAGTTTGCATTCTGTTCTTTTGTGCTACACTTTCTCATTTGTAAGAATGAAGCTAATATTATATCCTCTGTCTCAGATTCATTCATCCTGGTAATGGGCGGTAACAAAGACAATGGTTGTTCAGAGTCAATTATAATTTTCTGCAGCAGGTGAGACAGATCAGTGGGCTCCATCTTTTTCGCAGAGGATATGTCCTTATTTCAGTTCCAGGTATCAGCATCACCTTCCTTGATAAACCTGGGCAGGCAAGTGACACATTAAATTGGTCTACAGCAGATCTTTTATTTTGTGGATTTGCAGATAAAATTTGCAAAAAATTTCCATCAGAAGACCAGATATGTGGACTGAACTAAAACATTTGACAAGAGAAACTTTCTCATCTTTGCTTACCCTTCATGGACACATGTGGAGGGCTGCCAGCCCCTGGTGCTGGAGCTCTCTGCACTCCCTTAGAGGAGAGATGCCTGAGGGCCAAATCTCCCCAGAGATAAGAACTTTCCTAAAGCTTACATTGACCAAAAGTTGCCCCCAACACGCCTTGCTTCTTTTATAGTAATAGTCTGTATCCTGTTGGCTAAATGGTGTCCATCCCACCCCTGCCTACCCTATATAAACCCCCTGTGAGCACCCCTGACTGGGGAAAAGCCTGGCCTCTGGTTCCCTTCACAGAGATGGCTGAATAAAGCTTATCTGTGGAATTCACCACGCAAGGCTCCCTCGTATCTCTCTGTCCCCGTGCCTGCCCAGGTGGTCTCATTTGAGCTGATCTCACAAAGAGCTGAATCACTACGAGCTGAAACCACTTGTAGCCAAAGCGGCTACACTCTTTGAGACCACCCGCCGTTCCGGAGAAGTTGCAAAAGCCCCTGGAAAGGCTCTTCCCTTGCAGGACGCTTTCTCTAGGAAGGTCGCAACCCCGGTTAGCCCTTGGGCATCCCCCTGGAAGCGACAGACACATTAAAAGTTATTGACAATCTTGCAGAGCTCTCTGGGACACAGGTTAAAAGCAACTTTATAGATACTAAACTTTCTGACTCAGCTCTCTGTGGACATGAGGTTTTCACTGCTGATATCTGCATTGTACAAGTTCTGGAAATAAAAGGAGATTTTTATAGAGAGCTCTTCCTTCTGGACATTCAACCTGCTTTAATATCTTCATTTTTAAACCACATTTTCAGTAAGTTGGACTACTTTTATATTCATTTACTGTGTCTGGTTGTCCCAATAGAAATGGAAGAAAGTAAAATGAATGGTGGGAACTCTATACAGTATAAAAAATCAACATGACAAATATAGCTTGATACATTTATAGTGGGACAGCATTCATTCAAATATGGTCCCCAGTGGCCATCCTGATACCTACACATATCAAAAGATGGACTACTAGGAAGAGATCCTAATACTGTACTAGCTGAAATGACAGTCCCATTTGGCCATCAATTGCAACCTACCTGGAAACCACAAATGTGCTTTAAATAATGCTAGAAGGGAAACAAAGAGAAACAAAAAAGTTATTGGAGCAACTAATTTGAGAAAGGATTAAAAGGCTAGTTAAACATCTCTATTTTGCAGTCTAATTTTAAATTATTCATTGTGCTGAACCTGCAGAAAGAATGACAAAGGACAGGGGATATGGTTTAATTAGCCAAAAACGATTAACTTCATTCATCTTGGAGTTATCTGGCAGTAACTTGTGCAGTATAGGTTATCATGCTCTTTTCACTCTTTATGACCTGTTTAAACGGGGTTGTCTTCAGCCTCATCCCTGTCTACACCCACTGGTACTGGCTCACTGCAATTGCAAGCAAGTTTAGGGGCCTTAGTCCACACCTTTTACTTTTATCAGTCATCTTCCTCATTATGCTGCCTGCTGCAACCTTAAAAGATCAGTTTCAGACACAGGACTTACTCTAAAATATACAGTCTCCTCAGTCTTATGCTAACCTGTTCCAAAGTCTCAGCCCCACAAAGTGCAGGTATCAGATTGTAGAAATGAAATGGACAGTTTCCCATTCTTCAGCTGGAATTGTTCACCAAAATTTCTTACCTGTATCCAGTCACAATTCTGCACATACCCTTACAATAAGCCCTATGTGTCTGAAGAGGTGCCGGTGTTAAAAAGACTCACTCTGCTTGGTTCTCTTTCCTAATCATGTGGAGAGTGGACAGGTTCTTATACGCCCTGTGCATGCTTGTTTTTCTGCTGTACACAGTGCAATTTCGCCCCAGTCCTAAACCAGACTGCACAAGCAGTACTTGAGACTGCTCAGAACTGGAAGTAGCCATACGGAATGAGATGCCCAGAACTAGAATTAACCATAAGGAATGAGATGCCCGTTTTCAGCCTCTTTCAGTAAAATATAATCCCTGAATGCCTCAGCTAGCATAAAAAACTTAATGGAAGCCTCTTGTAGCATTCTATCTACTTCTCTGCTTTGTACTTGGTATTTCAAAGTCAAAAGACCACTCCACTCCTGTGCTTTAAGTCTCCAAATCTCCAGATGTCCAATCCTTGCCAAGGTGGTTACTTTTTTCCTGTTGCAAACAGTCCACAAATGCCACCTGGTCTGTGACTGAGTACAGTGAAAACACATTGTTATTCTGGTGCTCGTAAACTATCCAGGGACAACAGATGTTCTTTAACGAATACTAGGATAATTCTTTTCACTCGACTAATTAACTGGCAATTTAAAATGGTTCTGTTTTCCATTTCCATGTCACTGTGCTCATATGCATTTCTGATTGAACCTTTACTTCACTTGAGATTTTCTTCATGAGCAAGTAATTTGAAGGATCTGCTTAGCCTAACATCCTTTAACAAGTTTCCCCTGAAATTCTGACACAGGATTGTGAAGATTTCTATAGTGCATAACAAAACTCCTCTGAACAGTCAGTTCTGTTCTGAAGGAGAGTTGAGAAAATTCATGTTCACTGGGGAGATGGAAATCACTCAAAGTGCAGGCAACCTTAAAGCATTAGGCAGCCCAGAAATCTTTTTATTTTTATTCTTAGGTAATAAGTCTCAGATTTCCCTGTAACTCATTGGACTGAAACTCCCAGACAAACCTGTTAAATATGAGGGAATATAAACATTCAACTTGCCTCTCTGCCAACTGTCAGGGAGCTAACCATAAGTTGTTTGGATTTCCTCCAAACAGGTATTTGCTATGTATGTGTTATTCTGAGTATGGAAGGGAACACTTGAGGTGTTTGATACTTTATGTTTGAACTCCATGTTTTTTGCTTGACTATGATGGATTTACCATGAATACTAAAAGTGTTGTTTCTACTCAGTGTGCAAGCAAGAAAAAAAGGTAAACTGAAGAAATGGCTTATGACATTATATTTTATGAATTGGTATTTTTTGACTTAGTATAATAGAATAGAATAGACTATTTTTGTTGGCAGGGACCTGCAATAACCATCTCATCTGACTGTCAGATTAATTCAGAGCTGACCAAATATTAAAGCGTGTTGTTAAGGGCATTGTCCAAATGCCTCTTAAACACTGACGGGCCTGGGGCATAGATCACCTCTCTAGGAAGTCTGAGTCAGAATTTGACCACACTCTTAGTAAAAAAAAAAGCTTTTTACAGTTCAGACTAAGTCTTCCCTAGCATAGCTTTGAACCATTCCTATGTGTCCTGTCACTGGATACCAGGGAGAAGAGCTCAGCACCTCCCTCTCCATGGCTCCTCCTCAGGAAGCTGTAGAGAACAATGAGGTCAACCCTCAGCCTCCCTTTCTTCAGCTTAGACAAACCCAAAGTTCTTAGCTGCCCCTTACAGGACACTCCTTCCAGTCCTGTCACCAGCTTTGTTGAGCTCCTCTGGACATGTTCAAGGACCTTCACATCCCTCTTAAACTGTGGGGCCCAGAACTGCACAGAGTGCTTGAGGTGAGGCCACACCAACACTGAGTACAAGGGGATGATCTCCCTGTTCTGACTGGCTGGAGATGCTGAGTTTATTGCACCCCAGGATGGGATTTGCCCTCTTGGCTACCTGGGCTCTCACTGATCACTCCTGCTGAGCCTGCTGTCAGCCAGGACCACCGGATCTCTCCAGCCACTCCTCTACTAATTTATACCTGTACCCGACACTACTCTGTCCCAGGCATAGCATCCAGCATTTTGTCTTGTTTAATTTAATCCCATTGTTCATTGTCCAATGCTCCAATTTACTTAAATCCCCCTCTATTGTCTCTGATTCCTCAAGAGAGTAAACAGCACTTTCAAATTTGGCATCATCAGGTACCTGAGGGCAAAAATCTAAGAACAAAGGAATATATGGCAGGTAAAATTTGAAAAAAATAAATCTTGTCATTGTAATGGAATATAAAAAACGTAGGTATAGGTTGTTTTTGGTATTTTTTTTTTTCCGGAGCAGGAGAATATTAGAAAACCAGAGTATTTGAAGTTGCTAGGATAATTGCAGGTAACAAAATTCGAGATTCCTTTTAACATCTTGGTTCTAGCCACATCAAAAAGCCGCATATATCCAATATAATATTACTGCTTAGTAGATTGTCTCAAAGGACTTTCAAACGTCAAAGAGCAAAAGAAGACATTGTCTTTATACGATGCTTTATAGATGTTAGCTTATAACAAATGAGTACTTTAATGAGATGTTATGAGAATGTAGTGGTTTTAGACAATTTCTTTCTGGAATGAAGAGAATCACTCATCAATGATGCTTTGAACTTTTTCTGGGCAATGGAGCCCCTCAAGGTATTGCCTGGATTTGTCCTCAAACGTGTACAATTCCATGAAGTCTAAATTAGTGTCTGGCTACCTCTTTCTGAAATACTGAACACAACTGAGATGAGGAAGCTGCAAAACTGGTGAACACAAAGTGAGAGCAGCATTTTACCCCCTAGTGAGCCTTAAGCTTTTGCCTTTAGGCATTTCAATATAGTCAGTCTGTGTTTATGTAGCCTTTTTGAATACCACCAAGTTTGACTTACATCTCACATGGACAACAAGTCTATCAAATCTGGTTTCAAAATGTATTTGTTCTGAGTTTCAAAAAGGCTATGGGATGTTGAAAATCCCAAAACATCACTTGGCTGCGAAAAAAAGATGAGGATATGTGATGTCCATGGCAGTCTCTTTGTCTAGCGCAGCAGTGCCTGAAGAAAGTCCTGTTTATGCATTCCTCAGTGTATAGCAACCAGAAAAACACCAGGTACTTGAATGTATCAGGAAGAAGTATTCTGATATAGAAAGACTGACAGACACACCCAATAAGATGTCTTGTTTTAAGCATTTGAAGGAAAAAAAAAAATTGCAATAAAAAGGAAGTTTTAGCACTTAGTATTCATGAATAGTCTTGTGCAAATAATAAATATTTTGGTTCAGTGGCCTTTCAGAAATGTATATAAATAAAATTTCTTGAGGTCTACTGAACATATTCAATCCCTATTTTCTTCTTACTATGCAGTTGCGTATTTCTGTTTGACAAAACTGAAATATTTTGTTTTTTCCACTTCTAATCCTTCTATTTTCTGCCTGAGACTATTAATCAAATAAAATCAACAACAGTTTTATTGCTCCAGAACTATTTATTTAGCACTTTTTTTCTTCAGAGTACACTTTGAACAGCTCTGCTTATGAATATTTTGTGCATAGGCAAAAGGTGAATATGTAAAACACTGTTTTTATAAGGAGATTTAAAAAAATAACCAACAAAACCTACAGATCCTGAAAAGGTAAACAGCGTGTATTCAAACCCTACACATGCTAAAGTATGGTTTGGTTTTAAGCATTCTGTAGCACCTGTCAAAGTTCATAAGCTAGGACAGATCAACAGTCACTTTCCAATCAATTAATGGTGTGTGGCTTTGGAAACATGTAGGCATAGACTAACTAGAAATCACAGAGAATTAAAATATTTTGCACTAGTTGTTGTAAGGACTGTAGAGATGCAGCTCTATCAGGAAAAAAGTAGATTTTGTAAGTGATTGCTGCAAAATTATTTTTTAACATGAAATACCCAAGTAACAAAAATGAATATTATTTATATCGGCTAGTAAAAGTGTGTAAATTTGTAGCATCTGCAGAATCTTAGCATATCTCTGCCTTGCTTCAAAAAATGTTAATACTGCCTACTACATCTATCAAAATATTAAACAAAGGCTTACTCTAACAGAAATGCTGGGCCATAGGAAAATGAAACTAGTTGAGCTACTCATTTAGTAGAGTACACGGAGTCTGTTGTCTGCAACAAGTACATGTTTGAAATGATTAACTGAAAAATTAATCACTGGTGAAAGCCATTATGGCAAAAATATAAAATACTTGAAGCTAAGATAATTCAGTCTAAAATTGCCTGAAATACTCTATGATCCTAGAGGCCTTTTCCTCTTAATCTTAATGATTCTATCTGAGATCTGGAGAGAAAGGATGTTCTTGCATAAAAATCCTCTGTAAAGCTATTTTTTACAGAGTATGTTCATTAACACTGGTGACTCACAAACTGGTAGCATTGATATGAAAAGCAAACAGGTCCAAAATAATTTAGTTTGGAAAGGACTTTCAATGCATAGCTGTCTTCTAGTGCAAACACCTTCTCAAAACAGGGTCAATTTCAATGTGGGATGAGGTTGCTCAGTGCCCTGTCCAGCTAAATCTTGGATGGACCACACAGGCTTGTGTAAAGGCGCTTATCCCAGATGCTCTCGAGATAGCGACAGAGCCTTTTTGTGAGCGAAATCCCTGGTGGGATGAGTTGCAATGGTTTTACAACTCTCCCAAAGGACAGAGTTCTAGCTACCGCAGATGACCTGTTTGTGCTGGCTCCTCTAGAAACGAGAGTTTCCCTAGGCATGGTGTACTAGCGCCAACAAGAATAAAAGGCTACACAGAGGCCTCTGCTCTGGGATAACAGGTGATTTATTATGAATCCAGTGTTGCATTATGAGGGTCCAGGAAGGGAATCCAGGGATATCCAGGCGGCTGGAGTAACCCAGAAGAAAGAGACCAATGAAGCCCTGCAGGGCTCTTTGGAAGGAAGGTGGGATCAGGAAACACCCAATGGGAGACCACGTATTTCAAAGTGACCAGTGGAGGGGAGAGTTTTCCAGGGCATAGCCATATATGGGATCTAAAGTGTGGATACAAGAGAAATATGGGACTTCACCACAGCTCAGATAGAGGGTTCAGATATTGGAGGAAGAAGGTTGAGGGTATTGCCTTGGCTTTTTCCCACCAAACCTGAAGCTCAAAAGCAGCAGCCTCAGCCAAGCACGCTGCTACACTTGCGTGTCAGATATGAACATTCCAAGGATGAGAAAAGGAAGTTAGAATAAAATGAAAAAAAAATGGAACAATGAAATTTCCTTCTTATTCTGAGCGTGACTCAGCTAGCGGAAGCGATTTACATTCTTTTTTTGAGAGGTGAAGTATATAAGTGAATACTCTTGGATGGCATGTTAGCAAACATGTCCCAGTGGGGATGCTCCTGAGCATTGGGGTATTTTAGGCGTAATGATACTGCTTGCAGAGCACTAAGAGGACCTCCCTCTAGGTGTTTAATGGAACAGGAGAAATTTCCCCAAACTTTTGTTAACAGTATGGTGGTACATGAAAGGTACATCAAATACTTTGGATGTATCAGCCTGTAGTTCTGTGTCACCACAGTTGCAGACATTTGCACAAAAGAGATCATCACTGTAGTTGTAGCTTTCAACTGGATATTGAGATACCTTTCTGGCTAATTTAATTGTATCTGTGATAGTTTTTTTTTTTTTTTTTTTTGTAAATAGTATTTAGAAGGACTCTATTTAGTATTTATATTTTATTTCATATATTTTTACAAGACTTAGTATATTGTCAGGTATACAGATGGACTAGATCTCTTATTCTTTCCTCAGTTTCTTAAATAATTGTCCTTTTTGGCTTTACTTCGTACTTTATACTAATCCCCTAGACTCATTTTGTGACTTATTTATGTCTCCCACCTTTCACATTCATGGTAAGAAGAATAACAAAAAATTTGAATGAGGATCAAAAATATACAAAGCTATCAATGTCTAGAAGTCCAGCATTACAATGACATATTACCATGGCACCTAAACGTATATGCAACTACATGAGAAAAAAGTAGAATCTCAAAAACCCTTAAAAAATGATGTCTGGATGTAGATGCTATAGAAGGTGTGTCAGAGGTTATGGTTTACTCAGTATTAGAGTGTCTTCAAAAGTGGATTGTGAGGTCACTTTTCCTGAGGTGAAAGATATATTATCACTTCCTTCCTTAACACTGTCACTTTGTTAGTATTAATTTGTTCCTATGCTTTTAACTGTACTAATATTTACTCATGTCTATTATCTTCCCAATTCTCTTCACTGGATTCTGTGCTCTGTGTCATCATCAGTGCTACCCGGGTAGCTCAAAGAGTAAATGTACTTCTGACTTTAAACATTATTCATTAGTTTTGTGTGTGATTGTCTTTGATTTTTATTTAATGGCAGTCTGAATCCTATGCATATCCCCTTTCTGATTAGTACAGAATAAATGGCAAAGATAAGTGACGGTATTTGACTTTGCCTGTTGAAATAGCGACACAGGGTAGGACACAGGAATGGATAAACAGCTGTTTGAAATTAGACACTGTGCATGTGAAAATGGAGATGTGTCAGCCAGGGAATAGAGCACAGTCAGGTCTCAGACCTCTGCTACCTTTAATGGGACCAACTTGCTTGTGGGAGGAAACTGGAGGAATATTAAGTGGCTCATAAAACAAACAAAAGCTTTTGGAAAACTGCTTTGAAAAATGAGTTCTCTCTGACAAATGAAAGTATGCCTCAGTTGCATAAGACTGTTACATCCAGCAGGCTCAAAGCAACACAATAAGGGAAGCAGTGGTATTGTACCCGGAACAGAAGATAAATGAAGTATTGATTTCAGAACCAGCAGAATGCCACAAAAGGGACATACAATATGTCTATGGGGCCAGGTCCTCACTTGCTCTAATTTGGTATTTTCCATTGAAATCAAGCTGATTTATGTCAGCTGTAGATCTGGCCAGGTGTATTTTTAACAGGCAGGCATAAATAAACATCATGCCCAGAGTGTTGGGTAGGAGCTGGTTTCCCAAAACTGAATGAGGAATACACAGGCATTACAGTTTATCTGTTCTTTCAGCTTATCACAGCGCTCATCTTCAGACAATTTCTGATCTGTCTTTAGCCTTTCTGAATAACTCTTTCTCTTGCTCCTGGAGTCCTGTTTCACCCTGATATTCTCCAATGGAAGAACTGATTTTCCTGCAGAGGTATAAAGACAATTGCTAACCTGCCCTCTGCAAGCTCTCCTGGTTCATGCCATTCTTTCCTTTAGCCCCACAAAAAAGTTCATTGCATTGGTTTCTTCATTTTGGGGTTCCTTCATACATGTTAGAAGGTACCACGAAAGGGAGTGGCCAGTGTTGAAACATAAGCATTGATCAATGTCTGCCAGAATTATAGGATTCATTGGTTGTAGCAGCATGCTTGGCAGAAGCTGCTGCTTTTGAGCTTCAGGATTGGTGGGAAGAAAGCCAAGGCAAAGCCCTCGGCCTTCTTCCTCCAATATCTGATCCTTCTGCCTTAGCTGTGGTAAAATCCCATATTGCCCTTGTGTTACCTGTACCCATATCTCAGATGCCATATATGGCTATGCCCTGAAAAGCTCTTCTCCACCGGTCACTTTGAACTATGCCATTCCCCATTGGGTGTTTCCTGATCCCATCTCCCTTTAAAAGAGCCCTGCAGGGCTTCTTCCTTGCTCTTTCTTCTGGGTTACTCAGCCATCTGGATAACTCTGGACCCTCATGAAGCAACACTGGATTCACAATAAACGGCTGTTATCCCAAGGAAGAGCCCTCTGTCTAAGCCTTTTATTCTTGTCTGCGCTACCACACCACGCCTGGGGAAACTCTCATCCTAGAGGAGCCAGCAGAAACAGGTTATCTGTGGTAGCTAGGACTCTGTCCTTTGGGAGAGTTATACAACTCATCCTGGCAGGGATCACGCATGCATAAAAGCGCTGTCGTTACCTTGAGAGCATTCTGGCCATTAGCGCTTTTAATTGGTCTTGTCTGCATGCTCAGAAGGAGGTGGATCTTGGAAATAAATCACTTCATTCTGGTGGTTTCAAGAAGGATGGTCCTGCTGCGAGTGCCAGAAGTGTGCTAACAGAACATCCCACAATACACTGCTGCCCCACTGGGACAGAGCACCGTGGCATGCTCATCAGAAAGCATATTTGTGCCTTAAAAAAAAAATAAAAAAAAAGGCTATGCATGGTGTGGTCTGTGTGCAGTTGTGGCAGTTTGACAGGGCCCAGTTTTTTTGGGAGTCAGGGGGCCACAAAGATGGCTCCTGTGAAAAACTGCTTGAAGCTTCCACAGACATCCAGCAGAGCCAATTTCTGATAGCACTGAAGATGGAGGTGCTACTAGCCATGGCTGGACCAATTAGAGATGGAGGTAACACCTCTGTGACAACATATTTAAGAAGAAATCAAAACAAAGTAGGTGCGCACAGTTGTAGTTTTAGCTAGACAAAGAGGAAGANGAGGAGGAGTGAGAACATGTAAGAGAAACAACTTTGAAGGCCTCAAGGTCAGCAAAGAAGAAAGAGGGGGAGGAGGTGCTTCAGACACGGAGGCCAATTCAGCCTGTGGTAAGGACTATGCTAATGCAGTGTCTCCCTGCACCCTGAGGGTCCATGAAGGAGCAGAGATCTACCCCCAGCCATGGGGAAGGAGACCACGCTGAAGCAGGAAAGGTGGATGCCTAGATGAGGGACTGTGGTTTGGTGGGGGGGTCGACAATGGTTAATGAGGCTTTTGGTCCCAGGGCTGAGGGAGTCATCTTTGATAAAAGGACCTTGTTCCCCTCCACCCTGAGTGGGACCATCCCAGCCTTGGAAGGACTGCACTTTGTTGGTGGAGAAGCTACGGCAGCAGTTGTCGGGCAGAACTGCTTGCTGGTGGGAAAAAATTCACGTCATGTCGCAAAAGTTTTTTTGTTAGGGAATTTGATGCCACAGTGCTTGCAGGAAAGGAAAACTGAGCAGATTGAAGGAAACAAAATCATGACCCTTTTTATCAATGTATTTGAAAAAAAATGTGTCCTGTTAGTCGACTTTAACGTACAATATGGAAAACCACAGAGGAAACTATGTAACCCAAACATAAAGATTTTATTACTTTGTAAAACAGACTCATAAATCTGAAAGCCTGTATTGATTAATTAGCAAATATTTCCCCATAAAAACTGCAAGCCTTTTTGGTTGTTTACAATCCATGTTGGTATATGTTAGCTATGAGCCCACTAGGGCACCCTGAGAAGAAAAGGGGAAAAAAAAAGCTCAATCCACTACTTTAAAGGAAAAAATGTCTCTCAACTCCATAGCTGAATTCAGAACAATATTTTATGATGAACAAGGATGGGAAACAGACTCTCAGGCAAAACATTTTCTTTTATTTTCTTGTATTTTCATCCCTATTTCACACATCCAATGTAAATTTGGCCAGCTAGATTTCCTGATTTTTCTCTGCTTAACCAGATAACTGTTGTGGAGGGCTTCCTTTTGCATTTTTTTATGAATGCAAACAACTAACATCCTCATAGATCATGTTCATTTTGCTTAGAGTAAATCTTTAAAAATGTTGTGTGGTGCAAGAAGATTGGACATGTGAAAGACAGTATTTTCCAGTGTTTCTCTAGTTCCCCGTACTATGGAAGAAGGCTCTATACTCATCTGGGCACAATGCATGCTTGCCTGGGAAAAATGGAAGACAAAAAGTGGATAAGTATATATATGGCAAGGGGTAGAGCATGCAAATGAAATGTCTCAGCTTTAAGAAGTGGGCAGGAAAAAAAGCCTTGTTGTAGCCATTTACTCCAAATAATGCATATTCATTTCCTGAAGGAGAAATCTTTCTTTCAGGATGAACTGGTTTAACAGTAAAGGTTGTGAAATTCCACAGAACAGAGCTGACCGTGAGGAAACAATACACCGGCTCAGCTGCTTCTTGACAAAGTCTAGATCTGTCTCTTAGCCATAGTGTACCACTGACCAAACAAAATCCATTAAAATGAATCCTGAAATTTTTTGAAAATCAGTGGCAATAGATATCCCTTAAACATTGTAAATATTAAAAAGCAAGCCAAAGAGTTCACTCTTTCAGTGAAGGAAAGGTTATTTTCCCACCTAATTAATTAAAACAAAACAAAACAAAACAAAACAACAAAACCCAAATATACATATATATGCGGAATAAATAAAAGAATTTGAGGGTAAGGTGTTTGGGTGTTTAATTCTTTTTTTTAACTAAAAAATAGGCCTGGTTTTAAGAAGTATATCTCAGTACCATAAAAACCAGAAAATTTCAGCTTACTGCTTTTAATCATGTTGATAAATTTCTCAATTGAAAATTATTCCAAGTAATATTTTTATTTACTGATTTCCTATACAATTGTGACTAAGCATTGCAGAATGGAGCACTGACAGCGATTAAAAAATTAAACAGCTTGGTATTTTATTAGCATTTATAACTTATATGGTATCAAAGAGGTCCATAAAGTTTTACAAACTTGTGGTAGGATCTGTAGAAGATAACTAATTTTAACAGACACAGAAGTATAAACGAACAAATACACAGGCAGATCCGAGAGAGATGTTTTAATACTAGTTGATGGATGTGACATGAATCCTCAAATCAAAAAGCTTTCATGGCATATCCACAGCCAATCCATCATTTCCTCAGCTGCACTGGGAGATCAGCCCTTACCTTTCACCGACCTAAGATATCAGCTACTGTCTTTGACTAGTTACATTTCCAGACAATCATTTTTCTGCTCTCTCCTATTTTACTTGTCATTTGAAGGAACTCCTTACAAATATAGGTAAGCAAGATCTCTTTTAAATGTTTCTTTAGATGTTAGCTGGCAGTGATGTCCTGGAAAACATTGTAAAACAATGTGTCTGCTTCTGTGCTGGACTGTTACTTACAATGTTGACAGCAGATATCTTGACTTTTTGGTGTCTGTTGTTTTTTTTTTTTTTTCTTTAAAACATTCAAACTTGCAAAAGAAGATAAGCACTATAATTTTGTTATATGTTTGCCCAGCATTGTTCTGTTCGGTGTCTAGTATTTGGTGAAAATAAAAACAAATAAACAAAAACCCTTCCCATACTAGTGCGTTTTAAGGATGGAGTAGAACAAAACAAGAGAAGGCAAAAAAAGGAGAGAGCAAGGTGCAACAGAGCAAAATTTGTGGGCTATTCGGAGTGAAGTTATCCAGAAGAAGAGACAGAAGATGTAGAGGTAGTAAAGTAAGGTAGTCATTGTGAGAGAAGAAGGGACAACAGTGTTGTGATCCAAAAGACTCAGTGTTTATGTCAGTTAAATTGCACTGAGGAAAATATATTTTGGTACCAGAGAGTTGCTTGGTACCACATTACCTCTGAGACCTGTATTATATGTGTCCCTTTAAAATACCACTTCTAAGAAGGAATCCACAGATAACCTCAGTGTGTGGCTTTCCTTAGGAGGTGGCTCAGAATAAACAAATTTATCTGGTTGCGTTCCTAGGCCCTTGCCAGTGATGTAGGGATTATGGGATGATGACAGCGGGTTGTGATGGAGCTAAAAGAATGAGGTTTTCAGCAAATCAAAAATTTGAAGTAAATTTCTACTTGCATATATATGCATAATGCTGAATAATAGAAGTGCTTTCTTCTGTTCTAATGGAAAATCTATGAATATCTTTACAGAAAATAGTTACTGCTGGGTTACTGAGAATCTGACTGGGTATTATGTCTTTGTAAAATGGCTTGAGAAGTTGAGAAAGTCATCAGTGAATCACCAGAACAGACACTGTGGCTGCAGGAAAAGGAATGAAAGAAGAGAAATGGTAGTATGTTAATTCTTGAATGTGGTCCTGCCTGCAGCTTGCATCTGACATGCCTAAGGCAGTGCTCCCTGAGAATGACTGCAGAACTGGCTGTGCTGGATCTGCTTCTGTCAGAAATTTGCATTCCTAAGTGACAATTACATGAAAAGCTCGTCTATTCTGCTCTATGATCTCACTGTGCTGCTGGAGTCTTTGGGAAAGGTTGTGGTACAGTGTGAATCCTGGCCAATACTTAGTGCAGAGGTTAGACTTAAGTTAGGCTAGAACCATTCAGTTATGTCACTAATCTGTCACTGACTCTGTCAAAGAGACTAGAAGCATGAGAGGATAGAAACTGCTTCAATATTTTTGCAATTTACTATAGGAAAACTCATTTTTTGTATGTCTGTTTAAAATTCAGAAAGCATATGTATTTCTCTCTATAAGCACAGACTGGAGTAATATTTATTTTTTTTTTTTCATGTAACTTGCATATTTATCTCTAATTATTTCTTGTTGATCTGCCGATACTCTGGGGATTCTATTGCTCTGGTGTATACAGCCTTCTGTCATCCTACACACACACAACTTCAGTGCCTCATAAAAAGCATCTAATTGAGATGAGAGGCTAGCAATAATTTACCTATATCTTTGCAGCTTTACTCTCCATTGCTCCTTCTTTTTTTGTCATATTTTGTATTTTCAGTCACCCGTTGGCCTTGAGTAGGATGAATGATTGTGTATTGTTTACATTGCAGTAATGCCTCATGGGAATGACAATTCAGTCAGAGAGCTGGACCCTGTACAAATGTGCAGCTGGATGGATAAACACTGAAAGAATAGTTTGCCAGAAAAACAACAGTCAGAACACGTAAATAGGATGAACTATCCTACACAAAAAAACTACAAGATAAAGTCCCATTAGTTTTATTATAATAAAGACAAAGTCAGTGCTGACATAATGAAGTGGTGAGATGTTCAGAAGATAATTATTTTAATGAATTTTAGGAGTGAAAATAAGCTAGATTTTAACTTTACCTCATTAAAGGAGCATGGTACTACAAGGGATTGGCTGTGTCACAGAGTCTTGTCCCTGTCAATGTCTTCCTGCTGTCCCAGTCGAGTCAGCCTTGGCATTGTAACCCTTTTGACTGCGTGAGGTGTCTTTCAGTAAGTAAACATGAAATCACTGGAGAGGACTAAATATTTGCTTTTCTTCAGGAGTAAAAATATCTCCATGGAAGTCCTGCATGTGTGCCTTGGTGCCTTCTAAGTTACATCAATTCTGTGTGCCATGATCATGAAGATGACTCCAAAACAGAATGTGAACCTCACAGCTGTACATGTCAGCTGGGCTTTAGGGCACAAGAAACAGCTGCTCTGTGGTTTCTCTGCTTTCCTTTTCACTTCAAGTTTGTCTGTAAGGAGGAGATATCTGTCTGGTTTAGGACTTAGTTATCTGAGAAGACACCTATTCTCCCCTGTGCAATATTGCAGCTATTGAGATAGCCTGCCAAGGGAGCAGTCTCTGGATTGAACCATATTTAAGCCTTCTGATCATGCATCTGACTGTTGCCTGAAAAGGCTAGCCCAAAAACTGAGACTAGTCAGGAGTAAAGGAAAAAAAGGTGGGTATTTATTTGAAAGGCCTTCAAAGGTACATTTAAGGCAGACAAAGCCCCCCTAGGGGCATCACCCAACATGGATGACGAGTCACGAGTTCTCCACACCTTTATAGGTTTGGTCCACTTGCATATCAGCATAAATTCGCCAATTAAAACTTTGCAATTTCCCCCTAGCTCCCTTGGCTTGCAACCTCCCCCCTTTAGAAGCTTGGGCCTGGGCAGCCTAAGTGTCCTTGAAGAGCAAGCCCAGAGAGGCACTGTTATGTCTACGGAGAACAGCAGCTAACAGAATATGAAGCATCTCAGAGTTACACGCCAAGCAATACAGAATTTGAAAAATATAAGGGTTAAAACCTAAGGCAACATGACCTTCACCTAGGCAGCTGGCTTCCTCTGATGATCAGGTGTATTCCATGTCACATCAGTATTTCTGAAAGCTAAGGGTTGAACTCAGATCCTGATGCCACAAATAGTGTTGTTGTGTGGGTACGATTATGATGTACTCACCACCAGAGAAATGCACATATATGTGTATTATAATGCCTCACCTCAGGGCACAGCCAAAGGACACACTTGCAGTCTCAGCTGAGCAGAAGGATGAACAAACTGTCAAGCTGGTTCATGACAATTTTTATTGTTGCCCTTTACATCTCCCAGTGAACATGAATAACAGCTAATGGAGGGAATGAGGCTACAGAGCTAATTGACTCATAGAATCATTTAGGTTGGAAAATACGTCTAAGATCATTGAGTTCAACTGTTACCCCAGCACTGTCAAGTCCAATACTAAACCATGTCCCTAAGTTCCATATCTTCATGTTTTTTAAATACCTCCAGGAATGGTGACTTAATGAGTTCCCTGAGCATCCTGTTCCAATGCCTGACAAAACTTAACAGCAAAAATTTTCTCCTAATATCCAATCTAAACCTCTCCTGTTGAGACTAGAGGCCATTTCCTTTTGATTATCACTTGTTACTTAGAAAAAGAAACTAACACCCACTTCTTTACACCCCTGTCAGGCAACTGTAGAGAGCAACAAGGTCTTCCCTGAGCCTCGTTTTCTCCAGGTTAAACACCCCCAGCTCACTCAGTTACTCCTCACAGGACTTGTGCTCCAGACCCTTCACCAGCTCCATTGCCCTTCTCCGGACTCACTCCAGCACCTCAATGTCCTTCTTGTAATAAGGGATGTAAAACTGAACACAGGATTCAAGGTGTGGCCTCACCAGTGTTGAGGACAGGGGGACAATCCTGGTCCCACCCACCACGCACTCAGACTTCAGACAGCCAAAAGAAGTTGTGTCCCACAGAAACTGGCACGGCTTTGGTGAGGGTCTTTGCCCTTGGCAGTTAATGGCAGTGTGAATTTTAATGGTTTATTGAGCACTCTTTCCCAATGACCAGAACTGCAATCAGAAAATTTCCTTGTAGTACACCAGCTCCCTTTCTCAGCCCACTTTGTGAATGGCAAGTGTGGCCTTAAAATGCACTCTGGAACTGCACTGAGCAAGGACAAGCTGCAGTGCTTAACTTTTCAAAGGTTTTTTGCTTTCTTCGTGTGTCACTAATCTTTATCAAACTGCTCTCCTGCTTGCAGGTGAATCATCTGAGATGCAGTTATGAGGCAGAATCCCCTCTGAATTTTACACTGCAATTTTTCCATCAGTTTTGTTGGATTTCAAACTTAAAGACTGCCAGCTGGGGAATCTCAATTTGCCATTTACTTCTGATGTGTCCTTCATAGTTAGTTTAGCTTATAAAACATCCAAGGTTGCCCTGGAGAACACACCTAACAGGAAAACTACAGCTTAGGGGCTGCTAGTCTTAGCAAACTCCCTGCTTCTTGAATGTTACCTGCTAGTAGTATAATATTGATACGTCTATATACATTTTTGGAGGACTGGAATTAGTAAGTGAACTTTTGACCCTGTAAGCACAACTACATACATATTCGACACTGTTATTTTCTACTCTAGTCAGGAGAATCTTCTGCAGTAAATTGTCACACTTTCTTATTTGTTACATCAGAGTGATTTTTTTCCAACGTGAGGATTTTTGCATCTAGCTTTCACAAATTTACCTGAACACCACATTTTGGTGAGAAGTCCATCATTGTGTTCAGATCACTTTTCTGCTGCTGTCATTCCAAAGACATGTTAATTTCCCCAGTTAGTTGAAGTTAAAAAATGAATCCAGTTGTTGAAAAATAGTGGATGTGGAAAAACATGTGTTGTGGTGCCTCTGGGCGTGGCTTGTGACCAGGCCTGGCCCCACCAGGCTGGGACTGTCGGTTCCTTTGCTCCCCGTGCGGTGCCGGTTCCTTTCTCCCCCGCGCGGTGTTGGTCCTTTCCCCGCCCCCGCGCGGCAGCTGGGATGGCACAGCCCGGCTGGCAGGGGCCGTCCCAGCCCAGGGTGGCAGGGGCTGTCCCCGCCCAGGGGAACAGCTCATTGGTTCCCATGCCGGGTGCAGACAGCCGACTCACCGGCCGGTGCCACTGTCAATCATTGTGGTCCTCTGCAGTGATTGGCTCTCCCGACTGCCCTCCCCTCACCCTCCGTCTTATAACACGCCCCTGACCTCCATTTTGGCCGCCTTCTCCGCACCATGGTCCAGTAATAAAACCTGCTGGCGATAAGCGGAAAAGAACCCTTTCTCGTCTCTTTATTTCCCTGAATAAATTAAACCGCTGTGTGTGAGCTAAGCCTAGATTCTGCGGGAGTCTCGATGCCCGGCTCGCCTCTGATCGGAGACTAGATAAGGCCTGAGTCGCGTTATCTAGGCAAACGGGACTGATGCAAAAGACTCCGAGTTACTCACGCTTTCTACCCGCGTCAAACATGTACATGGTTTCCCTATGTTCTGAAATCTAAAATGCCGAGAGCTGCCCCGATTTCAAGCTCATGAGTCATCTAAACTCAAGCTGTAGAAATTCCAGGGGGCATGTTGTTAAATAATTCATGAGTAATGTAATTTTACTGTGTATCTCATTAGCAAAATGCTGCAGGAAAGTATTAGGGACAAGAACCTAAAGCAATCCTGGTCCTATCTCTCTACCCCTTCCATCCCCCCCCTAGAATTGTAATATCTAAAGAACTAATTTATAAGTGATAGGATAACAAGCTTGTGTTAAATTACAGCATGAAAATCTCTCTGTCAAGTGATGAGAAAAATTATGAGAATCCTTTCTGCTTCAAGTCCTATACCTGAGTATGCTTTACACAGTCTTCTTTTGCAGAATGTAGGCATGAATATGTATATCCTCTTACTTTAAAATTTTATATGTATAGAGAGGCTGTGAGAGATCTCTTTTGCAAGAAGCTATACCCTGTGACTTCCACAAAAAAAAAAAAGAAAAAAAAGAAAAAATATTACCTCTTGGTCTCAAAGTTATTAAAGCCTTTTTATTAGCTCTAACACTGTGTAATATTTGAGTAAGCAATCAGGTTATGCAAATAATAATCTTCTTTTATCTAGAGGTATGCATCTGTAATTAAGAATGTCAGTCACCTTATCTTGTAAACAGTCTGTTCTCAGTACACAAATATGGGATCTGGTGCAGATGTGTCTGTGTATGCCACAGCACCAATATATCATTTTTGCTGCATCTAAAGCCTGCAATTTCATGCTTAGTACTTGGCATTGTAACCATGGTTATCTCCAGTTGGATGCATAATACAGAGGCTTCAGCAGATGGGTTTTTACTTGGACCTCTGACAATCAAAAACCAGAAACCGCCCAGAATATATATGCATAGAATAAGATAGATATAATAGTATTATTTACTACCTGATACACGAGGTGCTTTTTCCTCAAATTTATTTGCTAACCAAGAGGACTGCTAAGTCATTTGTAAGAGAAATGGACCTCTTTTTCTGTGAGTGTTTTTCCTATGCAAAGAGTAGGAGCCAAAAGACTCATATTTCTCTGAATGTGAGGTTAAAGTGACACATTATCTGTAACCATATATATTTTCAAAGGCTTGGTTACTTTATCTTTAGTTTCACCTTAGAAGAATCTAGCATGTTGTTTCAAAATTTTTAGAATGTCTTAGAAGTACAGCTTTAATATTAGCCTAGAATTTTCTACATTTTGATGGGTCTCCATATGGCAAAGTTTGTTGAGCAGAAAGAATTTACAACAGAATAAATTAAGCAGATGACCACTGCACCTTTTCAAGTTGAAATAAATTACTCAGTTTCTGAGGAGTGTGTGTGATTCCATTTTTTTCTTTCTGAAGAGGACTTATATGCAGTCTTAAAGTTTTGACTTCTTAACTGCATAGAATTTTCTGTAAGCTTAATGTTTTATGTGAAAAGGTGTAATAATTTCAATCCTTATCCTCAAAGAATTTTCTTTCTAATTTACAGAAAATTTGTACAAGCTTAAGTGGGCTGGGTATTTCCATTAGGAGTCACCAGGTACCATGCTGTAGACATTATGTGTTTGCCATGCAGCAGCTAAGAAAATTTCTTGTCAGGAACAGAAAGGAGAAACATCATCCTTCCAAAGCAAAATTGGATTATGCTCTTAAATGACAGTATCTACTGTAAAGAAGAAAGCTGGGGTGAGAATTAGCTCAACCTTTCAAGCAAAACCATTTACTCCATATCTGTTATTTTTATTCGTTTGTTGGAGCCCTGACCTGGTAAATGGAGGTTACTCTGAAAACTGTACTTAGTAACTGCTACTGTTATTCACCATACTCTACACTGACTGAGTGACCTACTGTGGCAACACACTCAGACTTACTGAGACATGTTAGAAACATGTCTCCAGAGTCTAGAGTGAATTCAAGAAGCATTTAAGACCCTTGGCATCAGTCTGCCACTGAATTTTGTGCAGAAGGATGGAGAGTGTGTGTACTTGTCAGCATTCAAAACAGTTGGCAATGTAGCATGCATTTAATCTCTACAGGTCTGAGGAGGCAGCATACAGTGTGGGCAAGAGCCAACTAGGAGCTGCAGCTCTGGAACAGACACAGAAAGGCATTAGACTAGCTGGAGCTGACCCACGTGCAATTACATGAGGCCAAAGAAAGAGTAGGTGTGGTGTCTGAAAGGGAAATGTGTCACTGAGTTAAAAAAGCCAGGATTAAAGAAGTCAAGCAGAGTAATTTTACTGCTTCAGGTTTTTTCTTAAGGTTGACTAGTGAGGGACTGAGTTTGAATTTAATGCAGTGGCAGGAACAACACCTGGAAATGTCAACTACAGAAGACAGAGAGACAGGTTCTCCCACATCTTAGTCAAGTGCAAAAGCCCAGAGGGAAATGGAGAATTCTTTTCAGGTTTGAATACTTTCCTTTTAAATATGGTACGTCTAGCAGATCCAGCCCCACTGTGAATTTCTGTTATTTGTGCTATGTTACAAAACCTAAAGGCTACTTTAACATCAATTCCTTTATGCTGAACAAATAAACTATCAAAAAGCTGGTCCCTAATTCAAGAGCTTACAGACTTAAGATATAACAAGAGATCTCAAAAAATAAGGAGAGAACAACAAGGGGAAAGGGAAGATTTCCACATAGAACACAAAGAAAATCTTCAGGATTCCACAAGGATGACATTTCCATAATTCGGGGAGTAATGGCTTTAAAATGAAAGAGGAGAGATTTAGATTAGGTATTAGGAAGGAATTTGTTACTGTGATGGTGGTAAGGCACAGGGAACAGGTTGCCTAGAAAAGTTGTCATTGTTCCATCCCTGGAAGTATTCAAGGACAGGTTGTGTTTCAAGACCCAGTGTGCTGTTTAGTGTCTGCTTATCCTTATAATATGCAAACTTTGATCTGTTTCACTTTATTTGAGAATTAAAAGATGAAGTATTTTCATTACAAAATTCAGTAGGTTTTGAATTAAGCAAACAATACTACACATTGTGACTGGAGTCCAAAGGTCAATGTGTCTTGGAGCTCAAATTTTGCTGTAGATTAAGGCAACACTTGGTGAAATTTAATATTGAATAAAGCATAGCTGTGGAGTATGCCTTTCTGTTCAAATGCTGAAATCGGTTACACCTTCCTCTTGCATGCAACCTGTCTGCAATGGTAAGAAGGTGTTGACACTTGCAGATGAATTTTGCTTTGAATTTTTGAATTTGTCTGAACTTAAATTTCAAAGCAAAACTCGGAGTGTGTGAGATCAAATAAATCTAAAGCCAAAAGACTGTATGAAATCCTGCAACATGAAATAACTGAGTCCTTGCACAGATTTTCTTACTGTCTAAAAATAGTTTAATCTCATCTCTATTCAGAATCTCCTGTGATAGCAGAAGCAGTGATAAAAAAACAAGAGACATGTGAGAAGCTAAGTCAGAAGCTTGAAAGGAAGGCAAGGCAAAAAAGACACTGTAACTGAGATGTGAACTTTGTCCCTCCTTGAAATGGCATTTAAGTGCAGTGACTGTGGTATTTTCTGTATATGTATTATCACCCTCCTAAAGCTGCGTGTGTGTCCTCTGTGAGTGATTGAGGTGTATGCATTATCCAGGTAACAGACTAGAGTTTTCTTCCTTTAAAAAGAAAACAACAACAACAACAACAACAACAACAAGAGTAAATGTGGTGGAACAAAAACAACAAAAAAAGTGAAGGAGAAATGTTTACTAATTTTAATAATAATAGCAGTCTTCCATAGGCAGTTCGGTACTGAAGCTGTTGCTATTTGAAATAGCTTAATTTCTCTGTGAATCTGAGGCAGTCATCATCAAATTATTTATCTTTTTCTCTGTTGAGTAATCCTTCAGCTGTTGTTATTTACACAGCAGCCTAAATTACTTTTGTTGTCTTGCAAAGGAGAAGACAGGTCATTTGCCAGAAGGGGCTGCAGCCTAACTCCACTATACACCCAGGAAAGAAAATAGAGAGACAATACAGAAAAAAAGAGACTTTTTTGATACAATCCTCATGCATGAAATGCTTCCTTTTTTTTTTGAAGCTGATTTCTTTCATCCTTTTTATTTGTTCTTTGACTACATTCTAGTTGTGCACGGAGTCCTTCATTCATTCTTTTTGCCATTTTGCTCCAGATTTGGCCAATACTTAGGCACTTATTCAACTTTCAGCTGCTGATTATTGTCATGTTTGAACATGGGCTATTTGTATCTATTTGCAGCATCATTATGTTTTTTCAGACATTCATCTTTTTAACTCTTCTATTGCAGCCAGTTGAACTGGTTTCTCAGTAATCAAAAAAAAAGTTTCTAATATTTTCTGGTTAGCACTATTGACTAATTTCCACTTTTGTTTTGACTGACTGATCTCTTCAGTTTACAAAAAACAACCTCTTAATTCATCATCATTTTGCTACGAGTATACTTTAGTGACTAAACATTTTTATGATTATTATGAAATTCATTCTTCTGTTCATTCTTAAGTTCAGACTTCCTGGTGTTTGGCTTGGTGTTTTTTGTTTGTTTGTTTGGTTTTTTTTGGTGGTTTTTTGTTTGTTTATTTGTTTGTTTTTTAATGATAAATAAAATGGCACAAATCATACTCCAAATGAGGTATAAGCCAGATTTTTATTTTACTTAATTTTTCTCTCTGTTGTGTTTTCCATGTCTCCCACTGTGGAGGGCTGCCAGCCACTGGCGCTGGAGCTCTCTGCACTCCCTTGGAGGAAAGATGCCTGAAGGCCAAATCCCCAGAGATAAGAACCCTCATACAGCTCATGGTGACCAGAAGTTACCCCCAACATGCCTTGCTCTTTTTATGGTAATAGTCTGTATCCTGTTGGTTAAACTGATGTCCATCCCACCCCTGCCTTCCCCATATAAACCCCCTGTGAGCACCCCTGATTCCAGGGGAAAAGCCTGGCCTCTGGTTCCTTCACAGGGATGGCTGAATAAAGCTTACCTGTGGAATTCACCACGCAAGGCTCCCTCGTCTCTCTCTGTCCTCGGGCTTGCCCAGGTGGTCTCATTTGAGCTGATCTCACAAAGAGCTGAATCACTACGAGCTGAAACCACTTGTAGCCAAAGCGGCTGCACTCTTTGACACCACCCGCTGTTCCGGAGAAGTTGCAAAGGCCCTTGGAAAGGCTCTTTCCTTGCAGGAAGCTTTCTCTAGGAAGGTCACAACCCCGGTTAGCCCTTGGGCATCCCCCGGCTTGGACATCCCACTTCTGTAACTCAGGGAATGTTTTAGTGTTCTTCTACTCTTACAATTCATCAATGGCTTTACTAACTAGCTGTCAATGATGGAAAAATCTCTTCCAGACAGCAAGAGAGTATATTTTTAGCTCTTGCACACAAAATTCTGTACAGTACAACTGTACATACATAACTACTGGTAACTGTAGGACAAGAAATTCCACATTCATTACTGGTTTGTACATGCAGAGGTGAAATATCTCAGAACTTAGGTCTTCACTTGCAGTGCAGCAAATAAAATGCCTTTTTTGAGGATTCCAAATAACCATTAGAATGCAGGAAATATATATTGAAGACCATACACAACTGTATAATCCCTTGGCAAACATGCTAAACAGATTTTTGTCCCTAGCTACAGAGTCATCTCAGATTCATATATAAAGTGAGGCAATTTAATGTTTACTTATGTTAAAAGCCATGAGAAGTTAAAGCCACAAAACAATCTGATGGACAAAATCTTCAGACAATTTTTTTTTTACTTTTTATATTGAAATTAAGCCAAAGACATTTCCTGTGGAAAAGCAGCAGTCATAACTTAGGATTTATGGTATTAGGACCAGCTGGAAAATTTAGTTAATGTAGCCAGACTTCTAATTGCCCAGCTGATATCTTAGACCTTGATCCTTATTATTATGATAATCCTTTTACTATAACATTAAATCAGTTAATATTTACTTCCCCACACAATTATATTTCTAGTAGATTAAAATGAATTTTCAAGGTTCTGTTAACTGATTTTTGGTTATATCTAAAGAATTCCTGACTGATATTAAATGCAAAAAGCAGCACCAATGAAACCTTAAAGGTACACGATGAAATACTCTTCACTGTTACAGGATGGGGGCGGGGGGGGTCATAACCCAGAGAACTCCAGCTCATCTGATGGGCAGGTCTGTCTTGGGCCAGGCAGTCTGTGGATCTGTGCCACAGCACTGGAGCCTGCAGATCTTGGGATGCTGTGGGGCAGCACTACTGCACTGAGCAATTCACCACTACAGGTCAGTGGTGATAAATGTAATAGTCCCATGCTAATAGCAGCCTGCTGCTCTGGGTCCCAGAAAGTTTATTGCCAAATGGAAATTTGTTTTCCTATTGGTTCTGCTTTAAATAGTTCAGGTTCTACCAAGAGGTTCTCAGTTATTTTGCTAAAACCAAGCACTCTGGAAGGAACTGGGCTGCTATATGGGTATTGTGGTGTTGCTTTCTTTGGAAAGACTCATGTCAAATCTGTATTTCTATCTGTAACCTTAAGCAGATCAAGAACAAGTAGGCAGTCAATCCTGCTCAATCAGATAAAAGAGTAAAAGTAGATATAATACTTAGTTCTGTAAGAATACAGCAAAACCCTGACTTGACCAGTAAGCAATACAGTGCAGTCAGTTGGAGGATGAAAGCTGAATAGTCAGAGCTGAGCAGATTCAACTTGTTTCCCTAATTTAGAATGCTTCAAACATTTAAATTTTGACTTTTTTCTTCATTTCTGGAAGAAGCAAAAAGACAAATGGATTCTGGAAGAGACTACAGCTGAATAGCTCTGTCCCCTTTGTACAGAAAATTCAAAGTTTGGAATCCCTTCACAGGTGGATATTGTGCATTTTACCAAATGTATTAACTAACATAACTAGTTAATAATTACCTTACACTGAAAATTACATGATAATAAAAATTTGAAGCCGTGTGATATATAGAAAAATCCTTCAGACAGTTTTATCTACCATTAGCTTGGATTAACTCTCATATCAGCAGATTAACCTCTGAACCTGTAAAAAGGGCCTAATAAAAGCAAGCAAATATTAGGAGAAAAAAGGTATTTTTGTCTTATATGTGTAAGATTGAAACAATAGAAAATTACCATCACATCTTCCAGACAGAATAGATAAAACCTCTTTCAGGGCTTGAGGACTGAGTTTCCTCCTGGTGACCAGCTTGACCTGTGATTATTCCTAGGTGTCAAGCGTTTGCACATGATGCTCCTTGAAAGTCCCTTCCACCTTGGGATATTTTGATTCTACATGCATGGTAAATGACTGAACCATGTAACTAAATGGGGAAATAGTACTAAGGTTCCCCCCTAACCCACATAACTGATCTGATGGTTTTCATGCAAAACAAATGAAGCAAGCTTAAAAACTGATCTCCAGTGTTTCGAGCCTCAGTGTAGCCAGATAAGACCATATTTTCTTTTCTCAAACTTTCCTGATGAATTGAAAATTTGATAGTTATTTGTTTTTATTTTATTTTTTTTTCTCTTTACCAAACTGCAGTGCTAACTATTAATTAAGGGCACCTATGCATTGATGTAGATACTCTTTACAAAATAAGTGCACGTATTAAATGAGATGTGGGGCAGCAGTGCCAGCACACCATGAACAAAACAAATGATGCAAACTAAGATGCTGAGTGATGTCTTTGCCTATTGTTGACAGCAACAAGGGAAAACCTGGAAATACTTATTAGTAAATAAACAACTTTAGTAGCTTAGAGAAATAAATTAGTTCCAAGATTAATGTGCACTTTTTTCCTGTATTGGACATTGAAAATGAATGCTACATGTAAATCCTATTTATTTGAATCCTCAGAGCCTTTTATAAATGATATAATCAATGCCACAAGGTAACACATTCTCACTAATTCTGATGCTAAGTTCTTATACATCAGAGTGACATACTATTAAATAATTTTCTAGTTGAATATATTTGTGTTTATGTTTTGGATAATAGCAACATTTTCCAGTTCTGCAGTAGTTAGTAAGTTCAGATATTGATGTACAATTTATTGCAAAAAATTGCACTGCTTAATTACATTCTTGTGGGGATGTAGATACCAAAGGATAAAGGTCTTATCTTAGTGTATCTGTTTTCCCACAGGGAAAGCCTGTACTGTTCTCCAGCATATGCACATTCACAGGTGTATTAGAGCTGTGCTCACATTGAGAAAGGCAGTAGCATAAATATTTCAGTAGAAAGATACATTTGTAACAGAAATAATGCTAGTACAACAATTGCATGTGTGCCAGACTCCACTGGCAACAGCTTTTTCCTCATTCCCATGATAACAACATAAATAATCCTGAAATCCTTTGAAACTAATGTGCCATATGAGTGTAATTCTGAAGGACAATCATCTCACTGGCTGAGGATAATCTGCAACAAGGTGATTGGGGCAAATGGCTGCATTAACATCAGTGCAAGGAAATGCTGTGGATAGAAATGGATGTATCATTCCTGGTCCTGATTATGATGTCACTCAGACATATACTAACTTTCAGTATCAGTGGACTATTTCAAAGGTTATCGAAACTTCATTATGAACGTAAGTGTTCTGCTGAATCCATAATCTCTTTTAGAAGGCGTATTTGTGAAGACTTCCAACTTTTTACTTGTGCTCTACTTCTTGTTCTGAACATCCAGGTAAATGGTCTAGAGTATATTGACTCTATTTTAGTAATGGGGAAATGAATTATAGAGATACCTTCCAACATGTTTTTACTATTTTATATATTTTTATTCATTACTTCTTATACTTTTATTTACAAAGAAAAAAAAATCCCAGTCTTTTCAATCCTCTTCTAGAGAAGTTGTTTATACATTTTTGTGCTAATTACTATAATTGCTCTCTAAGTCCAGTTTTATTTCACATTATTCCATCTACTTGGACAGTATAAGAGCAAGGTATTTCAGATACTGCAACTCTGAAATGAATACTGGTACTGTGACTTTGCCTGCAATGTTTTCTGTTCTACTCCATTTGCCCAAGAACTCATCTTTTTGGAATGTGATTTCCTATTAAATGGACATCTCCAGTGGTCTAGAAACTGAGTCCATCTTATCCTAAACTGCTTTTGTAAATCTAAAACAGTAAGTGCAATAGTAATTAAACTTTCCAATTGTTGAGAGTGTCTATATCTCTGGAAAACACTATTCTGAGAAGATTCCTTGAACTTGAAAGGATGGCAGAGAGGTTGGTTATGACAATTGCATATCATCATCTAAGGTACATTAGCCATAGACTGTACTTACGCTTAGCAGCAATTTCAGCTAATTACACTTGCAGTAGGCAAAATATTCCACCATGGTCAAAGACCTTGCTGACACACACATCTCCTCATGAAGGTGTCAGGGATTGACTTGGGACTGAATGAATGTAACTTCTGTGTCATCCCAGGGATCCTTTGAATTTATGCTGAGACAGCAAATGCTTTACATATTCTATTGTCTAATTCTTTTGTATTTTGTTCCATGAGTTACTTCCTCAGAGAATAAATAAAGGCAGAAATCTAACTCCAAATTTTCCTTAGTATTTGAATCATTAGGTCATACTGTTTAGAAATGCCATGGGAAACTTCTATACAAGGCTCAGAAGTTTCCTCACAAGTCTCCTCTATAGTATGTTTGGCTAAAATGTGTGACATAGGTGGATATAGGTTAAATGCTACAATCTTGACTAATTCAAAATTAAGCAAAATGGATTCTTGTCCTTGGATAAATGCAGAGAGATAGAAAACTTGAAATATGAGGCCCAACTTGGGTTTGGTGGCAATATTAGTGAACAACGATCTGTACATGATAGATGCTTTGGTTGTTACAGAATATGTCTAAGAAATGATTACATCAGTTTCTTACCTAAGGCAGATACTTTCAACAGAGATGGAACTCCATGGAAGCAAATCTAACAGTTTCTAAGTATATCACTGGAATTTAGGTCACACCTTGTAAGAAAACCAAATATTCAACAAGAAAAGGAATAAATGATAGTTCACTAACTTCTTAATTTGAAAATCCTGAAGTCATGGAGTTGTTATCCAGATAACATACAATTAAAACATGCCAAATTCCTGAAAAAAAAAATCTTTTTCATAGTTGCTATGCCAGATCTGGAACTGAAAGTTGACTGAAAATGTAAGAATGTTGATATTTATTAAGGAAAACAGCAATTCAACTTTACTAAGTGAAGTCGTACTTAGTGCATGTAGGACACATCCTGAAGGACTTCCCATTCCAGTGGTATTACCTCCCTGCACAGAGTCCTTGATAAACACTTGAAGGGCTGAAACAGATTTTCAAGTATCAGAGAGTAAAGGTGGGTAAGATGAGATCATATGAGGTTTGCCTGGTTACAGCTCTGGCAGAGCAGCACACACATTGCAGCTGTTGAGGTGTAAAGAATCTTACCTGGCCTCATTTGAGAACAGAGTTGACTTTACTTTTGTTTTGTTTAGCAGTGCACGTATTATATTGAAAGGTAGAGTGGCGTGGTTCACAAAGGAACAAATAAAGGAGAACAAAGCTGAAAGAATTTGGGGGTTGGTGTTTGGATATAGATTTCAGTGGAGTTAGGGAAGATTGAAGACCTGGGGATGTGGACATTAGTGATGGTGGGAAGACAGCATTCCCTTTCCAATGACAGCTGTTACATAGAAATACTCTCTTCATGGAGGTCTGATTGCTGGGAATGGGAAGAGAGAGGGAGTTTCTGAAGAAGTTGGTAATGAGATTGGGAATCTTAAATTTAGAAATTAGAATCTTAAATCCTGTAAAGCAACAACCGGACTTCCTAAGGCTTTTCCTTAGTGGGAAAATGGCATTGTAGATAAACCATGGCAAGGGGGCAGAAGATTAGGGATAGGCCTTCAAGTGGAAGCAACTAAGGAAGGATTTGTGAGAAGTTTTTTCAAATAATTTATGATTCTAGTGTCCCAGGTTAGCAAAATCTGATTAAACTGCAAATCTATCACTATGTATCTCCCCATGTATCTGGAAATTTCTTATGTTTTCCCTTGCTGTCTCCTGTGAGTTTACAACTGCAGACACATTTAAGGAAAATTGGAGAATATTAACTCCTTTATGTCTTTAGACCTGTAAAAATCTTTTCTTACAGCCATTAGCTTTTCAGTTTGTCTCCTTTTGTATATTTTTCCTTCCTCCCTGTATTATAATTTCCCCCTGAAGGTTTTCTTATTTTTTACTGCTTTGCTGTGATCTTACAAATCTGATTGTTCTTTATTTTCTATGTTTCTGCTCTGGCAATAACATATTTTTTCCTGATGTGATGTGCATCAATGTTTCTATTTTTTTTTTTTCTCTCTGGTGTTAGTCCTTCTTTGGTAAATGGGTTGTAAATGAACCTATAATTTTTATTTCAGATGCCAGGAGTGAGTTGACAAAGAACACTTTCTGCATACCCTACTGCTCTGCCTGGAAGCTAAAGAAAAAAAGAATCTTTTTGTACACCACATGAAGCAGGTGAAAACTTTGTGAAAATGATGTTGTTTAATACTTTCCTGTGGCATAGGTTAGCTCCCACATGGGTATGCCGGTTGAATTATAGATTTTCTATTAGAGTGATATGCTTCAGAATGACTTTGGGGCTGATGATACTTTAGAAAGTGTGCAGTTTGTCACTGAATTTATTAGCAATCCATGCAACAGTCCTAGGCTGGTTGCTGCATATCACAAAATACAGAGAGGCAGGCCATAGTCTGTTTGAAAACTGCTTATTTCTAAGATGCAGGCATTTAAAAGAGCAGTAAAGGGCATATTATTATGCAGACTTTCAGGCATGTTAAGTCTATTTGGAGAAATATGATACAGATATATTGTTAGCAATCCACAAAGAGCCTATAGTCAAGGCATGTGCTAAACAATGTGTATTTTACAATATGAAAATAAAAATTGATTCTGTGAATGCTTAGAAGTAATGTATGGAGTCTAGGAGGAAGACTTGCTAAGCTGAATTTTAAAAAATGAAGAAATTTTTGCACCCATTTTGGACTTTGGGAGGCAAAGTCATTACTATACCTTCCAGATATCTGACAGGAAAGTGGAATTTCTCACTTAGTTCAGGAAGAGTTACATATGTTTACTTCCTGAAATAGAAGAAGAAGAAACATTTTACCTATGGGCATCTCATTCATTCTTGCTAGTTTTTGTCAACATCAGAAAATATATTGTCAAAAATGTCAGTGTGGAAGGTATTTCATTTTCCCCCACCATACTGCTGACTTTATGTGTGTTCAATTGAAAGATAAATCTAAATTCTTTATAAAGCAGAAGAAAGCTCAGCTACTGGGGTTTTTTTTGGGTTTTTTTTTTTTTTTTTGGTTTTAAGTTAAAAATATGTTGGTTGGTTTTTTTGTTTTTTTTTTTTTTAAGGTTTTCATTGTGAGACCCTCATTCCCTGAGGGAATGGCCTGAAGTTGTGTCAGGAGGGGTTTCGGTTGGATATTAGAAAGACGTTCTTCCCCCAGAGAGTGGTTGAGCACTGGAACTCTTCTCTTTCCCAGGAAAGTGGTCACAGCACTGAGCCTGAGAGTTCAAGAAACATTTGGACAATGTTCTCAGGCACATGATGTGATTCTTGGGGTGTCCTGTGAGGAGCCAGGAGTTTGACTGTGATGGTCTCAGAGGGTCCCTTCCAATTCAGAATATTCTGTGATTCTGTGATAATCAAAATTACAGAAAAGGGTAAATGAATTAAATAAATTCTCAACAACTATAGCTTTGAAAATATTATCAGTAAAAATATGGAGGTGTTTCATATGTTTTTTATATTCATATAAAAAAAACTTTATATACTGATTAGATACTTTCTCACTGACTTGGCCAATTTTCTGAAATAAAACCTAGAGTAGGAGGGTAATACTTAGCATAAATAAAATTTATATTTAAGGTGAAAGAAAGTGAGAACAGCTCTTAAATCACAAAAACAAAAACAAAGAAAATGAGATTGAGAGCTGAGCAAAACCCAAATGAGCTAGGTAATCAAAAGACAACATAACTTCACAGATTTCATAGTGACTCAGAAGCTGAATGCCTCATAACCTATAAGCAGAGGAATGTGGGAGTGAGAAAAGTCCCTTCCCTCCTTTATTCCACTACAAAAACCTGCTTGGATTACATAAAAAATAATTAATTAATTTATTACTTAGTAAAAATACTTAGCCCCACTACTTAAACAAAAACCAATTGAACAAAAAATTTATCTGATGAAAACAAATACTGCCTACTTAACAACAAATGGAATAAAAGCAAATGAAATCTTGAACTGAGCAGGAGAGTCACTGCCTCAGACCTGCTTCTTGAGGTGGGGTTTGGATTATGCCTGTTTCCTGGAAAAGAATCCATAGCTGACTTGACTTGAAAGTGTCAGCCCATATCTGGAATGGTTTCTGACACTTTGAAATGGCTATCATGGAATATCATAAGCAAGGGGTTTTTTGCTGTCAAAATCCACACTGGGAAAATATGTGCCTTATAGCTTCTACTGCTTCATAAAAAGAAGAACCTGAATGGGGATGTAATTAAATGTTTGGCATCTCAAACGTTATGTACAATGTCAGTCTGAGCAGGTAAATCAGCTCAGCATCAATAACAGTGTAGAGGGCATGCAATACAAAAATATACACAAAAAAAATCAAAACAAGAAGCACATCCTTTTGCAAGCACTGAATAATCAGCCAAACGGACTCTACAAGGACAGGTTACTGACGCAAAACTAAAGCAACCATAAAGCATATACACCCCCCAGAAAACCAACAGAATGCAGATTAGAGTTATTGCTTCTTCTTTCCTATTCCCAAACTTCCTAGGAATTACTACTTCATAAAACAGTTCTTCAGCTCTTTCCACATGATTAAATTTTGGTTATCTCAGTGCAGCAGGATAATTGTATGCAGATCTGCAAGAATTTAACATTGTTATCTCCTTTTAAATCTTTAATACACTTAGCTTGCTTTCCTTTAAAAAAGACAAACAAAGAAAGTAATGAAACTGTTTAGTTAGGTCTTCATATTTGAAATGTGTTATTGCTTGCTTTGGTAACAGAAATTAAAAGTTTTGCTGGAAGGTTTGACAGATTACCAAAATGAAGCCCCCCAATGGGTTTTAAAAGCTTCTGTAGAGCTGAAAAATCCAATTAAAACTTTGTGATACCATTTGTTTATACAATTTATATGACAGTATCAAAGCGTTGGATCTGGTCTTTCTATTATAAGCTTTAAGCTTACAGAAATGGCTATTTAATATATTTTCTTCATAAATCTGTCTGATCTGCTGCCTTGCTTTGTACATTACCCAAGAGAGGAACAGGAAGTCAGGACATGAACTCCACATTTCAACGTATCAGTCCAGGGACAATAATTGCTTCCATGTAGTTCCAATGAAATTAATGTTGGACTTCAGGTATTCCACTCAAATATACCCAGATATTCATCCCTTTCCACATATCCAGCTTCCTCTTCTTTCTAGTACATCAAAAAGGAAAGGTAACAAGGAATCCATCATGAGCTGCAACATCCTCTAAGATGTGATTCCACATCTCATTCCCTTCTTCAAGTCAAGAAGACATAGATGAGACACCAACTCCTTTGGCATCATGTATTTAGGAACCTTATTCAACTAACAGAGAGAGGTAGGTGTCTCATTCACTCACATGCAGATATGATTGAGAGAGCATCTACTTTAGAAACTCAGAGGAAAAAACTCCTCACACAAGTTAGGATGCTGAGCTGAACCCACAGATATGCCCTGTCTTGTGAAGAGAAGTCAAGACAAGTCAAGTAAGAAGATGCTTACATTTACCTGCAGGATCTATTGCTTTAAGTAAAATTTCATATTGTCACAGCTGGGCAAGCTTTGAGGTGACGTTTCCTTGCAGTTTGATATTGGGTACAAGATCAAGAGAAAGAAACTTCATCTTTTCCTTCTTAAGATCTGTACAACTGGCTACTGATTGGAAATGATCCCTACCAGATGATGTTCTGGGTCCATTTGACTTCTCAATCTGTTGATCTCAGTCTTCTGATCTGCTCCTTTTTCCAAGACAGCAAAATCTGCAATAACTTGTTAAATTCAATTTTTAAAATAATTGACTATTGATGTCAAAACATTTTCCCAAGTTTTGTATTTTTTAGCAAACATTCTATAGCTTTAAGAATTATTTACTGGGAAAGCTACTGTACTTTCTTTTCAGGTATATTTCTCTTCTTACCTTGTCTTGTGCATTGCTACTCTTCAAAATCCTACTTCCCTGTACATAGAATCACAAATAGTTGTGTGGTCTCAATGACAAAGTGTTTGGAAGATAGCAATATGTTTATAAAGTAAAATGTTAACGCTTGGAGAATAGTTTTCTGATTTATCAACCTGAAGATGAAGATTGCTGCTTGAATCATGAAGCTCTACAAAAACATGAAATACAATCCCCCAAACATTTACAGATATTCAAACACATGCACACAGAGCAAGCATGGATTTCAAATTCACAATTCCCTTAGTCTTTTGAACATTATTTTGACCAATAAAATAGCTCACTTAACAGAGATTGACGCTTACTGCCATCTCTAAGACATATTTTATCCAAGAGAACCTTTGAAGTGTATTCATTGAGAAAATTTTTTTAAACCTGTCACCTGCTTTAAATCTCACAAGTTTTTTGAATTACATGAACACAATAATTATCTCAGTCCTCAGCCACAGTCTGTTTCCACTTTCAAAAGACCTTCTGATGGTACATTTGTATTGCAGCTATAGTCTTCAGCTGTTTTGAGATTTTATATAACCATGCTATCACTGCTGTTGCAGAGCACATTTTTCCTGACATGGTGGATGATGATCCATGGTAAAAAAATAATTAATTTTGCAGAGCTAATTGATTGAACTCAAATATTCTATGAGCTAAACTATTACCCTGATCTCAGTTTTACTGGAGCAGTGCAGTCCTACATGGCAGGACTCTAAAACATGGTGAAAAGACATTTTATTAGGAAAGGTATCAGCTGCTCGTGGACAACACTAGAGGTTCAGAGGTTTTCTATCATTCTATCATTTCTATGATGCATTTTCTTATGATGGGGAAGTGATATATCATATTATTAAAAATCCATATTAAAGAAAAGAATATGGACTTCCAGAAAAAGAATCAGCCGAAGATGCTATATGAAGGTAATCTCTAGGTCTGTGCACAGATGCTCTACCAAGTGAAGCCAACTCCCTCATGAGAGGCATGGAACTGCCTCCTGTGTGTTTTTAACTTCCATACATTCATTTTTCATCACAGCTGAAAATACTGCAAGTCTTGGGTGATGTAAAGATCACTAATCAGAAGTGGGAAATGAAAAATGTTTATAATTGTAGCCAGAGTAGGAACAAATTTTGGAATATACTTATTTATTTTCAGATAGGATTCAGTTGGTTAGAATGGCAGAAAATATCAGTAATTATCTATACTCTGTGATCATAACTATTCAAATTAAATGGCTTATGATCTGTGCATAATCTAGAAAGCAACTAATCTTCACATTCTTGCAGGCAATATGTACACATTTTGCAATATGACATTCTTGTACTGCACAATAACCAGAGGGAGATATTTTTTCCATTCCTGTGTATTCCTAGAAATGAGGAAAGGCGGACACTAAAGTAAATAATTTTCTGGCTGGTTTCACTCAAAAGCTCCTGTGGAATCTGCTGATAGCTTGAAAAGAATTTAATAAAAAGTTGGAAAAAGAGAGATTGAATAGGATAAGTGATAAGAACCAAGGTGACGAGAAACGCTGAAAGATCGATCTAGTGAAATACACCGAGGTTCAACAAAATCTCTTGAATTAGACCTCTCTCAAACCACTTCAGCTGAATGTGGACCTTGGAGTGCAATTTGCAGTGGTACCAAATTGATAGAAATTGTTTTTCTATAAAGCACCTTGGTGTGTTAACTTTGATTAATCAGAGGCAATTATCACAGCTAATGGAGCATAGCTACAAACAGAGAAACTGCAGTCACAGTAAAGTTCACCGGCCTCTTGCACCTAGACATATGAAGTTCCACAGAAATGTGCTCCGTAGGCAGGCCAATTTGTGCATACTATTGTAAGTATATTTTCTATAGCACCACAGCCATTGTGTTTGCTTCAGTACTAGATGAGCTCTGTCACAAACACCTCTGAACTTTGGAATTTGGAAATAACTTGACTGTCAAGAATTGCAACAGGCTGCCCAGGGAAGTGGTTGACTCACCATCCTTGAAAGCATTTTAAAGATATGTAAATGTGATGCTCAGTGGCATAATTTACTGGTGGACTTGGCAGTGTCAGGTTAACTATTGGATTTGATGATCTTAGGGGTCTTATCCAACCTTAGCAGTTCTGTGATTCTGTGATTGTATGCCTAGTTTCCTATAAACATTCAAGCAACAAGACGTATATGTTTCATAGTGCACTTGGACCATTGCTAGAGTCCTTATCCAATTCATAGTCTTGGGGTAGGTCAGTGCAAACTGAATTAAAAATTAAATCTTTTAGATGGAATTGTTGATGGTGTTCCAGGGGCCAGACTTCAGCGAACTGTTTCATCCTTTTGATTATTTTGCTGTTTTAAAATATTTCATGATAAATATTACCTGGTATGGAGAAGCAGGTTGAATTCATAGTCTCTACTGAGTTTACTTGCAATGGACTTCAGTTTTTGCTTCCCCATCTTGGGGGGGAAATTACCATGTCAGCTAACACCATCATGGAACTGTGGTTCATGGAATCAAGGTCCTTACCTCCTGTGCTAAACTTAGAGATGTTTGCAATTGAAATGAACTCATTGACAATCTCTATAAATATAGCAAGTTATGGTTGCAGCAAGTCAGTAGATTTATTCAGCCAGCTCTGCAATGGGAGTTGTGATATCTGACAAAACAGTCAGTGGTCAAATGGAGGCAGCAAATTTTTATAGCTCCTTGCTTGGTCTGATTGTGAGCCAGACTCTACATTAGCTGTTTCAAGGCCAAAAGGGTGACCTGAATTCTTATTGCCTGTGTTCAAAAGAACTATTACATCACTTGAAATGTAGGCTGACAAAGTTCCCCTGAGCTGTGCTTGCAACAACTTTCTGCATGTTCAAAATCAGCCACAGAAATGCAAGACATAATGTAATCACTGTTTTTTGGAAGTATTATTGTCTGTATTTCATCTTTTCCCAGGTCACATCATAAACATTTAATTTCATGGGCAGTAGCAATGAAATTTCATTACAGAATTTTACCATATATTACAGCTAAATGCTCCAAAAACAAATAAAGAGTAACTGTTCCCTTATAAAAGCTGTCACAGCAGCTCACCTTGAAGGCCCATTTCTTTCTTTTGCTAAGTGCTGCTGGAAATAATCCAAATATGCTGGAAATTATGCTTTCAATTTTGCAGTGAGGAAATGGGAACATGGAATATAGCTCAGAAAATACTTTTCAGAGCTGCAAAACTGATCTCTGGTTTACATGGCTGTCACAGTACCATCCAGAATCCCAGGAGAGGAGGCTGTGTACCCTGTGCTCATCATGTAGTGGTCTGAGGTTCTTGACATGGTGACACAATTACAGCAGCTACTTAGAGGAAATACTTATCCTGGAGTGTGAACTTGAAACTCTGACTATGAGCATCAAGGCAAGTTGCTGTCCACCATAGGGACCCAACCCTGGTCAACGCTGAGAACTTGTTTAAGAGCAACCAGTGTAACATGGTGATGCGACTCCTTGACTTTTGCTTTCTAGAAATGGGGAAAGGGAAGGGGAGGGAATAACTTCACTCCCTCTCATTCCCCTCAGTGCTTCATCTCTAAAATTGGGAGCTGGACTTAGATTACGGACTGCAATGCTATTGCCTGTGGTACCATCCTTCCACTTGTCCAGCAGCAGGCCATAAACCAGTCCTGTCCTCTATGGAGAAGGTTTAATGAGAAAACAAAAGCCTCATATATTCCAGGTGTGCTAAGGCAAACAATGAGAGAGGGATATTAAGGTAAAATGAGTAGGACAATTTTTGTTCTGATTTTTTTTCCATATGGTGATATTGCTCTAAAACTAATCTCTACTGTTTTATGAATTGTACATATTTGTGGCAGTGATAGCCAAGAGAATAACTGTTACCATAAACTGTGCAAAATGAAGCAACACGAAGCAACTACTGAGCAGAAAGATGCAGAGGTTTCACTTCTTATTGAAAGGTATTGCCATTTCTGTAGAAAATTGATTCCTTCAACAGCCAAATCTACAAAATTGCATTAGGAAGACAGAAAAAAAATTTCTCCTTTAAAAGCAAAAGCAGCAAAATGTCGTTATTTTGTCAGGTTTGCAAGTTTCATTTTTCTTAAAAAAACCCAGTTGTAAATGAGTATATTTTTAAATTGCAGAGCAGGCAAAAGTCAGTAAAGTTTGGGATCAAAAAAACCCTGGGGTCTAGCTCAGCCTGCCATATTAGCTATGGCTTAGCAATGTGCATTATGCAAATACAGCAAAGAACCTTTTAAAACCTGATTAAAAACCTGACCTACAGATTAAGTAGGGCCATCTTAATATTGTGCATTAAAGGAATGTCCTGTGTTGGGGACTAAGATAGCAAGGAATAGGAGAAAATACTCTGTGTTTAATTTTCCAATGCTAGTTCCAAAAATAAATGGATTTGTGGAAAAAAATAAAGAAAAATGAAATTCAGAACTGATGACCTGTACAGTTTTTGCTTTAAAGAACAATTGTCCCTTATCTGCAGTTCTCTAAGTAGCAGATAAAGATATTAAGCAAAATGTTAATGACAAATGACAAATTAGAATTTTTTTCTTCTTCTTCCTTCTTTAAACCAAGCTTTTATCTGTAAGGAAGCTTTAACATTTCTTTCTAGACAGGGAGACAAAACATTTTCTATTTTTTTAAAGTATTCCATTTCATTCCATTCATCTTCTACAAGAGGGAAGTACGTTTATAGTATGGCGAGCTAAGAAAATGCAGATAACATGAAAATAAAGGTGCTCAGTATTATAAGACCATTTTTACATGTAGTTTTTCCACTTTAGAAAGCTTCTTGCTGCTGTTGTATCGCTCCCTTCGTGTTGTAGGATGAGAATTGGTTGGGATGGAGCGCTGCTTGCAGATCAAGTTGTTGGGATAGATGGCATAATTTAATTTGATAGTACAAGCTTTCAGATCTGTAACTAGGCTGCAGACATAAACAGTTGATCAAATTAAAATGCCTTCTTGGACAATAAGGAAACAAAGAAACTAGCTTTGTCTTATTATATTTAAAACATCCTTTTACTAAAAGAAAAAAAAGCAACAGAAAAAAGGAAAGATAGGAAAAGGGAGGTACTCTTGAGAAGGGAATTTTCTTGTCATAAAAATTTTGTCAGCTAATAGAAGAACAGGTCAGTTGAAGCCACTCTTTAAAAATCCATGTGACACTGGTTACAGAGTGAAAATGGATAAGCAATTTACACAGTGTAATTTAGTTTTTGAACATTAGTTTTACATTGAGGTAGTATCCATGATCAGACTGCAAATACTTTGGTTAGAGTTACTGCATTTGTGGATAGATCTTTTATAAGCTGATCACAAATAATCCTGCCACAGGTATATGTGTCTCCTTGCTTTGAAATAGGATCTTTAATGTTTGTTTTGCATCACAACTTTTGAATATCTTGACTAAGTTTAATCCAGAAAAAAAAAAAAAAAAGGCTGCAAGCCAAAAGGATCTAAATTCTCTGAGTTAAATCTGTTTAGGAGTGGTACTGCACACAAGAGATTAGATTTCTGCTAAGTCTATATCCTTTTTCCTGTTCTGATCCCCCTTAACTTTGTCCTCTGTGATACCATTAGCAAAACTGTAACCCAAAACAATTTTGGTTTTATTCGCTTCTGGAGTTTTAGTCAAGTATCTCTAACAGTTATTGTACTCACAGCACATGCAATTCACACAGCTCAAATTAAAGTGCAGATCCTTGTTCTGAATTTGTTGTAGGAAATTCTGAGGAAATGAGTCCAAGAAACATCTTGCAGGTGATGAAACATCTGTGGTGTGTTTTAAAGGCTTGCAAGATTAAGAAAAATTTACAGAATGAGACTCCAAATACAAGACTTTGCAAAGTGACTAAGACAAATTTGAGTATTGATAACAAAGTAACCCACTGAATATCCACTGTCAGGCACTGACAGCTAATGCATGTTCAATATGGGGTGAGTACTGCCAGTGCCATCAGACTGTCTCCATAATGTCATTGCTCATAATATTATATGCTGTCATTTTGGTCTGAGGCATGAACAAAGGCTTTGTTCTGTGTAAAATAAATATTCCCTATGCTTTTTGTCTTCAGAATAACAGGAGACACAGGTCAAAATAAGGATGGTCTAAGTGAAAGCTGAAATAAATTTTCTATCGTTTCATTTTGCTAAGCTGCAAGATAAATAATGATTAGCCAACCCGTGTGTGGTCACCCTCTTGTTCCTGCTGCTAATGATCATACTTGTGGCACTAAACAAAGTATATAGCCAGTAATATATCAGCCCAGCAAACAAATATGAATCAGTGAATCAGCTGAAAATTCTGTCTGAAACGCCCTTCCTCCACAAAGTCAGCAGAGCATAACACATTCAAAATAAAGGTCAGTGCAACCCCAATCTGAACATCATTAGTCATCTTTGATTGAGTTTGACTCTGTGTCCCATTTATCAGTGTTAGCCACTAAATGATCTCTGTATTTCCAAACTGCTTCTAATTTGTTCCACTGAGGTCCTTAAAAAGGAAGATAATAATTTCTCCCTTTGTTCACCATCTTTTGCTTCCTCCAAATAGTGTCCAAATTTGCTTTTTAGCTTTCCAGAAGCAGAGAGAATTTATTTAGCATTACTACTGCTGCTACTATGACTAATTGTTATTATTTTTACTATTACCACTATTTCTGAATTTTTAAATTACTCTCAGATACATCACAACTGTGATGTGGAAAATTACAGGGAATCTGCAAGGCCACTTCTCCCAAATATTAGGGTTTTTAAAACTAAAACCATTAGGAAAGGCTAAAATTGGGAGGTTTAAAAAGGTTTTATTTCCATTTTTCTGGCAGACAGCTAAGGAAAATGGGACTGAACATGTACAGTATGTGCTTTCAGCTTAAGTGCCAGTAAACTTGATAAAAAGGGTAAGAGTAGGAAATGGCGTGAGCTGAAGAGAAAGCAAAAGACAATAAAGGTAAATAGATTTGGTAGGAAGCCCACTTCCTTTTGCTAATTCACAGAAAATGGAAGCTACCTTTAGGTAAAGATCTTTCTTGAGTGGATCACAGGGCACATAGGTATTCACTGTTGTCCAGTTTGTTGGATTAAATATTCATAGCACAGCTAAGGGCAAGATTTTCCTCTGGTTTAATCAATGGGAATATTGCCGTTGTCTCCAATAGGAGGCTTATGGCATGGTTTGCCCAAATGAATACAATGTATATTCCTCTATGCAACATGAATATTCAAATACTTCAAGCCCACTTGCAGCTCTGTTTTCCATCTATTTGATGATTCAATTGCCTACACATTGTTATCTAGTGACATTTGAAAATCTGTATGGTATCTTAGGCAATCAAACAAAGCTCAAACTTGTGTCACAGGACTTAATTGGAGCAGTGCCTCCTGGACTGGCAACAGCTGGCCAGGTTGTTTGCCCTAGGGTGGCTCAAATGACACTGGATAACTAAATGTAGGCAAATGTTTCACCTCAGATTTTCTGACCACAGACTTCCAGTCTTCTTCTGCTAAGGTGGCTTGCTGATTAAGTCACAAAAATTAGTGAGGAGTTAATTTTGTTCACACAGAAATTTGCAAGCCAGAGTACTGCTCTAAACATCTCCTTTTATCACCATTATTAGCTCTTCTAAAGCAAACAGACTTTAAAGCTGATGAGTCTATCTCTGTTAGTGTTAAATGACGAAGTGTTTGAACCATGGTATGGTGTAAAGCCAGAAGGGAAACACTTGCCCTCTTGACATTTATTCTCGAACTCAAATTACCTTTCCTTTCTCTTGTAGAGCCCACATACTGGTGATTCAGTTATGAAAGCATTTTGGCAGTAGTGTGAGAGCTCTTTGATGTCTGTCAGTAGCAATAAGGATATATCCTTTGCTGGTGAAACTTGACATATGCCCAGTGAAATCACCTAGTACATCAGCTCATCACTTTTACCCTTGAACTGGAAGAAACAGAAAAAGAAAGAATCTTTGCTTTTAGTGGGTAGCTGAAGCAGATAATATCCTTGGAAATGAAATATAAAATTCTGATTTTGTACTTCTGGGAATTCTGTTTTCTCCTTACCAGCTCAGCTTAAAGGAAAGAGCAGGTTGATAAGCATCACTTTGCATAGTTTCATAAGGTCAACCGCAGTTAAAACGTGAAATCATTTATTACCACAGAGTTAGTGTGAGTCTTTCTTCTCACCTGAATTATTATGTGGTTTGACAGTTAAAGACAGGTTTGTTGTTAAGTCTGAAATTCATGGTTGAATAAAGATTGAATATAAAGATGGAACACGTTTTCAAGCATGTATCAAAGCAAACCTTTGAATCCTTACTCTGTGCTCTCAGATTCCTAACTAAGGTTAGGAGCTGGAAAGAATACAGAGGGGTAGAGTGATTGACTTATAGGGATTTGTTCAAGGAGCTGAATGTTGATAACTCGGCCTGACGACTTAACAGGATAAAGTAATAGTTTTCAAGTATTTGGACAGGATAACCATGAAAATATGCAAGGAATTATTAAGGCTGAGAAAAAGGATATCAAACTCATCATGCTGGACAGGAAGAAATAGCACTGCTTCCAGAGCATTTTGTACACAAACACCTTTATAAAGCTTAAACAGTTACAGAAAATTGCAGAATTATTTAAGGTCATTCAACACAAGTTTTTGTTTCTGGCTTTTTTTTTCTCTTTTTTTTTTTTTTTGAGAATCAGAGCCGAAGCAATGGAAAGAAAGTAGACAAAATAATTCCCATAAATATTTTCCAAATTTAAGGTCTATTGTTCTGAGCAACAATCTTTACAGGGAAAGAGTATGAATCCCAGCAGTGAAGGATATATTACAGAAAGCAATCTTGTGCTGCCATTGGCATTGACTGTGTGATTTAATGTAGGGCTTATTTCTCCCTCTCCCTACCCCATCTCAAATATCTATTATTTTAAATTCAACAAGAACTACCTTACAGAATTAACGCAATTTACCTTGCAAAAAGAGAAACTTTGAGCAAGACTATAAATATACCCCAGTTTTTATGACATCAAGCTGTCTTGATTTACTGCAGTGTCTCTGCAAACCTATGAAGTAGTGCTTGTAATTCAAGGCTGCTCATGGTAATACATAACAAACATTTTACTTTTCAGTCTTCAGTGTGTGTGAAATGATTAATTAAGAAGAACCTAAAATGAATCCTGTAATTTTTAAATATATATTTAGTTATTTTTGTTAAGCCTGACTTAAGTCCTATAGGATCCCGTCTCAGGGTTACTTCAAGAATTTTCCTAAGGGCTAATTTGTCTGCATGGGTACTAAAGCTTAATGTTCTTGTCCAGTTTCAATGTAGTTCCTGGGACTAGCCAGATATATGACAATTTTTAAGAAACAAACATTTTGCAGTTTTCTTTATAATGAACCTGTGACAGTTGTATTGTGGTCTAGATAACTTGTTGCAATATAAATACATGCTTTAGACTGTAACATTTGGCCATAGATTATTTATTTGTTGATATGAAAATATGACAAATTAGTGCAGGGTATTATTGATAACAATATTGGTTGTTTGAATCTATCAGAGCATTTGAAAACTTGGAATTGAAAATCTTGGCTAATACTGCTCTCCAATATAACTCTGATGATCTCAGTATGGTGATCTCAGTAGAGTGAAGCATATTTTGATTTACATCATTCCATATTTCTCACCTGATTTACATCTGTAAAAATGCACCTACTTTGGGGGAACTGTGCTGGAATAACTAAAGAAAAAGATGTGACTAGCATTTCTCATAAAAAGGAATAAATGACCAACGGTTCATAATAATGTTAAATGGACACTTGAATATTCTCTGTTGTATTGTTATATGAAGATTGTGGAATTCATTCTGACTCTAGTTGACATTAGTTTTTGCTTTTTTAATAATACAGGTCATTTCAATATCTCAGCTTCAGGCATGAGACTAATCTTTACTTATTTGGAGAAATCATTTCATTACATACTTTTAGGTCTGCCATTTGCATGATATAATAGTTTTAATTTCTAAATTAAGAAATTGTTTGGCTTTAAATATCTGATACAACATAGCTATAAGGAAATCTCCTTTGCCTGAGACATGAGTTAATCCTATAAGACTGCAAAGCTTAGTCTGATAAGAGACTAAGAATTCTTATATCAGCATCTGTGACTAGTGTTTTACAGAATGGTTTGTTACTTGGGAAACTCCATTCCAGCTGCAGACATTTTTATTTGTAAAATCATAGGACCCATGGAACAATTTAGAATGGAATGGGCCTTTAAAGGTCATCTAATCTAACCCCTTTGTTGTGGACAGGGACACCTTTCACTTCATCATGTTGCTCAAAACACTGTCCAAAGTGATCTTGAACACTTCTAGATATGAGGCATCCACAACTTATTAGGAAGTTTGTACCTTTGTCTCGCCATGCCTATAATAAAATAATTCATCTTTATAGCTAATCTAAACCTACTCTCTTTCAGTTTAAGATTACTCCTTGTCCTATTACTACAGTCCATGGTAAAACAATCTTTTCATCTTTATTATAAGAGCCTGTATTGCATTTATGTGGCAAGGTTTTGGTAGTGTGTGTGTTGCGGGGGTGAAAAGTGCAAGAAACTTCCCCCATGTCAGACAGAGCCAGTTCCAGACATCTCTAAGATGGACCTGCCAGTGGTCAAGGCCAAGCCTGTCAGCAACAGTGGTAATGCCTTTGAGATAGGCACTTATGAAGAAGTGAACATCTGCATGACAGCAGCTGGATGAGAGGGATGAGAATATTTGAGAGATGGAGATCTGCAGACACAAGGTCAGTGAAGAAGGAGGGGGAGGAGGTGCTCCAGGCACCAGTGCAGAGATTATCCTGCAGTCTGTGCTGAAGACCATGCAGAGGTAGATTATGCCCATTTAGCTGGAGAGTTCCACCAGCAGTTTGTGGAGAAACCAAAGCAGGTGGATGTGCACTGAAAGAAGCTGTAGCCTCATGGAGAGTCTGTGCTGCAGCACGCTCCTGGAGGGACCTGTGGACCCATGAAGAGAGGAGCCCTGGGACAGGTGTTTCCAGTGGGACCTGTGGCTCTTCAGGGAACCTACCCTGGAGCAGTTTGTTCCTGAAGGACTGCACCCCATGGAGACAACCCACACTGGAGTAGTTCTTTGAATCACAGAAGAACTGTGAAGAGCCCCATCCCTGAGAATATTGAAGGTCAGGTTGGACAGAGTTCTAAGCAATCTTTTGTAGCTGAAGATGTCCGTATTCATTGCAAGGGGGTTGGACTAGATGACCTTTAAAAAGTCCCTTCCAATTCAAACTATTTTACTCAAACTATGAACTGCATCTTATGGGAAGGACTCAGATTAGGGAAATTAGTGGAGGACTGTCTCCTGTAGGTGGTACACCACACTGGAGCAGGGGAAGAGCTTGAGGAGGACGAGAAGCAGAGACAACATGATGAGCTGACTGCAACTCCCATCTCCATCCATCTGTCTTGGCCTGGGGGCAGGAGGTAGAAAAATCTGGAGTGAAGTTGAGCCCAGGAAGAAGGGAGGTGAGGGGAAGGTGTTTTAAGATTTCTTATTATTTCTTATTATCCTGCTCTGATTTGACTGCCAAGAAATGAAATCATTTTCCCAAGCTGAGTCCTTTTTTGACCATTACAGTAATTCCTGAGTGCTCTCTCTATCCTGAACTTGACTTATGAGCTTTTTGTCATATTTTCTTCCTGTGTCTGATTGAAGAGGAGAGTGATAGGGTGGCTTGGTGGGGCATCTGTTGGGTGGGCAAGGTCAGACCACAACTACGTCTTTAAGTATTGAAAGGCCACAGTAAGGTCTCCCTGGAGCTCTCTTGGTCTTTCTGGTCAGAGGTGGTTCCATGCCTCTGGTCATTTTTTGTGGCTTTCCCCTGGACCTGCTCTAACATCTGAATGTCTGTCTTGTATTGGTGGCCCCAGAGCTGGATGCAACACTCCAGCTGGGACATCATGAGGGCAGGGTAGAGGGGCAAAATCCCCTCTCTTGACCTGCTGGTCACACTTCTTTTCATGCAGCTCAGGATACAGTTGGCTTTCTATGCTGCAAGTGCACTTTGCTAGTTCATATCTACGATTTTATCCCAGTATGTGGGAGACCAGGACTGAGGATCTTTGGGCAGCCCTGAAAGGGGTTCAGCAGGGTGTTCTTTCCTTGCAGGTCCTTAGTGAGGATTCCCACCTGCGATTGTGCCCCTGTTCTTCTCTGGGCTTGATGAGATGACTTGTTCCTGGGTTGATGGCCTTGGAAGTACCAGGGGCAGGGTATTGTTTGGGTTCTCCCCCCCTTACCCACTGTCCTTTTGTGCTCCTTTGTGAGTGTATAGATGATCTTTATCACTTAATAACCTCATATTATACCATGAGTATACCCATAAGGGTGTTTTTGTTTAGTCACTAGGATGGATAACAGAAAAAAGAACGAATCTAAGGACTAGGCATTGTCTGGACAAGCAGAAACCTAAGGTCTAGTTTTGCTTTCCTTTGTGATTTCAGAGTATTGAATCAGTCTTCAATAATCAGTGTTCTCAGTTTCTAAAAGGAATATGAGAATACATACAGGAATTCCAGACTGCTTCTCAAGATAAGCACATAAAAGTCTGGATGATAATCAAATATCAGAACAATGGAGTCAAGGTAAGTTCCAACAGTCAAAGTACTGGTCAAGTCAAGATCAATTTCTGACACCAAATTCTCTGAAGAGTGTTATTGATATTGTGATAGCCTGCTGAATCTCATATTTTTTGTACTTGTTAGGATTTTTTAGTATTTTTAGCTATGTCTCAGAAAACTATTCATAGCGATAGAGAAACATTCGGTAATAACAAAAACATTGTAAAAATATTGTCTTTTCCTCTAGCATGCCTTGCAATTATAAATGTCTTCTTTTTCTTACAAAGTACAAAGTTCTGCAAGCTAAAAACATACAACAAAGAGCCAAGGGACCTGCAAGATACTGTTAATTGAGGTGTATAACCTCAGTCTTCCTTTGTCCATTTATTTCCTTAAATAACAGGCTTGCCTTACGAGGAAATGAAAAAAGATACTACAGCTAACCTGAACGACACATCTTGTTCTGTAGCTAAATTTCTCAACATCAATCATTTGACATCCTACTGTGGAATTCAATCTAGGTATAATTGTAGTTTTTCACTTGTTTTCAGTTAAACAGAATTCCATTATTTGGTTAATACACTTGAGGAAAACATTGTGACCACGCTAAATAAAAAATCTCAAACAACCCTCCACTGTTCAAACCTGTTATAAAGCAATGTAACCTCTGGACATGAAATAACCATCCATAATTACACTTGAATTATCCATAATTTACCCTTGAAGATGTTTTTCTCAGTACACGCACTAAGGCTTATAAAATATAGTTTACCTAGGAATTGTACAGAAGTATTTAATTTCAAGTGATCCTTTGCTCTTGCTTGCCCCAGAGAAAGGACAGCTTTTAGTTTCAAACACGCTTTCTCCTCATGCAAAACATTCAAACAATTCTATAATTTTAGTAGTTTCAAATATATATTTTTTTAAATTTCAGTTTAATGAAAATGTTAGTATCAAGTTTACAGTTCTAGGAATTGAAAATATTCTCTTTACTATCATCAAATCAAGCTCCAGTCAAACTTCCTCTATCACTTTTTCAGCAGTGGACCTCTAAGGATGCATTGTTAAAAAGAGAAGGGGAATAAAAAAAGAAAAAAATATTTATTCTTTGTAGCTTATAGCTTTTAATACTCTGTGTTTAGAGTGCTGGCAAGAAGGACAGTGTTATAAGCTCTGGGGAATATACTTGCAGTGCATGTGTGCATCTTTTCATTAAAGATCAAACTGAGGTAACCAGCTCAGTTATGAGACTCCAAATAGCATATCATGAGATGTACTGAATTTGGATGAGTAAACCAGTTGAGAAACCACTTTGAGGAGACCTCCATTATATGTATTCTCAATTGTAAAGCCTACAACCCACCTCATCTGGGCAAATATATATGATAAATGCTAGTTGTAACAGGATTGTTAAAGTTCCACATTGAGGAGATACCTGTTACCCCCAAAGTGACCATCAGCTGTAGTTAACTTTAATCACAAATAGGAGAGGTTTTTACCTGCTTCTTGCACAAAACATACCAGCTCTCTGTAGCAATGGGGCAAAGATGCATGCCTACCTCTCTCTGCTGGACACACTTCCATGAAAATTAAACCATCTTAAAATTAGACCTAAAATGAGAGAGGATAGGTTTTGATTACATATGAGTGAGACATTCTTTTCTGTGAGTGCTGAAGCACTGGGAGAGGGTGCCAGAGAAGTTGTAGATGTCCCATTCCCGGAATTTTTCGAGGCCAGGTTGGATGGAACTTTGAGCAACTTGGTCTACTTGAAGGTGCCTGTGCCCATAGCAGGAGGTTTGGAACTAGATGACCTTCAAGATCCCTTCCAATCCAAGTCATTCTGTGATTTTATGATAATACAAGTTCAAGTAGCATCAGATACCCAAAGAAGAATTTTCTTATTTCTTAAATGTTTGCTGGCTTTCCAGAAAGCATTTTTAGGTACTACTTGTGGAGAGTCTTTTATGTCTTTGTCTGTTATAGAGAAAGGAATAGAGGAGATCAGGAATAGGCAAATCTATAATCCTGCAGCTTGGTGTCAGCTCACATTAATTACAAGGCTGCTTTTATAAACCACTCTACTGAGACATTTTATGACTTTGAAGCCAAATGAAATATTCCACAGATTTTTTTGAGCCAGCTAAGATAAAAGCAATATATTCTAAGTCTACCACTATCCAGCTCAGTACACTTGCATGTCAGCTAAACATTGAATGTTATCACTGAAAAGCTTATTCTTCCTTGGGTTACATCTTTCTAATTGATTTTACTGTATTTCGCATCTATATATTTTTCAGTTCTTTTCAAGATTCCTCATTTTCTTTTCCCATTATCCCTTCATTCATCAGGTCTCTTTGTATTCCCACGTACAGTTCAGAGTTGTAAAGGCACTTTTCTCCAGAACTTTGCATTTCCATTAACATACAGTCCAATGGTACCGAGAGACCTTGTTATTACTATTTCATACTGCTCATTGCCATGAGACTAATTTCTTCTCTCGTGGAGCTTAAAACAGTCTATCAGCAATCCTGTCTTTTTATATTTAGATCAAATGTTGAGGATTTGTTATAAACAAGAATTAAAATCTCAAACCATTCATTACAAAGATCATTTTGTGAAAGTTGTACTCAGACTTTAAGATAGTATGTAACCGCAAATGACACGACAGGCGACATTCAAAGCTGATTTTATTTTGGGTGCAATTCTTCTGAGCTAAATTGAGCTGAACCTGTTTATTCAGGAACTCAATCTAATCTGAAGTTGAAATGTGAACATGAAAATGCATCAGATAAAGCACTGCTGTCCTATTAACGAAGTTTGATGGCAACAGATCATTTAATGTTCTAGATACACACCACAGACATTGCCAAAGGCAAATCTAATTAGCTGTGTGAAGAATTCCTATAGATCTGTTCTCACTTACAGAAATGTAATAAATGAGAGTAGATCTATGTCAATTTGCTATATCAACTTTTAAGTAGGCTTCAGAACGATGCATGCAGAAGTAAAAAAAAAACAAAAAAACAATAGCTGTGGATGTCTGTAGAATAATAAATGCCTCATTTTCTGGATCAGGCCATTACTGAGATCTTTATTAACTATGCTGCATATTTGAGTTATCTTCTGTGTATTTTATGCATATTTAGGTCTGAAAAGTACAAAAAAGAAGAGAGACATACAGAAGCTTTGTAGACACCACACAGTCTTTTGGCCGTATCTGATTACCCTATGCAATTAATTAAAACCAAATACTGGCTCATATTCATCACTTATTGGAAGTTTATTTGAATAACAAAGGGGATAAAATGCAAAACTGCATCATGAAACAGAATGGACGTTCAGTCTAGCAAATAGAAGTATTCATTAGGGCCATATTAGGTCATGGCTGCTTGAAGGGTATTTAAAATGCACAGGAATTTGAATGAATAAGAAAGTATTTTTGGAAGCTGATGTCACAAATGAAGACAACTGTTCTAAATAAACAAATCTACTAGTTCACCAGACCTTAGTGTAAAATTCAAGCTTCAGCCAATTTGAATTCTTTTCAGGAGATAAAGTTTTTTAATGAATAAACATTTTCCAAATAGTTTTTAAGAAGCAGGCACACTATGATGGCAGATATCCAATAACACATGAAATGTGTGTGTGTGTGTGTTGACTTAAAAAATGAATGGGCTCACAACACTGCTTGAAGCATATCTTGGGCAGATTCAGGTTTTGAGGAGGTCAAAACATGAAGTATTCTGGCCAAAAAATCAATCCTTTCTTTGAAAATGGCTAGTGACTAAGTCTATATTGCACAGATGTTTACAAAAAGAGAAAAACAAAACTTATATCTTTGATGGACTTTTATGTCATTTTATCTTCTGCCTGAAAAAATTATACCTTTCTGGTTTTAAATTTGGGAATTTGGGGAAAGCAGAAAAATTACAACTGCACTGTTTGAGCTTCATGAATGTTCCCCTAAAGAAACACTAGTTTTTTTATTTAACGGAATAATAGAATGGCTTGGGTTGGGAGGGACCTGTAACATCACCTAGTTCCAATTCCTCTGCCATGGGCAGGGAATCTATGATCAGGTTGTTCAGGGACCCATCCAACCTGACCTTGAACACTTTTGTGGATGGGGCATCTACAGTTTGTCTGGACAATCTGTTCCATTTCCTCACCACCCCCTGAGAAAAGAATGTCTTCCTAATATCTAATCTAATCAAAATCACAGAATATGCTGACCATTGTTCCTTGATCTGTCACTACCTGCCTGTATAAAAAGTCCCCCTCCCTCATTTTTATAAGCCCCCTTCAGGTACTAAAAAGCCTCAATGAGGTCTCCTTGATAGGTGTAAAGAGAAGTGGTACAAATACATTGTTAAAACCAGGCAATTTTGGCATCTCTCTGTCTATATAGATATGTATACATGCACACATCTGTCTGTGTGTATATCTATCTATCTATCTACCTACCTACCTACCTACCTACCTATCTATCTCTCTTCAGGTTCTTCAGCAGGAGTTATGCATAGTTATTTCCTTGCCCAAAATAAAGCAGAAGATTGGCTATTTATCTTCCCTTGTGTAGTTTTCAGATGCAGAAAATTACCTGTTTCTCCAAACTGTGTCCAGAGTAGTCCAGGGTTGAAGTTGTCGTTTTGTATTTGGCTGGTATAATTCTTTAGCTAAAATTAAATCTTTTCTCCTCTAAAATGGTCTGAGCTGACTCGTCTGTTCTTTGACCTCAGCTAGAATCACTAAACTTTTGACCTTTTTAGTGTACAGAGATGCCCCTTGTTCACAGGGTTCCATTTACTCTACAAAACTGTGGATGTGTGGGTATTTACTGCTCCTTTTCTTCAAAGATTCTTAAATAAAATTCCTAGTTTTACTGATATATTTCTTCTTGCCTTGAACTGCCTTGCATTCCAGGTGTACTACTTCTTCAGTACCTTTGTTTTATCTCAGTAGAATGTTTCATATCTCTGAACTGTGTGTTTGTGAACATGAATTTTCTCAGCATTTCTAACTAATTTTCTGAAAAGCAATGATATTTTGAATTGCATTCATTTAAAAACAGGGATTTATAATCATCTTATTATCCATGAGCACTCACCCCTCTTTGTATACTTAAACAACACAACAGTGAAACTGTGAAAGGAGGCATTTGTAACACAAGTCTGCCTTCTGTTAGAGATAAAAAAGCAGTTTTCATATGAGACAGCACAGTATTGCAAGTATTTGATTTGTTAGTTGCTTTGTCTTAAACCTTTTTTCCATGATAACAAAAGTAAATGAGTTTATGTTTATTTGAATATATTAATCTGCTTTAATTACTTGAAATAAAATAAAAATAGTGATTTGCACCAAATAATACTGCAGCCAGTAGCTGCCAATTTAATTTTGGTTAAGGAATTAATGTTGTGTATGAACTGTGGGAGAAACTATATTTGAGAATTTAGTTTTTTCAATCCACTTCTTTCATGAACACAAACACACACGTGATCCCCCTTAGACATCAGTAAATTTAAATTAAATATTTTACTTTTTGGTATCCTGCTGACTTTTAGTCTCTGTTAATCTGAAATGAAATGTCAAAATATAGCTAAGTCTCTAGCTAAGTCTCTGTAGTTCGATCTAATGCCAAATAATCAAAGTTTAAAGATTATATTATAAAAAATGTGGTTTTATTTAAATCTTAGCATTCAAAGGCATCTAAAAAAGTACTGAAAAGGCCTTCACATGCTGCCACAGACATTATGATTATCTAAGCATTCAGTATAAAATGTCAGTAGATGACCATTTTTTGTAATTCAGAAAGATTCTAACTTGTATATTAAAATGATGTTGTTCATCTGGAACGATCAATGTAATTTTTGTTCCCCTTGAAGTTGTAAATCACATATTATGAAGAATTGATTGAAATGGTATATTGAAGCAGGAAAATAATTTTATAGAGGAAATTAAGAACACATATTATTATTTTGGGGAATTGTATTACTTTTCCCACATATGTCAGCCTTGTTAAATGCTAAAATATCATACTTACGAGCAAATGGCAATTAAAGAACTAAATAAACCTAGTGAAGTTTATCTGGTCTGTGATGAACAAAAAAGACTGGAAAAAATAAGTTCATGAGGTACATTTTACAGTTCTAGAAAAATCTCAAGAGAAGTGGTTTTTGAAGAAATAAATAACAGGTAATAAGTAATTCGGAAATCAGTTGTACATATTTTTAAATAGTTAACGAAGCTAAGGTTAAAGTTTTGTCTTCAGTATGCCTTATATAACTTCCTTATTTAACACTACAGGGTGGGATGGCAAATCTCCCATTGATTTTTGAGAGAACGTTCCTTGCAGGAAAACAGCTCATGGACCAGACTTTCACCAGGATGCTCAGGTTCCTTCACAATTTCTGCCTTGAGGAAAATGTCTACAGATTTCCTGTTTGGAAATCCTTTCCACATGGGGATAAAAAAGGAAGCATAAAAACAGAAAACACTTGCTGCGGGTAAAAAGCATGAGTAACTCAGAGACTTCAGCAGCAGTCTCGTGACCGTGAGAGAAGCGACTCCGGCTTCACCCAGTCTCTGTTTGAACTGAGTCGAGCCTGCATCAGAGCTCCCGCAGGGTCTTGGCTCAGTTTACGCACAGTGGTTTAATTTAAGCAGGGAAGTAAAGAGACGAGAAAGGGTTCTTTTCTGCTTATTGTCAGCAGGTTTTATTTCTAGAGCCATGGAGGGTGCAGATAAAAGACGAAAATGGCTGTCCGGGGTGTCTGTTATATTCCGGAAGCGAGGGGAGGGCGGTTGGGAGAGAGCCAATCACTGTGGAGGGTTACAATGACTGACAGGGCGTCGGCCACTCCGCTGTCCGCACACAGCAGAGCAACCAATGGGCTGCGCTTTCGGGCAGGGACCGCCCCTCCCGCCGTGTCCGGGGAGTCCCCGCAGTGGCCCGGGCCGTGCCACCCCCGGCTGCATCGGCGGAGGGGGAGAGAGCCCAGACCCCACTGCCCTGGCACGGTGGGGCTGGGCCGGGCCATCAGCTGCCCCCAGAAGCACTGCAACAAACCCTGGAAACTCTTGTTTGTGATTTCTGAATCTCCCACAGTGTGACTGGAGCAGTTGCAGAAATACCCATAACTTCCAGATGTCTCACTTTTGAGGAGGTCCTAGTCCTACTGTGCAGAGAGAACTGGGAATGGCACAGTTAATCTGATGGATTTAGGCTATGTTGAACTTTCTGATCATGAGGACATTGGGGATATTGGTCAAAGGCTTCCACAATGTCTTGGTCTGTTATTTTTCTTGAAGAGGGTGTTTCCTGTCTTAGAACAGTACTTCTGTGAATATTATTTTTTTTAACATCTAGAAACTTTATACATAAGGAAGTCCTTTTGTGATGGTTGTTGATTATTTGTTTCCTACTTAGACTGAGGAGTATAAAAGAAAGAGTAATAAAATAGTTGCATGAAACAAACACAAAACATTTAGAAATATCCTGTAAAGTACTCGTACCCACAGTGGTTTGAGTGGTAGAAAAGAATCTCAATCCAAAAATCTTATGCTCTCTTCAAACCTTTTGATTATTAAATTTATTATAAAAGTTATTTTAAAGAGGATTATTTTAAAATAATTTTCCACATAATCTTTAACGTATAAACCAAGGTTTCTACTAACGCTCCATGTATAATAATGTTTAACTAATGACCCAAAAGCACTTACATTTGATGAAACTATCTTCTGCAGCTGTGAGGTAGGCAGGCATGGCTTAGATAGTTCTAGTTTAGAAAACTGTAGCATCAAGTAGCTCAGTAAAATGACAATGGTTAGCTGCAAATCTGTCACAATATTGGAAATGAAGGACAAATCTATGTCTATACTGGCAAACAAGGCTAGACATAAATCTGAGTACTGGGCTAACATACTTTTGCTTGCCCCAACATTAGTGTGATTTCTTGCTTAACATTTTAGAGCAGTTATTTGATAAATAATTCAGCTGTTGCATTATTACTTTAACTTAATGTTTATATTTTGTTATTTTTATTATTATACCTAATTTTTGCTTTTAGGAAAATCATATCTACCTAGTTTAATGATTTTTCGAAGTCTCTACCTGTGGCAAATTCAGTTATAAACAGGCTTATATGCATTTCAAGTCTTGATGCCTGTAAGATGCAATGCTCTCCCATCCTTCACAGAAAGTGGATGTGAATCTTAGGGAATAAAAATTTTAAAAAATTGTGTTCAGAAGTCAAAGATTAGAAAGTTTCTGCATGTTCATCATGGCTGTTGTATTGTTCTCCTGACAAATTATGAGTTATTTCAAGTGTTGACTTAACTAAAAAATGTGATTATAAATCACACATTTATTTTAGTGATTGTGCTGAGAAGTAGTGAGGCTAGTCAAAATTCTACTACAACTCACAGACAAGAAATAGCTTTTGTCTCTTTAGTACGCAGTACTCCCACTTCCTGCAATAAATGGATTAAAAGCATTGAGAAGCTATAAATTAGTCACACAGTCACTTGGTATTGTTGAAGTATATTATTAATTTCAGAAAAACAATTTTCAAAAGGAAGCACTGCAATCTTGTTTATCCTGATTTTGTCTCAATAGAAAAAGGAAGCTAGTAGATAATTTAGTAATATCCACTGCTTAATTTAGAAAGAAGGTTCAACACTTGTTCTGAAGAGCTATTCTTGTGCAAACAGATAAATTAAAATGGAGAGTCATACATTTTGAACACTTTCTTTAAGAAGATATGATTTTCTTTTCAGTAACAAATCAGCTGTTACCTGTCTGAAACTATAAATATTCAAAGTTTGCAGTAATCTGTTCTGCCTACTTTGAAGCCTGCTTACTGCACCATTCTGACAAACTTGTAAGTTGGCAGTCTTGTCAGTTTAGACTTAGCAGAGTGGAAAAATTCATTTTTGTGATCATTGTGTTCTGAAATATTAGGACAACATCCTTACAACTGGTTATAGAGTCAGCCTATTCAATTTTCTTCCAGATCCATGACTAGTATATTTTTTGGCAGTTTTGGGGCAGTATAGGGTTAATATTCCTGTTCAGGCTTCTCTGTAGCCTTACTGCCCTGTGTCTTATTTAAAGGGTATTTAACAAAATAGATTGTGCAGAAGATGAATTATGGTGATACTGTGATTTTGGAATGAAAATATCTATGCCATCCTTTTGTGCTGTACACAACAAGCTGAGATCACACTCAACAGATAGCACTTGGCCTTTGAGCATGGTCGAGCCTTCGCGCTTTTTTGCATACGAATTGCTACAGATTTTATTTAGAGATTATTTAAAAATCACTCAATGAATATAACATCTTAGGGATCTTTCAAATCTAGTGAGATTTGAAACCTCTACTGTTTGGTAGCAGCAGTCAGGGAAGAAAGGCTGTAGGTGACTGAGTAGTATAAGGCCGCTCCTTATGCTTGAACGTACGAATTACGTACAGTTCTCTTTTTAGGGATCAAGAGACTTTGTCCATCTTGCCCTGAGTGACATTGCCAAAACTGTGAGGAATGTGTGGTGAGGAAAAGCTCAACACAGCTCAGCCAATTCCTTCTCCTCAGGCCAGGTCCTTTGTTTATATTTCCACTGTTAATGCAGCAATAATTGCTTGAGATGTGATGTTTGCATTGATGCAAGTACTTTAAGACTCTTTTTCCTTCTGTTCTTTGTATCATCCAAAAGACTGAGCATGACCGAACCAGTTCAACTTAACTATGTTGGGATAGAAAGACTAATGTTTGCTGACAAGTTGATGCTTGCTGTTAGCAAGAGCTCCATCTTCAAATATATCAGTATCAAACATATATGGCTTTGGCAAGCAGTGCACTTGGACTTGGTAGATTTCCATTAATAAACCCTAAATGCCTTCTCTTTCCAACACTTTCACTCTTCTCTCTCTTACTCATGTTTTTCTTGCCACCCTCGCTGATGCATACATGCACATTCCTAACAACATCCTAGCATTTTGACTGAGGCAGTTTTAAATATATCTAGACCTGAATAGTGACAGCAATTTCAAGTAAGACAGAGAGGAAATATCAAGACACACACTCCTGAATCACATAAGGTTTTCAACAGATGGGAAAATGGACAGTAAAATGAAGCATGAAATTTGATGTTATTGAGTGGAAGGAAATATTTTGGTTTTATTGTCGGTTCCTCATGCTACTTAGCAGAAGAGGAAGAAGTCTAAAAATAAACTGATGTATTAGAGCTATAGAAAATGTGTAAGAAAGAATGACTTGCACCAAGCTTGTTCTAGAAAAAGTAATAAATAAATAAGGCCATTAAAGAAGATGGGTGCAGTCATCAGAAAACCTCTGACATTAACTTTTATGAAGCAGTTAAAATTTTCACTATGTCTCCAGATTTGCATGTGAACTATGACCAGTCATTCATTCTGAAAACAATATGAGATAAATTTACAATTTAGCTTGTGTTCTGTATGGCTCAACACAAATGAATCAAACAATATGCAATAAATTTCATGGACTGTTAAGTTTTAGCTCTGGTGATGTAAATCACAGGTGGGATCATATCACAGAGAGAGTGCTATTGGGTTGAGGAAGCAGTATAGTAGAGAGCCAGATCTTGTTTTGAGTAGCCAGGATCAGTAGTTAAAAACACAATAGAGACATAAAGAATTGTGGAAAAAAGAAAAGCCTATTGGCTAAAAGCAACTTGCATAACATCTATGAAACCCAACTTGAAAGAGACTGCAGAGCTTCATCAGTGAGCTCCATTCAGTGACAAAAAATATTTAGACATTATTTTTACAGTAACAGTCCACAAATTCAGTTATTATGATTTCTTTCAAGCTCAACTACTTCTGCTAGCTGAAAACAGAAGTATTTTATTCTCTGGTCTTGAAACAGTTATTGATTTTGTTTTCATGGCAATATTTGTTCTGTATTTTACTCATGATCAGAAAATCAGGCTTATCATGAAGCAAAATAGTCTGAGATTTCCACTACATGAAACTAAACTCTTGTGATGAGTCTCCTTTTTGTTTATCTTGACACAAGATTCTGAATACACATTCCATAGTAAATTTGAAGTTTCAAATCAGCTACTGATTCTGTAGATATCTTTGGTGTGAATTCCATTATAACTTTTCTTCTTAACAAAATCTTTTCTCCACATGCATGAATAAACTATCCATCTTAATTCCTTGACTTGGATTTACTCAGTTTTCCTTTTAGATTTGTCTTCTAGAAGGAAGAATCTATCTTGACACATATATCTTTATAGATGCTGAAAATAAAGAAATCATCATTGTCACAAATACCACATAAAGAGCCTTTTCACACAGCATCTTCTAAATATCCACTTCAGACAAACTACGTAAGTGATTTGACAATTTTTTTTTTGGAAAGGGGAGTTGTTGGTGATGGTGGTTTGGGTTTATTTTCTGTTTTAAGGTCACCAGGTCTATATAATTCAGTACTGAGCTAGAAAACTAAGGAAACCCTTCCCTCTAGAGTTTTTTTTCAAGAGACTTTATTAGAGAAAATGTATGCTTCGGTATTTCTGGTTGCAGGTAGGAATAAAGTGAAAGAAAACTAAAATTTTACACTTTACATGAGTACGTTTGACCTGTAATGAAGAATATTTCTGTTCCAAGTTCTTGGTGTGAGGCATAGTAATTTATAATTGACTTATGCTGCACTATAAGATTGGTTGTACAGAATTGAAAGATTATTGCTCTGTAAGATTAAGCTTTTGTGAGAGAGAGGAAAAATGATTCATTTGCATCTAATTAGTGACATGTCTTGTGGAGATCAGGCATGAAAAAATGTTGGTAGGCTTCAAAAGCAAGAAATTCACAATCACTCAGCCCTTGCAAGGAAACAGTGGCTCATAGAAGATGAACATGGTTGTGAAACACCTTGACCCAAAGTTTAAGTTTTGGTTTTTTCTTGCTAATCTCTGAGGGAAGTAACCTTCCTTCACCTGGGGGACTAATGGCCCCATAAGCACAGTAAAAACAAAGTGCAACTTTGGCAAGAAGTGAGTCAAAATGATAATGTTTCAGACAGATATCAAGCACACTTCTGATTACACTGGACTAGTAGTTGCTAAAAGTTAAGTTCAAACATTTCAGAAAGAGAGAATAAAGTTAATTTTAGGGAACAAAACTCTGTAAAAATCATAATAACAATGAAAAAAACAAGAGGGGAAGGGCATAAAAAGAAAGTAAAAAAGAGAGGAGATGAAGCATGTATTTAAATATTTATACCCAATGTCCTACAAAATCTCTTTCTTTTGTCACACAGCTATAAATCCACTGACCACTATCTTTGTACAAAAACAAAGCAGCAGCAGTGCCTCTCTGCCTATCATTAGAGAGCTCTCTCTGATGTTCTCAGAAGCAACTCATTTAGCCTGCCTTGAGCTGATATCTTATTAACAATCTTCTTTGTTTTTGTGGGTTGGTTCAGTAAGTTCATGCATGCATAAAGTTGCTGTTGCTGCAGATAATGTGCAAAGCATTTATAAATTTAGGCTTTTCAAACTCTTAAAACATTTATTAATTCAGCAAAATGTTATGTTTCTAAAATCTTACTTCAATCAAGGCACTTAATTAGTCTTTTGGTTTTTTTATCTTTCACAACATGCATATAGACTTTTCAGATTTTCTGTTTGAAATCAACTCTCTGCTGTGAAGACATCTTTTCTAGCAAATGTCTCTCTCTGGCCTTCCCCCACCTATTTTAATTTGCACCATAAATCCTTGTGGATGGAAGCTGGGATACCAGAGTGCTGAGCATGGCTGTGCAAGTCCCTTCTTGCTTTGTTTGAAGTGCATGCAACAAATAAAACAACTGTAAGTATATATCCAAAATTTTAAAATGTTTTTTTCATTTTCTGCATTGCAAATTTGAGTCAGAATGTTTTGTTTGCTTGTGAAATATTCCATCGGACACAAAATAAAACACTAAGCTGTGGAGACATCCTGGGAAAGTGCTTTCAGTCCCTCCTACAGAGTTTGTCACACTTCAGATAAATTGTTAGATATTTGCTAGTGCATCAGCTGGAATCCATCAACAAGGCAAATGGCCTAACTGCCAAGCTGGAATAATTTTTGCAGTCTGATGTAATGACTATTTAAGTATTTTTATACAAAGAGGAAATGTACAAGCAGAGACTGTGAAAGATCTGCATCAGAATATCTAAATAGATAGAGATTAAGACATTGACACAGAAGTAAAGAGTATAAGTTCAAATTTTGGTCCTGTATCAAGCATAGACTTTGAATTTGTTTTTTTTCATATTAATTTCTATTCAACAAACTTCAGTTTCTAGTAGTGGACTACTTACTATAATTTCCATTGGCACCTTCTGGTCTCTGTAAAGTTGAATGTATATATATATATACATGCTCACAGGGAGAGTGGATTTTTGTACCAAGTAACCAGCCCATTGCTGATGCACTGCATACAAGCAGTTACAACCACATTTTTCTATGTTTCTTCTTTAAATTTAGCTTCCAAAATATTTCTCTTGATAAAATTGTTGTACAAATTCTACCTGAATTGAAAAAACAGTTTTTTGGTACAGAAAAATAATTTTGGTCCAGTCTTAGTGTTCAAAAACAACAAAAAAATGAAGTCTCAGATGTACTGCTAAGAGGTGTTCAGAAAACCTCTCCACATTACAGCTATAGCTATACTATATTGCACTTATGAATGTAACCTGAATGTGTGTGCATTTCAACAGAAGACAGTTATTATCAACTCACACACTTAGACAGATATGCTCTGTTAATGTTAACTGAACAAGAGATGGTTAATTTATTTCGACCAGAAGAAGTTTTTATTTCAGTGTGTTCCTGGCAGATTGTGTCTGAGTTCTTCCTCAACAACATGTGAGAGGAACAGTAGCAACAATATATCTCTCTCACACTGCTCACAGAGAGGGCATCAACACAGTGATAGCCCATTTTATTCAATATTTAGATTATTAAATTATGATAATATTATTTTATTTGATTCATGGTATAATATTCCATTATTCAATTTTTATCATATTCAATTTTTCACTGCATTTGTAATGTAAGTCCAAGGAGACAAGACCACATAGAAATCCTTATATTGGACAGGAACTAACTAAATATAGTATTTGAAATATATGTAAATATATATAGCAGAGATTAATTTCAAGCTTCACATTACTTTTCTGTCTTAGCAATTCATCCTCTTTTCCCTTCCAAATGGGAATTTTATGTAGTTTCAAAGTTGTCTGAGTTATGCAAAGATTTAAGTTGCCGTGCTACTGATTTTAAATACACTTTCAGCTCATAAATAGCTTAACTGATTTTGATAAAAATGATAAAAATCATATTTTTCTTCCATGTATGTCAGTTGTATTTTACTGCAAAACAAAAAAGAAAATTAATGAGACTTACAGTTTAAAATAAAAAGATAAAATCCTTCAACACCTGAGAATTTGTATGACAGTGCTGGATCTTGTTATTTCAGCCATTCTTGCTATTTTCACTTTTCAATCCTCAAGTTCATTTAATGCAGTAGGAGTATGAGAAAAAAATGTTGTGTTCTGATTTTCTAATTTACCAGTTCACCAGTGCAGACTTCATAGATTCACTGCCTTCAAAGTAGTGGAGTGGAATTTAATATATATTGTATCTTCTTTTAAAAGGAACATAAATAGCATGAAAACTGTATTTTGCTGGTTTCTGATGCTTGAATTTCAAAATCCTGCACACTAGGATAGATGGCATCAGTCCACACAAGTAATGTAACTCCTCGTGTACTGTGTCAGAAGAAATATGTAGTATGGTAAGACTCCTTCTGGATTTGAAACTAGGTGAAGTGATTTTTACAAAGGGTGTGAATAAATGTGAGACTATTGCTAAACAACTACAGAGAAGCACATTGCAAGAATGTTTGGGATAACCAAGCTGGCTCTCTGGCTCTGCATAATTGTGTGGCCAGCTCAGCTGAGCTGTCTCTGTCTTTGTGCAGGTCTGTTTTTTTTTTTCTATGGCTGGATTCAATGATCTTGAAGGTCTTTTCCAACCTAAATGATTCTATGATTCTATGATAACAGAGTTATGTGCCATCTCCACTTCAGTCTGTCTCAGGAGAGAAAAGAGCCAGGCTTGGTTGACCTCTTTCTTGCAACATTTTTTTCTTCCAATGTTTCTGGAAACTAGATGTGCTTATTCTGAGAAAAAAATTGCATTTCTGAAAAGTCTAAAGACTTCTATAGAAACTCCTATAGAAATCTTTTTGTCTTGCCCAGACTGCTTCATTATTTCCTAGGATTCTAATGCTGGGAGGTAATTTTTTTTTCTTCCTGCACATTTACTTAGAAAGCAATGGAACGTCATAAAATTATCTTCTGTTTTCAGGATGGAATGAAGGATGCTTGCCAGATTGAAGCATTTGCTTTGAAGAAAAAAGCGATCAAAATAAAGGTATTACCTGGTAAAGTTTTCCATTCTTTCCCATAAATTTGGATAAGCATTTTTTTGCACCTGATTCACAAAATGAAAATGAATGTTGCTAGTGGTGCTCTTCTGGAAGCGTTTTTGGCTTTCCGAAATAGTAAGGTGTAAATACCTATATAAGTTTGTGATCAGAATATACCAAAGGAATACACATCTTAGTACTGTGCTATGAAGTTCTTCAGCAAGAAAATTATTAAATGTACATTTGGAGTTCTACGTCATCTGCAATGACCTTGGCAATAATCACAATTCATTGAAAAATTTCACTTCCGTTTTACTTTCAGTGAAACAATAGATGCAAGAACAAGACTGATAACAAGACTGATGACTAATGGAGAGGAGTGAGGTCTAATACATAGTCACATGATTCACTTAATGGAACCTCCATTACTTCAGTGATTTCAAATTAGATTTACCAGAAGATGTGACATTATATAATAGCACAAAATTAGCAAATGCCAGATAATGTTACAAAGATTTTTAAACCCCCATTGCCTTTTCTAACAACTAAGGAAAGGAACAATGCCATTATTTTTAAAACACCATTTGAAAAATTTAAAAAATGCACATTCTCCTTTTTGTACCCCAATAAAAATTATAGTGGCATCATCAGAAAAAAATGAAGTAAGCAGTGCTTCTTTTATTTACTTAAAACTTGGTCTGCCTTCAGGAAATTATTCCATTCATTCAAGTACCTACTAATTGCAGTAGCAGTGGCTTGTTTCAATAGATCAGGATGATTTAGTACTGCTTATTGAAATCTTCCCTAAGACCTCAATGTTCAATCTCTTAAGCCTCAAAAATATTTGTTTTAAAGCTGTTCAGGTACTCTTCAAGCTTTTCTTGCTCAATGGCATCAATGATGGTTGTGGTAGCAGAGGGTTAATAATAATATTGTGTTACTCTGCAGTTCACTGATTTGGCCTTCCTTCTACTGGTTTATCTATCCTAAGACCAGATTATTACACTGTAATAAAATGAAAGGCCACTATTATTGCTTAATGTAAGTACACTTAAAATCATTAATAGTAGTGTACTTGATAAGGTTAAATCATGAGGTCTTTGATATTAACTTCAAAAATTACATCTCTGATTTAACTAGAATAAATGAGATGGTTGCTTCTCTCTAATTAAAGGCAAAAACGTATCTGTAGTGCTTGGCAATTATCTGTCACTTAACACTGTATTACAGCAACATTTATTGCATTCATTTTATTATGACTACAACTACCTTACATTACTCAGGGCCCAATCCTCAGAAAACTATGCAGCCAAAAGAAATTAATCATGTTTTTTTGAAACTTAAAGAGAGCCTCTGTACCAGTTCTTGTGTCTGTTAGATATTTCATCAACATCTCTATGCAGAGAATTTGGGTGATACTGTCAGCAGCTATAACCATTCTCTAGGGCCCTGTTTGCAGGGACAGAGTTACAGGTGCTTTCCAAAAAGTGAGGTGATTCCCTCTGGTTGATTCCTGAATTTTTGGTGGTTAGAGTAGTGAAAAAACTGCATTTCCTTTTCTTGTCTCTTTTTCAGGCAGCAATGAGCAGTAACTGGTGACTGGTGAAGAGAAAGGAAACTCCAGCTTCTTTTACTTTTGCAGGGAGCAAAAGCAGCACAGCACTGGGCACCAGCTGAGCTGAAAGTTTAAGAGGAAGGAGAAGGGTTATCTTGGAGTGAACAGTGAGGGCTATTCTGACTAAACAGAAAAATTTCTGAAATGATCACCTTTCTTCAACTTTTGTGTGGGACAAGTATTGTTTCTTCTTCCTTCTTCTTTCCTGGCTTGTCCATATTCATGTGCTTTCTATGTTGTCTTTAGTGATTAGTGCAATCATGATTTGCTTGCAAGAATATTCCCTGGAAAACAGATCTAAAACTTAGAAGTCTGAATAATTACTATAAGATTTTAATTTTTTTTTTTAATGGGGCCTTTGATTGCACAATGTGGAGTTCATGCTGTGTTAGTTTCTTAACTCAGTGGAGAGAAAAAATTTAATGCAATCTAACTATCAATGTGCAAATTGTGAATATTCACAATCTACAAAACAAGAACTTTAGTTTTTTAGTTCTTCAAGAAACCTGTGAAAATTGCAAAGTCCTTATTCCCCAACACATTCAGAAAAAAAGATAATGACTATGAATTATTCTGTTCTTGTTTGCAGTGGAAAGGCAATATTTATGAAAGGTGAAATGACTGCTTCCGTTTGTAGATTGAATACAGACAGATGCAGTGAATACAAACTACTGAATCAGTGAGCAATATAATTATATTTAGAGCAAATAATTCAGAAAATAATATTCTACTATTCAAACAAAACTGTGGGTCAATTTGTCTATATAAGGCCATTATATTTTGTGAGCACTATTCCTTCAAAACATTCAAAGCACAGCACAGTAGACATTTGCAGTCTCACAAATGTATCCCTACTTGTTATTGTTGTAATTTGCCAGAGACATCCTGCTGTTTCACTAAGATCTCTGCCTATGCCATTGAAATCAAAGGAAGCTTTGATTTTATTGGGCGCAGGATCAAGGTTTGGCCTCTCAACATGTCCTTGAGCCAAAACAAAACTTACAAGGAGGTTAATGTTGAGAGCACTGTTTTGATTGCATAATGATGCCAACAGGCAAGATACGAAATGTCTTTGGGCTGCACTGAAAGGGAATGTGTACTATTTTGAACTGCTAATACTTCATCTAATCTACTGTACTGAACAGTTGCAAAATGAACCTATGCACAGACTGAATTGCTGTCCATAAAGCAAAAGCAAGCAATAGACTGTTATTCCATTTCTATAATATGGTTATTTCCACGTTATTGCAGCAATAGTGAAAAACAGTATCTTAACACTGAGATGCTGCATTTTAGGAATCATTTACAGATATGTTGTTCTAAACCAGCATTTTCTGTGAAACAGGGAAATGCAGTGTTTACAAAATGAAATTATTCATCAAGGTGATAAAAATTTTACTCCCTGAGTATATTTATCCATGACTACAATAGCATATATAAAGTAAAGCCACGGTCTTCCAAAAGATTAAAGTACTGGGAGTTAATCTTTAAATTAAAGATTAACCCGTATAAGCATATTTACTGCATCCTCGGTAGCTGTCTGTGGCTTGAGATGTCATAGGATTTTTCATGATCTCTTTTTAACAGGTGAATTTTCCTGAAGAGGTACAATCCTAGTAGAAAAGCTGCAGGCGCATATTCCCTTAAACTCCAGGAAAAATACTAATATTATGCCAAAATCTTCTAAAAATATGAAGATCTCCTGAACAATTTGAAGGTGTTCACAAAATACATTTTCTTTTTAAACTGTATTTTCTTAATTCTATTATTGAGAAAACAAGATTCTCATCTTAAAATAAGTTCGGGTTAAACATTTCCGGTAAAATACACCAATTTTAGGACTGACCTTGGAATATGTTGCGCTTTTATTCTCTTACCTTATGAGGTAACTGAGGATGAGGAGACACTGTCCTCACAGAACAGTGAATGTGATTCTCTGCACTGACACATTGTAAGGAATTCAAGAAAAAACTGAACCTAACTTTGGATTCAGGACTGAATTTTAAAATTTATTTTATCAATACCATGAATAAAACACTCCATTATGGTGAGTCAATCTACATATTTCCTGGTCAGCTGCACATTATACCAAATGCATTTATAAGCACAGTTGCAAGCATATGCATCCTGCAGTCTTCACTTCACTTGTAAAATTTTTCTTCATATGTTATGTGGCAACCTCATTGGAATTATTTTCCAATATTCTGTTAGCTATTGTAATTTATATATTTTTAATTTTATTCTACAGTTTCAAAGTTGCTTCCATAATCTTGCTGAAATACTTCATCCATTAATAGTAAATTTTTCTTACTGAGAAAGATAATAAGAATAGATAGGAAGATATAAAAATTTAATAGTCTTTTCAAGACTTAATGATGCAAATCAGCCTGTGCATCTGTGCATATTAATTCCAAGCAATCCTACAGTTATGAAAACAAAACCCTGTTTTCCTAAAACAATGGTAAATGCAATTAACTGAATCTTTTAAGGGAAATTGCACTCTTACTTATTTTATTAAACAATTCATAAAACAATGCTAAGGTATTCAATGGTGTAAACATCTGGTGTTTATGCTTCTTCTGCAGTACCACAGGTGATTAATTATTTTCCAGGTATTATGGAGAAAAAAATTAGTTAGTCACCCAGTCGATTTAGCTTAATGTTCAGCAACTGAGAGCTGCTGCTTCAAGTTTTGTGTGTGTATACATAAGCATGTGAACCTGCACGGGTACATGGAACCATATTCTGGACCTTATTCTGCTTCTTTTTAAAAGATGGAGAGGTCCAGGCTTTGACAATGAAGTTGCACTGGTACAAATCCAGATCAAGGCCTTTGTGGCACAGGGAAGAACTTAGAATCATAGAATCATTTAGGCTGGAAAAGACCTGTAAGGCTCTAACCATTAATCTGGTAGTACCAAGTCCACAACGAAACCATTTCTCTAAGCATCGTATCTACATGTCTTCTAAATTCCTCCATGGCTGGTGACCCAATCACTCCCCTGGCTAGCCTGTTCCAATGTTTGATAACCCCTTTGGCGAATAATTTTTTCCTAACAGTCTAAACCTTCCCTCACCCAGCTTGTGGCCATTTTCTCCTGATCTAACTTGAAGGTATAAGGGATGAAGGAGCAGATTAAAGCAAATCTAAGTTCTTTACTAACACAGATCAGAGAGAGAAAAAAGACTGAAATATGTTGAATATCTTCTGTAATTAATAATTGCCTAAAATATGCTGAAATGAAGACTTAGGATGAGAATAAGATTTTGGTGAACTGGATGATCTGGCCTAATATTGTTTACCTCAAACATGACGATTGCTGCAACTTTCCTTTATAATGAATGTGTCGTCACTGCTGTACGTGGGGAGGGCAGTTGTATACAAGAAGCCATAATTAACACTTCTCAGTGTCTTTTTCTCAACATTTGATTTTTTGCACAGTTGAGTTACTCATTTGGATCTCCCACAGACACCTACCATTCTGCATTTTAACAGAGCAGGCAGAATTATGGGGGGTTTAGAAACTGAATTTTCCCAGGCTGATCTCTAGAGAAGAGTTATTCTTCTAAAGTGAAGTCTTCTTTTCCTCACCTGATACCATGACCCAGAATTTGTGGCCCTGTATATCATTTACACAGCCCCAGAAAAAAAATCCTCCAAGTATAGCATAGCATTTAAAAAACTGTGTGGAAAAATACAAGTTTTCTAGAGTTCCAGGTTAATAAAGGATGTGGAAAAAGAAATGAAAAAGTGCTCAGAGAGCAGAAGAGAGTGGAGCAGAGTGATATGGACTAGAAAGATAGTTGTAGTGTGTAACTCAGCTTGACACTGAGCTTCATCCCCAGGAAATGAAAATTGCCCCTCCTCCTCAGCTGGTCCCTATGCTTTCCATCTCTCTTGTCTTTTAATTTTTGCAACTCCACACCTGAGCCTTGCTTGTGTTGTGCATCCACGCTGTGTTCACTTAGTGGCTCTTCTCTAACTTCTCTAACTTCAGACCATGTCTGAAGTGTAATCACACGTGTGAACACAGCAACTTCAGAGAGAAATTTTTCTATTCAGGATGACAAGTGAGATGACACTGCAGAATTTCTCCCATTCAATCATTTTATATTAATATCTGGAATCTGTGGCTTCCTTTCTTTCATACTGAAATATGAAAAACTTCCAGAAGTTCAGTGTGACAAATACAGCAGTGATTCCTCTTTCTTTTCTTTTCTTTTCTTTTTTCTTTTCTTTTTTCTTTTCTTTTCTTTTTTCTTTTCTTTTTTCTTTTCTTTTCTCTTTTCTTTTCTTTTCTTTTCTTTTCTTTTCTTTTCTTTTCTTTTCTTTTCTTTTCTTTTCTTTTCTTTTCTTTTCTTTTCTTTTCTTTTCTTTTCTTTTCTTTTCTTTTCTTTTCTTTTCTTTTCTTTTCTTTTCTTTTCTTTTCTTTTCTTTTCTTTTCTTTTCTTTTCTTTTCTNGAGGAGGTGCTCCAGGCATCAGAGCTGAGAGGTCCCTGCAGTCTGTAGTGAGGACCATGGTGAAGCAGCATTGCCCTGCAGCCCATAGAGGCCCACAAGGATGCAGAGATCCACCTGCAGCCTTTGGGGGAGGTGCCCACGCTGGAGCGAGGGGATGCCCAGAGGAGGCTGTAGTCCATTGGATGTTCCCATGGAGAGAGAGGCCTTGCTCCCAGATTCGAACAGCCTGTTCTTGCAGGACTGTACCCCATGACAGAGTGACCCACAGTAGCAGTTTTGGGAGGACTGTTCGTCCGTGGGAGAAATTCACCCTGCAGTAGTTTTGGAAGGATTACTACTCATGAGAGTGAAGCCACGTTGGAGAAGTTCATGGAGAATTGTCTCNGGGGAGGCAGGTAACCACAGCAGTAGGAGGAGAGGTAACTGTGTTGGTTTTGCAGGGTCTGTTGTTGGGTGGGGGGAGGGGGGCAATAACAAAACATGGCTTCTGTGACTTCCTGGGTTGTATGANGGGTGACAAACTGACCAAAACCCCTAACCTTGTCTCCCTGAGCCATGGGCAGGAAGGAGGGAGGGGCTAGAGGGAAAAAAGTGTTTTAAGGGCTTATTTTACTTTTCATTATCTGTTGTGGTGCCTCTGGGCGTGGCTTGTGACTGGGCCCGGCCCCGCTGGGCTGGGACCGTCAGTTCCTTCCCCCCGTCCCGCGCGCGGTGCCGGTTCCTTCCCTNTAGTAATAAATTCACTTAATACCTCTAAGTTGAGCTTGTTTTACCCTGATGGTAATTGATGAGTGTTTTCTCCCAGTCCTTATCTGAACTCATGAACCCTTCATTAAAATTTCTGTCCCATGTCCAGCTGTGGAGCAGGGGAGGGTGAGTTAACAGCTTTTCTTGGGTGCCTGGCATCTGGCCAGTGTCAAACCACGACAGTAACACTAGGGACATCTTGTCATCTAGGGACAGCTTGTCTCAGCTTCAGTGACATTTCTGAAGGCTCTCAAGAAGGTAATCTTCAAGTGCTTGCTCAAATTGACATATAGACAGAAGTAAGAAAATACTTCGTAATAGAGTATATTTCCATACAGCTCTGTGGGAGAAGAAGAAGGGCCATGTTAACCCTAGGCCTGAACCTGTAGTCATGGCCAGGCTTTTCCCACAGGCTTTATTAGTGCTCTGGAGAGCAGACAGAAGGATAAGACAGATGCAAGTGTTGCTGTGCTGATTAAACAAGGTGCCAGTGGCAGGCAGTCTCAGTGCAAGCCTTAGCAGATGCTGGGTTTTAGTGCTATCCTGCTCTCACCACCACACTACGTGGACAACATCTGTCCTGTTCTCTATATGGTCAAGCCAAAGGAAAGAGTCAGCTTGATCCCAGGTCATCAGTTGCATTACCCAATGCACAGAGCAGTCACAGGCTCTTTTCCAAAAGTGATGTAACATGTGAAGGTTGGAAAGCATCCCACAGATGATCTGTATACTGGACTTTGGTCTTGGAACAGCACTATGAGACCATGTAGGATATTCAAGGCATCCAGCTATTCATGATCAGCAGCCTAACATATAAGGAAGGCAGATCTTGGTATCCTGGACAGTTGGAGGCAAGTAACCACAGTACTTAAACTACTTAGTCCTCTAGAGGTAAGCACGTAATTTAGACATCATTACCACATCCCTTCAGCAATAAAATGAATGTGACATCTGTATGCCCAGGGGAGTCAAAATTCTGTATAGACCCCTGTTTAAACAGGACAAGGCAGAAATCAAGTTTGCAATACCTTTAAATGGAAATACGCTTAACAAACCTGTATCTAATGATTCTTTTTCATAGTCTGACACTGTCTTAGCATATTGAAATTTAAGTCACGTTATGATATTATCCTTTTCCTTTTGCTCCCTCAAAAATGCTTTAATGGCTGTTTTTTTAAACCAGCAGAGTCAAGCCATGATTCTGCTGTCAACACTCTAGAATAAAACTTGCTCTTTGGAATTTAGTTATTAGGTAACATAGTCACGTTTCTTTCAACTCTGCTGTGAACACAGAATAAATGGCTTGTGATGTTTAGCACTCATGGTTAAAATCCCATTTTTATGGTTCAAGAAAAGTGCTATGACCCATGCACTGCAACTACTGATTTATCTGCACGGCAGCTTGGGTACCAAACCAGTTTTAAAATACTTCTGAAAACATCAAATGTGTTATGACTTAAACACAAACAACAACAAAATAACTGTTGAGTTTCTGGCAAGTGTAAAAATTCAGAGAATTTCTTAGAAAAAATGAATGCAAACAAAGCAATGCATGTCATCTTAAAGGCATCTTACTTGAGAGAGAATTTGTAAACAGTATGAATGAGCTATCATACAGAAATGTGAGGAAGAAAGTTTAGGCACCTAGATAGATGAAAATGTCAAAGATAATTGAATACTTTAATGATTTTTTTTCCCCAAAACATTCTGAAAAGCTTCCTTAGTGAGCTCACACTATGGAAAAGGCAAGGAACAGATTTAGACTCTTGGCTACATCACTACAACCAGTCCAACCAACATCAGGCTGACTGCAAATACTGGCATACTGTCATACAACATGGACTGATTCCCAGTTTCAGCTTGGTTTTGGATGTCCATGCAACTCTTGTTTTGAAATTTTTTCAAAATTACAGAGCTAAGCTGTTGCACCTGGAGAGCTGCTACTCTGAATATTTCTTATGTGTGCCTCAACAGAGTGCTACTCTTTATCTTGGATTCCTAAAATTTTCTCCTGTATAAACTTTATCCATGTAGGCTTGATCATTTTTTCAAGAATAAATATTAAAGTTGATGTGAGCCCTCTGCCACCATTCCCAACACAGGACTATACCTTTCTGCAGTTCAGCCAAATTCATACTTTCCTTTGCTCCATCACACCCTTTGTCTTTCTTTATGCAGTGGGAACCAAACCAGTTCCAAACCAAATGCATAGCTAAAGAAATAGATTTCGTTACAGAAAGATAATTTGAGAAGAGAAAACTATCTACTGCTAGATAGGTGGAAAAGCTAATTTAGAGCTGTCTTAGGTATTTTTAACAGGAGAGAATTTTACAAAAACTGCAGCAAATTTTACCTAGATTATTTAACCCAAGTTTCTAGGATCTAGATCCAAGTATATGAGTTAGAAGAACTTTCCTTTAATGCTCTGCTTTTGAACAGAGACCAAGCAACTTTTTATTGCTAGGGAAGTTCCTTTCTCTTTTCCATCCTCCCCTGATGAGCTAGAGGGTTCACCTTCCTCAGCAGTGATTCAGTCTTCAAAGAGAATGGTGTGGTCACTGTGGCAAGTCCCTGACTGCACTATGACGATACTGAGGAGCTGCTCTGTCTCTGCTCCTGTACCTAAGAGACTTCAAAGGAGACAGTGCTTTGACCTTGCCCATATGCTGGCCAGCAGACCTGGCTGGTTGAGCTGGCATTCCTCCAGGAATAGAGGGATTCTGCATTGCTCAGATCCAAGGTCATGTCCACTAACTTAAAACTATCCTGCAGTGTTAGGGACATGTGACAAAACCTCATTCACAGTAAATATTGCAAAACATTCCTTAAAAGCAACATAGAGCTGCTGAATCAAAAGTATTTAATCCTATTGTGTTGTTTTGAGGAGGAATTTTTATAGCCAAAATACTGCTGAAACAAGGTGAGAAACCTGAAAAATAATATTGAAAGTCTTTATTTACAGGTAGAAATTGCCTGTTTAACCATCAGCTTTGTTAAAATATTAACAATAATCTGTTACAAGAATTTGTACAGTGTATTCTACATAATCCTGGAAAAATTCTTAGGGCAAAAAGATTATGAGCCAGTACAGGCATTTCAAGGGCAGGGACATTTACACTAAGACACAGTTTGGAATTGAATCTCAGAAAACAGAAAGTATTGTGTTATATTATAAACTGAGTATGGGAGAAAACAGCCTTAAGCTATGGGGTATTTGCTGTCTCCTTATATTTTAAATTGGGCATTTGTTTTCTCTTTTTCTTTGCATTTAAGCTTCTACATAAGCTTTGATTTTCTTGAAAGAGTCATTAAACTTTTTGGTGGAAGCTCACACTTGAATTTCTGCAGAGAACAGATCATCTCATCAAGAGACAACCAAGGTCTGTACATAAAGGCTCAGTTCATTGGATAGAATAATATTTCAGTCTGGTCACAGATTTAGACTTCATTTTACTAATCATCATGTGAACTTCTGATCCATGTAGCTAATTATAGCAGTAAATCTTTACTTCCTTTTGCTCAGAAAAGATGTTAATAAACAACCTACTTTCTTATCAGAAAGGTAGTAAAAAAAACCTTGTTTTTTTTTCTTTTCCCCACTTTTCATTAGTTTACTTTCTCTTTCATGAGCACAAATGAAATTAGCATTGGTTCTTTAAATGAGGATTGACTTGTGTTGTGTTTTTGCTCTTGTTGCTTAGCAGCAGTAATGCAGGCAACATGGGTGGGTCTGCTTCCAGGGCACTTCTACTGGGATTTGAGCTCTTCAGGGCATTTTCCACATTAACAAGATAATGTTGAATCAGATGTTCTTTAAAAAAAAACCAAAAAAAACCAAAAAAAACCAAACCAAGACTCTGAAGCTTGGTCTCTGTTACTTATTTTAACTGCAAAGTGGTTAAAGGGAGGGACAGATAAATACCTTTGAGGTGATGCTTGTCTTGCAAGATTAATTCATATGCTTTGGTGGCAATGCATTTTTAGATTCAATAATTGTGTATCACTTTCTTCTTTGCCTTGTTTTATGCAAACAAGACAAATTCTATAAACTGACATAATTGGAGCATCTGACAAGATTAAGAATTAAAGACACAATTTTTTTTTTACTATCTACCATTAAGTGGTTGAAGTTGTAAGTGATTAACAGTTCTATTTGCTATAGAAGTCTATACCTCTGAAAGAGTGGGGAATTCAGACCTGTTCTCTGGTCTTTGCACATCTGTTAGAAGAGTATGCTGCAAAGACGACATGAAATCCATATAGGTTCTCTATGATTTCTGAACTTTGAGACATATTGATATGCAGCATCTGGTAACTGCAGATCATGGAAGATTTGCTTACACCCCTTTTGCAACAGCTCAGTTGCTTTAGTGGATTTAGTAGAGGAAGAAACTTCGGACTTGCTCTATATGTGTACTGCATGTACAATTGTGTGCCCTTTGAAAAGAAGAATATGCAGGAAAAGATACTTAGGTAACTAACGAACCAAATTTCTTGCAGTAGTAATGGTTGTATGCAGACCTGTGGCCTGCAGTATATTAATGTTGGATATAATGTAAAACTATTTTGGTCCCTATAGGGACATAAATATTTAAATTGCTTTAATGGGCCATTAAGTTAAATAGACAATTTCTGTCCATTTAAAATTAATTTAAATATTATAAATTTTTTACATTTTTCCAAACTTTAAAAAACTCACCTTAAAAATTAAAAAAAAAAGTGGTTGTCATTGTATGAGATACTTTTCCAGTAATATGGATTGCAATTGTTTAGGAGGCCACGTTGTCTACATTTAGAAGAAAGGAAGTAGATACAGAATGGGCTACTCAGTTCTGCAATTTTTAACAAGTTTATCTTTCCCAGACCTTCTAAACCACTTTTGTTTTTCCCAAGATTGAAGCATGAGTTAAAATTTCACTGACTGAGCTAGTCTGAAGATTTATATGGACAAAAAAATCCCTTATTGCCAGCCCTATGTATCCAAAATTACTAACCATCTGTCAAAATGAACTTATTTTGTTTGTGTAAATATTTTAGTCACTAGGAAAAATACTTCAGACTCTGGTAAATGAAAAAAGGTAGTACACTGGAGAGCTATATTATGCTGCGGTTATTACTTTGTCTGGAAAAAAAATCAATATAAATGGCATGAACCTGTAGGAAGTAGAATAAGAAATACATTTAAGGTTGGATGATGTTTATTTAGCTGTCAGTCCTGTATATTCACATGGATTATTTGGCGTGCTAAGGATTTTACGGGGTAGCTCAGTCAGGTCCACACTAATGGATGATCTGTGGCAGGGGGAGCAAACAAATGTACTTTATTTACCATTACTGCCATTATAAATATTTCAGAAGGCTGAATACTTCTAGTTTCTTTTGGAGTAAATTTCCTAACTTTATTTCAGCCTTATTTTAAGCCTGGCAAAACTACTTCCTCACCTAACTGTGGTAAGCAAATATTATTTTTGTGAGCAAAATATTTGTTATTTGGAACTTTTATATGTAAAAGTCAAACCTGTTATCCCTACCTGACTTTTGTAAAGATGCAGTGTAAGTGAAAGTCAATTACATCCTAAGACAAAAAGCACTGACCCATGTCAAATTTTTCTGCCCATTAATTATTCTTTTTCTTGATTGTTAGATCAATACATTATATATTGTTTCTGCATTTCTGTTTCTAAGACAAATTAGGACCACAGTTGCTGTTAGCTGTTTTCCAAAGTTACGAACTTTCACAACTGGTAACTTTGTTGGCTGAGCTTGCTTGGAATACAGTATAAGTATTCAGTTCTAAGTGACCTTCTGCACAAAGCTACCTTCCTTTCCATATCAAAAGATGGCATGCTGATCACTGCTGTGTTTGGTTAGATCAAGGAAAAGGCCTTTCATAGTCACTTTTAATCAGAATTTGCAATGAAGGCTTCCTTCAGCTCCAGTTCAAATACAAACTGGATGCTTCCCAGGGTCAAGGCTCCTGGATTGCAAAAGTCAGTCCTGGATGTGAGCTGAGGAATCTGAGAAATTCTCAAATCTGGCCAATTAGTCTGGCAAGAGTAATCACTGAAAACAGTCATACAAGGTCTCTGCTTTCATGACTCGTACTTTTAACCTCCAATCTACCAGGTGCCATGCTGAGTCCTGCCATCACATAATTTTTTTTTTTTTGTAAGGAGGAAATCAGGAAAAAAAGTAAGTGAGGGAAGGAGTTTGTATCAGGAAAAACAACTGTTTTGAGGTTAAATGAAATGCACTATTCCTAGTTGACTTTCTTATTAGACATTAATTGACTAAAAACTACTTGTAAGTAAATCACTGCTCTCAGTATTCAAAAGAGTAAAGACTGCAAACTGGATAAGTTTTTGAAGCATTATATTATTGAATTTCAGTCTGTGCCATAAACATTTTATTTCTCTCCAGTCTCTAGGGGAATTCCATCTTGAGCGAAACTCCCTCTCCATACATGCCCACCAAAATAAGGTCTATATGCAGAATTCACATATGGTTTTTGCACTCTTCCCCAAATGTGATGATTTCCTAGAAGTTTGCTTTTATTTTATTTATTTTTCCTCTAATTCATGGCATGGGAGATTCTCCACAGCCATGTTCAATACATATTATTTTAAATGGAATGTTATAAAGATGCAAGCAAATTCTTATTCCATTTTAATAAAAATATAATCAGTACATCTGGGACAATATCTATAGGTATGGAACATATACTGAAGCATGGAAACATATTGTTTCTATAAGAAGTTTTTTTTTTTTTTTTTTTTTTTTTTTTTTAAGATGTCATAGCAGCATATTTATGCTTGCCAGAGTAATATCAGTTTAATTCAATAAAACTGAGTAATAGCAACTCATTTTTGTGACTACACATGAAATGTCTTGTGGTTTGACAATTACAGTTACTGGTCTTGAAAATTTCTGTCTTCCAGAAAGATCCAAGAAGAGTATTTTATTTTTGACAGAAATACTTAATAATGTCCTACTGTCTGTAACAGGCTTGTATGGTCAGGGGTTGCTGAATCATTCGATATTTTCAGTTACACAGTGTCTACTTATCTCCTTTGACAACTCTTCATATCCTTTGACAACTCTTCATTCTGATAAAATGTATGGGAACAAGAATATACAGTGAATGCCTATCCTAATTTGTCAGCCTAAAATGAATCCTGTTTACTATCAGTTTTTTTGTAATTACAGTGAGCACACTGTTATTGGAAGTAATGGCTTAGTTGGTAATTTTTATTGATTACCAACATATATTAGAAAGAGATAAATGACCAATTTAATTGTTTGTGGATTATTGTTTCCTGTGCACTCATTACATTGGGTCACACTGAAATAAGGGATACATTTCTCAAAGAGAAAAAATATTGCTTTTTGTTAGCTGAGCCAAATGTTTGTGAATCTCAGTAGAAAAACATGTGGATGCAGGTCTTCATGTATAAGCAGAGAAAGACTCAAAGACAGGAGTGGAGTTGTAGTGCCAAGAATACTGAGACGCATCAGAAGGACACTTCCCACAGTAAAAGGAGGAATAACAGAACCAAAGAATCATTTGCAGTGTTTGTCATGTTGCTCAGATTGCTGCCTTCTCAACATCTCCAACAGCGAAGGTTCTGACATTTCTTTGGGCAACATGCTATAGTATTTGACTGCCCTTATCATGACTTTTTTTTCTTAATATTTAGTAGGCATTTATTTTATTATACCTCTCCAAATGGAGTTTGACTGGTTCCCCCTAACTATCCAATAGGTAGTTGAAGACATCAGTAAAATGATTGACCTTTTCTTACAGCTAAACAAACCCAAGTACCTTAGTGTCTTCTCTTACATTCTGTGCTCCAGCACACTGACCAGTCAGGTGGTCCTCCACAAGGCAATCTCCTGTTTGTCTGCTTTGTATTGGAATGGCCCCAAACTGGACAGAATGCTCCAGATGCAGACTGATAAATGCAGACAGAAGGGAATAACCATTTTGCTTTACTGCTGTTCATATTGTTATTAATGCTTGCTCTCCTTTTCACTTTATGTGTATTTATTTTGCAAGTAATGGGGTTATTCTGCCTCTTTTCAACAATGATAATGGTGAACCCAGGCCCTCTGTCTGTATTGGTTTTGGCTGAGATAATTTTCTTCACAGTAGCTGTTATGGAGCTATGTTTTGCATTTGTGCTGGAAACAGTTGATAACACAGATGTTTTAGTTATTACTGAGCAGTGCTTACAGAGAGTTAAGCTCCTGACAGCACCCCACCAGTAAGGAGGCTGGGGGTGCACAAGGAGTTGGGAGGAGACACAGCTGGGCCGTCTGAGCCCCCTGTTCAAAGATATCTGAGCCGGGACTTTTCACTTCCCTGGGCGCCACAGAGCTTATGTATTCATGCATAAATCAAGGAATGTGTGTATTCTCCTGATTCCCCCTGGCGCCAAGGGGGCACACAGGAAAGGGCCACAAACATCTGTGGTTCAGATACGAGAGATAAGCTGAAATTTATGACTGACAGACAAATAGCATTTTACTCACTATAAAAGACAGCTATATCGTTCCCTTTTCAGAGGAATCTTCCATATGCTCTCTAAGTGTATGGAAAGGTTTCTCTCTGGGATTTCCGAGACGTCGGATTCCTGTACTTTCTTCTCTCCTTGGAGTTGAGTGATAAAGGGAACCGCCTGTACACCTTTCCTAATTGGTAAGTTACATCGGCTTCCTAATTCTACATTTCCTTGGCTAGCTATAATATAGGTACCTTTTACTGTGCACTGAAATTACTAGTAACTTTCTTTATGTTATTCCATGTAGTAATAGCCTGTTAGAGTCGTAGTTTCACACGTGTTTTCCTGTGTCTATGCAATAAACCTGTTATATTGTAATAGGTCTGATCTCCATCGATAATGAACAAGGGGGGTAACAGAGTTTCTGGGGTGCAGGTCGCTCTGACAGAATTAAAATCCATTAGGTGTCCCTCACATTCATAACAATATCCCATATCAGGTAGAGTCATGTTTGGCATATAAAGCTGGGGGAGGAAGAAAGGGGAGATATTTGGAGTGGTGGCACTTGTCTTCCCAAGTCATTGTTATGCAGGATGGAGTCCTGCTATCTTAGGGATAGCTGAACACCTACCCGGCCATTGGAAGCAGTGACCAAATTCTTTGTTTTGCTCTGCTTGCATACACAGCTTATACTTTACCTATTAGATTGTCTTTACCTCAACCCATGGGTTTTGTCATTTTTACTCTTCTTATTCTCTCCCCCATCCCACTGTGCGGGGAGTGAGCAAGAGCCTGAGTGGTGCTTAGTTGCCAGCTGGGATTAAATTATCCATAGTAATTCAGCTTGTCTCTCCATTTTCAAACTAAAATTAGTCCTAGTCACAGTGTTGCCTAATTCTTTCAAGGTCAGATTCCATCTGAGCAGAGGTCAGATTCCATCTGAGCAGGAACTTAAACAATCGGAGTGGTCACTATTCCTTTGAAGAAACATCCTTTCAGGTACCCTCTAATGGGACTTTTAGGGAACACAGTTATGTGAAAGGAGGTATTTGCTACCTGGAAGAGGCTAAGAGTTATGCCCAGTTACTGTGC